>CANTUT010000036.1:12500-525000 GCA_947687605.1 Reutealis trisperma | reverse complement strand
TCACCCATGCCCATAGAACTCACTCATGCACATATAAAAACTGCCTAGGGTCATACCAAACCACATGTATTAACTTAATTTGACCATTTATAAAGGAAAACCTTGATTTGCATAAGAATAGTTTAAAAATACGTTAAATATAATCCATAAGAAAATACCATTTTAAGACTCCAAATAAATCATCAAATCATAATATTCCAAAAATAAAACTCTCGGAGCATCTAAGAGTGACTCTTTATATCTTAATATGATAATAGACTTGGATAAGGAAATTTCCCACGTAGAGTAGATTGCTTGAGCTATCACCTTGCCTCCTCATCATGCTCACCTGAAACCACACAAGGAAAAGGGGTGAGATAGATGATCTTAATAAGTAAACAATACAACTTGTACAATAACACATATCCCTTTATAAGGTTTCATAATTCATAATTCATGGTTTGTGATTTAGCAAGGTTCAGAAAAATCAAACTTGTAACTTGTAGAGTGATGGCTTTTACCTTATTCACTCAAGGGAGAGGTGGCATCATACCAAATTCCAACTCCCAACTTGTAAAGAATCGTGAGGCTAATTAGGCTCCACGACTAGAATTACCCCTTCTAGTTGAGGTAGATACACTGCCACTATCCATTAAGGTAAGACCATGTGCACAGGGTCCCATGATTTCCCACATCGGCATAAGGATTTTTGCATAAAAGGGTTCATAGGTGCCATAGCTAAAGCCAATAGCAATCACTTATAATAATAGCATTAAAGAATAAAATCACATGTAACATAATAACAATAGAAGTTTAGCTCATTGAATAAAGGATAAACAACAGTATGGTTCCAGAAGAATATAAGGTAAGGCAATAATCACAAAGGTTCTTTCCTTATCAATAAAATGATTAATATTAGTTTCGGACCAATTGTCCTTTAACAACCCAAGCTTAACAAAGAAATCATATAATTAGAATTGATAATAGAAAGGAACTTGGGTTTCAAGAATTTCAAAGGTTTGATAACATGATAACTTATACTTGAAACATGAATATAATGTTTACCCACCTTGTGGTTCCTTAGCTTCTAATGCCTGTAGCCCTTGCACCTTTAACAATCCTTAGGCTTTAACATAACATTATAACTCAATACTTAGAATTTGCTTAACATCATGTTATCCTATAATATAACTACTCTATGTACATATATCATTCACATATACTTGCAGTTGCACTTAAGAGTGCACTCATCGCTTGCATATAACATATTGACTTTTAAGTCTTGCATACTATGCCTTCTTAGGCTCATATGAAATCACATAATAACTCATACCCAAACTTTTCTAAAGCCAGGCACAATAAATCATAATCTTAATATCAATTCAATTTAACTTCTAACTTGTCACACCTAACACTTTCCATATACATCAACTTAACAAGTAAGCATTGAAAGAGTCATACTTATCTCCTTTGACCGATTCATACAATCAATCTCATAGTCAATTTAAGTTCATTAAAAACATTATAAAATAATTCACATGTCACTTAATCATGTACACATATTAAACAAACATGACAATTAGGGTTTAGAAACCCTAGGTAGGCCAAAACACTCTAGGTGTTTCCTATAGCTACTTCTTCAACCAACATGCAATTAAATCATGTATCATTCATATATACATATTAACAATCATTAAAATGTATCACAAAAAAAAGATAGGCCTTGGGATCAAAATCCCAAGGTAGGCTGAAACCACATAACTATGGAAATCATGGATTTTATTTCTTTTCATACTTTTTGATCATTATAGTAATATGCAAACACATGATTTAAATCAATATTTTTCATGTAAACATAATAAAATTCATTTTAGAACAAAAAAAAAAATTGCCCCCCTCCCTCTCCCATGATCATATGTATGAAAATTCTAACTTTTAGGTTTTTGGGTTCACCTTTGATGGATTTGTAAAGAAAGAGTTGTGTATGTAGTTAGAAATCAGTTTCTCCTTCAAAAAAAAAAAAAAAAAAAACCTAGGCTAAATTTAACAAGAAGAAAAATAGTAAATATTCTACTCCATATGGATTACTTATGTTAGTTTCATAAAAATCAAATAGTAGCTTGAAAGAAGAGAAAAACTTACGAAGACGATAACAAAATCGCAAGGTTTGGAGGCACCTTGTGAATTTTTGTTGAGAGATAATTTTTGAAAGAAAATTCTATAAAAATATGATGAGAAAACATAATGGAGGCTGCCACATCAAGGGGAGCCAAAATTTAGCTTTGATTTAGGGTTTTTGGTGCAAAATTACAAGTTTATCATTAATGAGCTAGATTAGGAGTGTTTTGGTGTGTTGGGCTTTTGATAAGTTGGGCCTTAAATCTAATTTATGGGCTAATTATAAAAAATTAAAAATCAAATATTTTGGTTCTTATTTTCAATAAAATTCCCCTAAAAATATTTAACTTAAAATATTTTAAAAATACTTATAAAAATTATTTTATACTTAAAAATTACTTTGTGCATGAAAATTCATTTGGTATGAAATAAATCATTTTATACTTTTGCACTTCACATAAATTACCTATTTCATATCAGAAATTCATATTATGCATATTAGAACTAATCTAGCATGCCACTTACTCATTAATCATATAGCATATGAATTTTCACGAAAGCATATATTTTATCACAATAGCTCTAAATTCAAGTAAATTATCTTAAACCTCCTATGGTGGGTGTGGGTTATTACATAACAAAAGCCTATGGATCTCAACTAATCCCTAAGTCATCTAAACCCAACTAAAACCCCTAGACCTTACTCTTTATCTTTATAAGTTGTTTTGGAACAATTTCTTTTTAATTTTCTTGCATCCTACATCTAAATATTTGTTATTTTTATAATGATTTATGTTTGTGAATGCTTTAAGTACCCTTCTTTTCTTTTATTGATTATAAAAAGGGGGAGAAATTTGAGAATTGTTATGCAGGATTGCTTATGAATCTTTATGATTGATTAAGTACTTTGACTTTTTAATTATTAGTTGGTATGATAATGATCAATCTTTTTGGTTTGCTACTTGTTTGTTAATACTTATATATGCTTATATATGTTAGATATTTGATACCTAACATTTACTTTTTTTATAGAATCAAACTAAACTTAGCTAAGTAATTTACTCAAGGAGAACATATTATTTATGTTCTAAAATTCTAATTTTATTTGATAAGTAATATACTCTAGGGAAAATGTTAGATATCCATTACTTCTAATGCTCTATTTTTATAGATAAGTCATTTATTTAGGAGTAGTTTAATACCTAGGCTGTTAGAATGAATTTTGGTTGTTTAATTTTAATTCTAACTAATATGCAAGGGGAGTTCATTTTTAATATAATAAAATACTTTTTAACTCTCTAATATCTATACTTGAATATACTAGATCTCTAACTTGCCTAGATCTCTAACTTGCCTAACCAATAGTAAAATGTAAGGGTTTTATCATCATTGAAAATAGTGAGAATGTTATCCCATATAAGCTATTGAATTGATTTTGATGATAACAAAAGAATTAGAAGATTAGTTTGTTGTGTGTTTTGCTTGTGTATTCCAATCCATCTAGCAGGCTAAGAGAATCACATAACTTAAAGAATTGACATGCTAAAAATAAATCAGATTCAAATGGCCAAAGCTTTAAGTGTTTAGGATAAGGTGTAGAAAAGCATCAAGAAAAGATTAGAAGACTATACCAAGAAACTGAAGTTGATCCTAGAAAATGAGGTAGAACTTAAGTTAGGGTATTTAGTTTATGTGCTAAATAGGTTATAAGGCTTGCCCAAGCTAAAATTTTCTTTTTAAAATTATTATTTTAATTAATTAAAAAGAGACTTGAAAATAAAAGAAATTAATTTTTGAAAGTTTACATCTAAAGAAAAATTAAATGACCCAAAAATATTAGATGACTAGGAACTTAATTGATTAGATCTTTTGATATTAATGTAACTAAGATTTAATTGATTTATTAATGACTACATGATCAATAAAGAGGATAAAAATATAAAATTGATGCTAGAGTTAAGAACGAAATTGGTAAGTGAGATGTTGCTTTCTCTAAGCTAATAGGAATCTAGTATAGGCTGGTTGGCTATTTGATGCACCTGTAGAATATTTAGTTGATTATAAAAAAGACAAACAGAAAGTTAAATTGAACTAAATGCTATAACCATTGTCTAAGGTTGAGAACTTTTGGCAACTAGTTAAAATCTTTTTGAAAATGAATATTTAATCCCTTTAATATTTCCCTCCAACGGCTAAATATTTGGACTATAAAATGACACCTAAGCTAACTGAGAGATGTTATGAAGTTTGGGATTCCTTGAAAGAGCTTAAGTACAAAATATCTTTTCATCTTACAAATCTTCATCCTTTTGAGCTAAAATTTTTTATCAAATTCTACCTTCTTTATTTTTTAAAGAAAATTTTAACTTAGGCAGAATTCTTATCTATGTAAGTTTTTGTAAGTGAGTCATCCAAGAGTTAATTTTTTATTTTTCTTGTAATGGTTTCACTTAGCACTTGTAAGCTAGTGAGATGTTTCATGTAGCACCTATAAGCTCATGAGAGGTAGCAAATGCCTAAGGAAATTTCAGTGAGTAGAGGTCGCAAGAACCTTGAAGCTTATAGGTAAGAAGGTGGAGAAAATTTTTTTGACATAGTCTTCTAAGGTATATAAGAGCTACTATAAAAGATTTGACTCTAGCCCATTAATAGAGTTGCTTGGTGAGGAGAAAACTTTAAGTGGGTTACTTAGAGGACTAGGTGTAGGCAAGAGGACCGAATCAATATAAATCACTATATTGTTTTTCTCCTCTATACTTTCCTATTATCTTTCCTAATGTTTTTGATCTTGCTATTTAGTATTGTTGTTTAATCTCACAAAATGGGTATACAAAAAGGAACTCCTAATCTAATCTACTTTTGCCAACTTAATGATATAAAATGGTTTTAAGAAAATTTCAAATGGTCATAGCTTACTTGTAAATCATTTTAATTGTATACCATTTGAAATAGTCATCAAACTCATTTTTTTGAAAAATTAAATTAGCACCAGCCCAGTGATAGACTCGACGTCTAACTTTCATACCCAAACTGCTAAAATATGATTAGATGTCTATTTAAATTTTTCCTTCCTTTAGTAATCTAATTTGCTACAGATTCATTTTCTCTTAAGTGTATTTAAGTCATTCTAATTTTTTTTTTTTTTTGCACCTATGAATTTCTTGTGATGACTAGCAGTGCTTTGGTTTGAATTTTAAAAAATAGAAAGTCCAATTCACCCTCCTATAGGACTTTAGAAGCCTAACTTTCACAAAGCTATTACAATTGGTAGAGTTGGAGATCAATAAAATTATAAGAATGAGCACAAAGGAATTTACTATGAATATAAGAAGTTCTAAAAAAACAAGAGTGATTTGAAGTTTTGAAACTTAGATTTCACTTGAATGCACTTGATATCTCTTAGTATTCACTTATTAGCTTTACTAGTATACAAGTTTTCAAATTTGGTTCAAAATATGATCATTTTGTAGTGAAAATAATAGATATCTACTCATGCATCATCTTCAATAACTAAAAATCTCTATAAATGTTGCTTAAAAATGACAGGTAATGCCCATGAATATACTATAACAATCATTACTAGTCAGTTGTAATAGAGGTAACTTTAGGCACAATCCAACTCCATCATTTCATCCTTCATATGGTAATGATCATTACTAAATAATAACTCCCATTAATGTAAGAATGGTGCTTGTGAAGGAATGGTAACGCTTGTGAATTTTGTCTCTATCCCAAATTCTTTAATTTATATTTAAACATAATGAGAGTAAGTAGCCCATTATGCCCTACAAGATGTAAACACTTAGAAACAAAGGTCATATAATATTCTAATTAAATTTATCAAATTTTGGCATCATCAAAATATACATGGGGACAATATATAGTAAACATGAAATTGATCCAAATTGGAGCCCTTAAGATACCACCTATGCTTGGATGGATACCAAAGTGATAGTTACTCAAACAAAGCTTTTCTAAATTTAACTCCAATAATAAAAAATGGAAATATCAATCTCTTTTAGCTATACAACTAAGAGTTGTTAAGATTCACAATGGTGTTTTCCAATCCTAAGATTATTATTTTCTTTAGTTGATTTCTTCTTTTTTTTTTTTTAAGTCACCTCTTGAATTTTTAGAACTCCCTCCCTCTTTTTCATTCTTAAAAAATTATCTGTTTATAGCTTTTCTAGCCAAATAAAAGGTGAAAACCCTAATTCTAAAGTTTCCTTATTAAGATTTGTGGAAAAAGGATCTATTCCATATTTTAACTCCTTTTGAAAGATTCTCCTAACATTTTCTCTTAAATAGTTGAATAATCAAATTGCAAAATGAATTAAAAGGTTAAAATGGGTTTGTCATATAGAAATAAAGATCACAAGTGGGCTAGGGGGTCGTTTGGGGCATAAATGAAGGAACAATGACACCAATTGCATCGGAAGGAAGGTGGTGGGGTGAAAATCCAAATAATTAAAAATTTCACTTCGCCTAATCAGATCTAAATATTCATTCAAGCAATCAATTAATTTATGTGTAAAACACATATGTAAAGAAAGAAAATGGAAAAGTAATCATATTACTTCTTGAATGTTCCTTCTTTCTTTAACAAAGAGCTTCTCAACTATGAAGCCTCTAAATCATCTACACCTAGCTCACTTTCAAGTTTCCCTTTGGTTTTATTGGTGTTCTTAAATCCCTTATGTCACGACCTAACCTTGAGGGCATGTGACCAGCACTAGGACAAGAGTGATGCACGTGGTTACCAATACCCATAGTAAGTCTTATTGACTAGACAACAAGCCATACATTAATTATCAAACTCAATTCAATTCACAATTCTGAACTTATATGTTAAGCAGGCTCATTCAAATAAACATTCCATACCATTATCATTTAACACATCACTCATTTTAATATTTAACCATAATGAATCCTACTTAACCAAAAATTCAACAAACCTAATGAAATTACGAGGACGACAAAATTAAATTGCAACAACTAGGATAGCGATGCAAAGTTCTAAGATTGTAATACAATTTAATAATAAATTTAATACATAACACTGTTGAAGAAATAAAGCATATTAATTTGATTAATAAATTCTTCAAGAGCTCATTCCATGACCTAGAAAAATAATACGAACAGGAACGAGTGTTCGACTCAATGAATGATACTAACTAATATATGCTAACCATGCTAGTGTAACGTGTCACAAAAGCAAACCAATCATACAAACAAATATGAACAAAATACAGTCCATAGGGCCAAATTAAACCTCAATATAGGGAGCTGACCCCCCTATCCTGGCTCTCTTGATTCCAATCTCATATCTCAAATCCAATAGGGCTATAGCGGTCACTAGTCTATGCCATGTAGCTTTGACCTAATTGGCAGTATCTATGGGTGATGAGCAAGCCGAGTCATTATCCCCTATTCATAGCTCATCAATCATCATAACATCATAAACATATTTGTTTTCCTAAATGGCACTGTATTATCCTAATTCCATCTATCAACCATAACCAATACACAATAATGAATATTGATTCATCATTCATAATCAAATGCTAATGTGTATAATGCAATAATAATGCATAATTATATATACATATATATACATATATATAAATGCATACAATAAATGCGAGTGTATGGAAAATGGAAAAGTATATTAAAAAGTATCACTCACAGGTTTGACAACATGTCTAATAGACCTTTCTTTTAGAGCGTGACCTTTCATTGCAGAAGGATGTTTGAGACCTCATCACTAATTAACAAATAAAATTATTAGAAAGAGAATGACTCTTAGTATTCTGTCAAAACTTCGGCATAGCTACAACTAAAACTAGAACTTTACCCAACTATGACAGAGAAACAACACTTCTAATTTTCTCAAAGAATTATCATATGCTCAACCACAACTACATTAATACTCTTAGTTCCCATTTCACAATATCACTACTATATTTGATTGTTACACTAAACAACCCAAACTTTTTAATTATATATGTAAATAACAAATAACCTTATAATTTCATTTTAATTAATTAATTATAATTAATTATAATTAATTAATTATAATTAATTATAATTATAATTAATTATAATTGATAATTATGATTAATTATCAATTCTCATAAATGGTCATCAATATCGATATAATCAATTTTATCGTTGAAAAAGATATCAAAAACTAATTTAAATATGTCAGTAAGCTCACTGGGACGGTCACTGGAAAAATGTCTATGGCGACGAATAATGATGAAACTGGTACAAATAGACACATCATTACATGTAGAATCCAGAAAAGTATTTCACTTCCTCCCATTCACCAGAGAATTGCTAAAAATGACATAAATAGCCAAGGTGTCGTCGGATTCCTATGAAATAAAAACATCAACCAAAATTTACAAATGATATATCAAATTAAAGCTCATGAGAAGAGGATTCCATTGGTACCTGAATCGCTGTGAATGGAGATTAGAAGAGGCTGAAATTTGCTTAGGAAGCTGGCTATACAGCGAGCATTGTAGTGGCTCATGTGGCGGCATATGGCGGTGATTAGCGATGAGCTCATAGCGATTGGCTCTCCGATGGCTACTTTTCCTTTTGGACTAGCACATGTAGGTGGCAAGCAACCAGACGGTGGTGTTATGGCTGTCAAAAACTCTCTCTTCCACTCTCTCTCTCTCACTCTCTCTCTCTCTCTATCTGGATTTTTGGAGGGGAAAGGGAAATGGCAGCAGCTAATTGGTTCTTCACTAATCAGCTGTGCCAGCAACGTGTGTATATGTGTATATATAATAATAATAACAACAACAACAACAACAACAATAACAATAATACTAATAATAATAATATTATTAATAATAATAATAAAATTAATAATATTAATATTAATAAAATTAATCTTGTTTAGTTTAATTTAAACTTGAATTTCTGTTTGATAATTAGAATTTAATTAACTATTATATCCCTAAAAACATTTATTTGTAACTTAGAAAAATTTTAATAATTTTTACAATAATAATTGTACTAATATTTTTGTATCAATCGAATAAAATATTAAATAAATATTTTTCTCAAAATAACTATTATGATACCTTTATAATTAGATACATATTAATTTTCCTTTCAATTATTTCATATATTTAGCTTTTAAATAAAATTTCAATAAATAATATATTTTCAAATCATATGAATTTAAAATTTTGTAAAAAATGAAATTTCTAATTACACTTTAGTAAAGAAAATAATTAAATAATATATTTTTGTACGAATTAATTATTTATAAAATAAATAAAAATTCAAGTTATTACACCCTGCTTGGTTGCCCAATCTTGATTCAAGATCTTCCCTTAAAAATCTTTAGGAGTTTTAGGTTCTTCTTTGGATTATTTTGGATTAAAACTATTTTTTAATTTCAAGCAATTTGTTCTTTCATAAAAAACAAAGAAAAAGAATAGAAGATTAAAGAAAATTAAAGAAATATTTTCTTCATCTTTTTTTATTTCCTTTCAACTTCTTTCTCTAAAATTGCTTAAAAGAAAAATGATGTTCAACCTTGATGAAGAAAATGAACACAAACATTTTATATCATATTTCCTCAAGATTAACTCTTAAGTCTTTGCCAAAGACTATTATGCCCTTTAACACTTTATGCTTTAAGTAATATGTATATTTTATGCTTTAGGCCTAATTAACATGTACAAGAGTGATATGTCATTCGTATTCTCAATACTCAAGAATAAATCCTCTTATAAATACTTAAGGACGATATTCAATAATATGAAACCATTTTCACATAATGAATATATTTGTAATGCCATTGAAAATTATTATCTACTATTATGGCTCTTAAGGCATATGCTACTTTCAATCTCCCACTTGCACTAAAGACATTCTGCTCAGTATGAGAAACTCGTCTTCTTAAGATGAAGTCTAACTGTTACTAACTTTTGACTTTAGTCAATAGATTAACCAAATTAATGGGTAACACTATTTTTTGCAAGGCTAGAATGCCCTAATCCAACAGTTAATTTGATAATATCATAATGCCTATCAAAATATTTTGGATTTTAGTGTGAGACTCGAGTTCCTTTGCCCTAAGCTAAGGCTCCATTATTATCACAGTAGAGAGATACTCATGATATACTGAAGAAACTCTTCTTTTGCCCTAAGCTAAGGCTCCATTATTATCACAGTAGAGAGATATTTGTGATGTACTGAAGAAACTCTTAAACAATTCATAACTGCTAAATCCAAAATAGTTAACATCCCATATAGCAAATTTGGCTTATGTAATGAAGTTTGCAACAATAATTTGCTTAGACCTTTTCTAGCCAATTATTACTTCATCATAGATAACACCAATCCCAATGATAAACTATCTATCATTTATACAGTAATATTCTTCATTTATCAAAAATAAATTGCTAATACTTCTCAAGTACTCTAAAATAATTTTGATTATATTTCCAATAATTTAATCCTATATAAAATTAGAATTTGTTAGTCATACTAACAATATTCTCAATGTTCAGCCCATTGTATAACTCTTATATAATTTAGATTTCATATAGTTGAACTATAACTTTTCTTGGGTATTTAAAATCAACCCTCAAAAAGTGAATATTGCAATCATAGGAAATAGTACTTTTCAAATTAGCATGTTGTGTTTTCAAAATCTTTTCCCAAATACCGACATAGATATATTTAATATTTTCTTCAATCTATCTCTATATATATGAATTAATAAGAATATAAAATACTTATCTCAAGTCTAAATGAAGATAGTAATGGTAAACCATTCTAGAAATGAAAATATATTAACATTTTTACTGACTAATGTGTTATCCATGTACAAAACTAGAAATTAAGTAGATGTTAGATGCAAAATAACATAGTTATTTAGGATAGTTATGTTTTATTTTTCCTTAGTTTTTATTTATAATTATTTGATTGTTGCATTATTATCTTTATCCTTGTTGCTTTTACCTTAGTCTTGTGTTTTGAAGGTTCTCTTAGGCTTAATTTATGCATGGAAATCAGGATACCTTGGAATGAAGAATGGTGCGAGGAAAGCCAAGGGAAGGATGAAGAGGACCGTGCCAACTCATTCCATCTATGTCGAGTCATGACAGAAGAGGATCATGTCGACTCATCCTATTTGTGCCGAGTTGTGACAGAAGCCAACCGTGCCGACTCATTTCACCTGTGCCGACTCGTGACAGGGTGGTTACTATACCCTTTCAAGGCACCCTTTCATTTTGACACCTTTTTCAAAAGGGCACTTCTTGGGACACCTTGGGGCTTATAAATACTTTTGGCTTTATTTTGGGTATTAGATGCTATTGTATTAGATAGGAAAAACTCACTTAAAAATCCTAGTAACACCTTATTATAATTAAGTACTTGGATTGTATCAAGTGTCCTTCCAAAAGGCACTTCAAGTTCAAGAATTATGCAAGTAATTTCCTAAAGAATAAAAGAGTTTTCATTTATCAATCTTTCTTCCTTTCTTCTATTTATTTTATTTTTAATTCAATAATGAATGCTTGCATTATTACTATGTTATATTTTACCATGTACTTAGTCTAATAGGTTGTTAGAGTTGCAATGATGATTTAGTCTTTTTACTTTGATGAATATGATTTAATTTCAATTGGCATGACTATGTTATATATGCTTGATCACCATATATGACTTCTTAATCGATTTGTTCATAATGAGAGTTGGGTCAAGTTGGTGGTAATCAATTGGGGTTACTTGAAGCATGAGATTGATTTGGAGACAAGCAATCTATCTTTAAGGGAATTTAGAATTGGCATGTTTTATGGTTGTTATTTATCTTTTCCTTGACATGAGAATGCTTTGCAAAATCTAAATGATAACACCTTTGCTTGACAATGAGAGTTGCTTGTAAAGACCTTAGGCCTTTTCTCCAATCATATGCTCATCTATCTTTGCAGACTATTTTTGATTTGTGATTCTAAATTTGTTATCATATTATTTATTTGTTTTATTTTTTTAGTTTAGTATAGTTAATCTACTATCCATCTATATATGTTTGCCTATCCATCTTAGTAATTACTTGGTTAATATAAAATTTCTCCAAATTTCCTAGAGTTCGACACCCTACTTACTCTATACTTAGTCCTAAAGACTAGGGTATTAAATTTGACCCACATCAAATTTTGGCACCGTTGCCGGGGAGTTTGATTAGAATTTTTATCAACTTAGTGTAATGAAAAGTTGTTTTAGGTTTTTATTTTTTTTTATTTTGATTTTCTAATTTTTTTTATTTTTTTATTTTGTTTTGTTATTTAATTTTGCCATTATGAGGCATTGTAAAAGTATTAATGATATCATGCCATTTGATCCTGAGATTGAACAAACTTTGAATGCTTTTATAGGGATCAAAAACAAATAAGAGAAAATCAGCAAAATTTGAAAGAAATGGCAAGACCAGAGAGAAGGACGTTAGGTGATTTTGCCATGCTCGACATAACAAGCAGCATAGGCGAAATCGTGGCTCCATCCATTGCAAACAGCAATTTTGAAATTAAGCCAAGTATCATTCAAATGGTGTAAAACAATCAATTTGAAGGTATGAGGCCTCGCTCGAGCACCTAGTCTGATTCACTAAAGGGGAATAAAAAATGTCCATTTGGGAGAAACATCACAATTGGAACCCGCTATGAGTTTAGAAAACTTGCATTTTGTAAATTGTTATTTGTAAAAGGAGTCGCCACTTTAATTTTGTTTATTTTAGTTGGGAAAATTAAAGGAAAAACCCAATTTGATTTACTCCAAAATTATACCATTTATCCCAAGAAAAAGCACTAGTCCTCGAATGACCAAAGAAGGCTCCAGACTAGGTTTTGGTTAAAACAATATAAAAAATTTAGTGTGGCTTAAATACGAAATAACTTTTGAAAAAAAAAAGAAGTTTTTATGTATGCATGAATAGATATAATATGATGTATGAAACAAATATTACTCATGCAATGCATGACAAATATGAGATAATGATGATCACAAGATTCAAAAAGATAAGGGAGAAACTATTTAAAATTATTACAAGTCAAAATATCAAAATCAGGGGATCTTTCCTCTAGCTCTTATGGGTTATAGAAAAAGCACACATTCCCTAAATAATCTCAACAACTAAAATACGAAAAAAAAGTATTAAAACAATTATAATAAAAAGAATTAAAATTTTAACTTTTATTTAAGAAAAGTAATTTCAATCCTAAACTATGTGAAGAAGGTGATAGAGAGAAGAAGTTGTTAATTTTAGCGGAGTTGAATGCCTTAGAGACAGCAAGCCTGCGTATCCCTTTGAATGGGAATCAAGTCCCACGTAGTTCTTCCTTCTTGCAAAGGAGGGGTTTTAAGTCATAGCCTTTGTTATCATGTGTTGATTGATTTTAAAAGGCTTAAAGATTTGTTAATTAGTTCAAATTTTAATTAGTAAAAATTAGATCTTTTCATTTAGATCTTGAAATTGATATTGAAAAAGAAAAAGGAAAGAACTTTTACCTTTGGCTTCCGTCGGCGAGGAATGTAGGGAGCGAGCTTAGCACCGAATCTAAGTTCGACCTTGGCCTAGGGATATCACAAGCACTCCTTTTGGAAGAAGGACTCTTGAATAGTGTGAACTCTTCTTGGAGGGACTTGGATAACACCTTTGCTTGATAACCACGAATTCCCTTTGAAAGAAAGGGGCTTGAATTGAACCTTTTCTTAATTAGAAAGCTTAAGGATAGAACTTGAGATGATTAGGAGGCTTGTGAATGGGGTTTTTGAGATGATTAGGAAACTTATGGATGAGGTTTTATGTGATGGAGGAGATTTTGGAATGAGATTTTAGAGATTTGGAGGTTTAGGAAGAGGGTTTTGATGATTGGAAAGCTTAGAAATAAGGTTTAGAAAGCTTTATGGAGAGTACAGAAGCATGTAATTGTGTGTGGAAGTTGTTAGGAAGTGTAAGGTATTTATAGGAGGAGTTTGGGTTTAAAAATTCATAGTTTCCAAGTAGGATTCTGAAAGGGGCAAGTTACGGTAACTGAAGTGTCGACTGCGGTAACCATAAAGACCTTTATAGTTACCACAAGGATGGCTACGATAGCCAATTGGCTACTACAGGGACCTCTGCGGTAACCGCAGAGGCGGTTGCAGTAACCATAGCTGGCTGCGAGTTACTGCAGTGGGCCTGTGGGCTGCCGCAGTTCATTTTTCAGCTCGTTCTCATCCATTTTTTATATGATTTGAGCCTAGTTTGATTCTATGGGTTCATAATTGAGTGCTAATCATGTAAAGGTGGAAGTTTTTTCAAGAAATTTTTTTCAACAGGGCACTACCCCCCTTGACCCTTGCCTGTTAACTGGCTAGCGGGACCGCTGTATGCGTAGCGCACGAATCTTAGCAAGTGTCATGCTGCGGTCGAATCCTAAGGGTGCAAATTTGAGGGTTCACAGGAGGCTTGCAAGGAGAGGATCCATATGCTCACATCTTAACCTTCCTCAATGTGTGTGCAACTTTTAAGATCAATGGAGTATCAGACGATACTATAAGGTTAAGGCTCTTCTCTTTTTCTATCAAAGAAAAGGCTCAACTTTGGCTAGCTAGTTTGCCAAGTGAATCAATCACCACTTGGGATCAATCAATTGTTAACTAATTATGGGCTTAAGAAATTTGTCTCTATGCAAGCACATACTTATGTCGAGTTAATCACTGAATTTTATACATCTTTAGAAGTGAATCCAAATGACTCTTATATCCTGGAATTTCGGTTATTAGGGAAGAAACACCAACTAATGTATTCTTTCATACATAGGGTTTTTGGCTTTAAGAAAGATGGTATGTGTGATCCTCCTAAGTCTTTTAAAGTAAACAAATTTTGGACTTTTTTGACTGATTTGCAATCCCTTTTCCAATCAAAAAAGGTAAGGCAATGTTTATTAAAGACTTAAAATTCTAGTTGTTGCACAAAATTTTTGCTTGTATTGTTTTCCATAAATCTAAATTCAATAGAGTTTTTGTACAAGAATTGTTTTTAATGTGGTGTATTCATACTAAAAAACAAGTATGTTGGACTTATTGGATTTTTAATCAACTTTTAACTTGTATAGCCCGTAAGGATGCTCCCTTCACTCATGGTCATGTTCTTACCATCATAGCTAAATTTCCTAATATTAACTTTGATGATTTTCCCCATGTTGTTAAGTGTTCTTATTTCACTAAGCAAGCTTTAATGAGAGGTGACATTGTGATGCTTCTTTTAACTTGATTCCGGCAAGGTCTAGATCATGTTGGAAAGGGTTGGCACAAGTTGAAGATGACCAATTAAATGACGAGCAAGTTGAGGTCAAGGAACCATAAGAAGAAAAGCCACATGACCCCATCCCTCTTCTTCCCATTCCAATGCAAGGTGGTGCTAGTGGCTCTTCAAGCGGAGAATCTCATATATGGGAACAAATCTTTGAGAATCAAGAAAACATGCAACATCAATTAACCTCAATGGAAACTTGGCACCGTCAACTAGACTGTCGCCAAAAGAAGATGGAGTATAAGTTGAATCAATACTTTGCCCTTTCCAGTTACACAATCGAGTCTCCTCCACCATCTCCTTCAGAGAATTGAGGGAGTGTTCCTTCTTCCCATCCTTTGCATTCATATTGGGGACAATGTGCATTTTTTAAGTATGGGGGAGGGATAGAAGTAGGATTTTAATTATTATTACTTTGCTTTGTGTGTTTGCTTTGTTTTACATGTTTGTTTTCTTAGTTTAATCCTTACTTTTTGCATCAAAATTTTTAAAATTTTAACTTTCAAACTTAAATTTTCTCCACATTCTTTAGTAATATCTTACCTAGAGTCATTTTAAGTTTGTTAAGGAGTTACTTTATAGTAATTTAATGAATATTTTTATGCCCAATTGGTAAAATTTTTAAGTTTTTTATAGCATTTGTTTTGACTTTGTCTTTTTTATCTCACTTTTATTATTTTCAAGGTTTAAAAATTATCTAGTCAACTTCCTAAATATGCTTAAATGTTAAAATTGTAAGGATTTAAGTTTTGGTTTTTAGGGATTTAAGTTGCCTAAGGGAAACTATAGCTATAATGCGAGTAATGCATCTAGTCAAAATGGATGAGGACACACAAAATAATAATAAAAAAAAAGTATGAACAATCTTTACTAGTGAATATATCTATATTGAGTAAGTTGTGTGCAAATGAGTATGCTCCTTAGTTACATTCAATTTGAAAAATATGAATGATGTCACTAGTGAATATATGTATGTTGAGTAAGTTGTGTGCAAATGAGTATGCTCCTTAGTTGCATTCAATTCGAAAAACATACATGGTAATACTAAAAATAATAATAAAAAAAGTGTCCAAAAATGCCATGAGACTAGATATATTTGTGAGTAACTTATGTCCTAAAGGCAATTTATATCTTTAGAATTCTTGACTTAATGAATGGATGTTTTGACTAGAAAAGTATGGTTAGGATCTTGACTTTATAATTATGACTTTGTTCTTAATAGGAATGAGATAATTAAACAAACTTAGGGCTTATACTATAACTTGTCACATTTAACATTGTTGGGCATTTAAAATTGTTTTATTGATTCATTAGTACTATACTCCTTGCATGACTCAAAGTTAACTTAGTAAGATTGCTACATTTATTTTGGAAAAGTTAAGTACATTGTTTTTCTCTTTTATCTTTTCTTCTTGCTTGAGGGCAAGCAAGGTCTAAGTGTGGAGGAATTTGTAAGATGCAAAATAGTATAGTTATTTAGGATAGTTAAGATGCAAAATAGCATAGTTATTTAGGATAGTTATGTTTTATTTTTCCTTAGTTTTTGTTTATAATTATTTGATTATTGCATTATTATCTTTATCCTTATTGCTTTTACCTTAGTCTTGTGTTTTGAAGGTTCTCTTAGGCTTAATTTATACATGGAAATTTAGATACCTTGGAATGAAGAATGATGCAAGGAAAGGAAAGCCAAGGGAAGGATGAAGAGGACCATGCCGACACGTCCTATCTGTGCTTTTTTCATGGTAGAAGCCAACCGTGCTGACTCATTCTGCCTGTGCTAACTCGTGATAGGGTGGTTACTATACCCTTTTTAAGGCACCCTTTCATTTTGACACCTTTTTCAAAGGGGCACTTCTTGGGACACCTTAGGACTTATAAATACTTAGATTTGGCTTTATTTTAGGTATTAGATGCTATTGTATTAGATAGGAAAAACTAGCTTAAAAATCCTTGTAACACCTTATTAGAATTAAGTACTTGGTTTGTATCAAGTGTCCTTCCAAAAGGCACTTCAAGTTCAAGAATTATGCAAGTAATTTCCTAAAGAATAAAAGAGTTTTCATTCATCAAACTTTCTTTCTTTCTTATATTTATTTTATTTTTAATTCAACAATGAATGCTTGCTTTATTACTATGTTATATTTTACCATATACTTAGTCTAATAGGTTGTTAGAGTTGCAATGATGATTTAGTCTTTTTACCTTGATGAATATGATTTAATTTCAATTGGCATGATTGTGTTATATATGCTTGATCACCATATATAACTTTTTAATCGATTTTTTCACAACGAGAGTTAAGGCAAGTTGGTGGACAATCAATTGGGGTTACTTAAAGCATGAGATTGACTTGGAGACAATCGATCTATCTTTAAGGGAATTTAGAATTGGCATGTTATATGGTTATTGTTTATCTTTGCCTTGACATGGGAATGCTTTGAAAACTCTAAATGATAACACTTTTGCTTGACAATGAGAGTTGCTTGTAAAGACCTTAGGCCTTTTCTCCAATCATATGTTCATCTATCTTTGCAAGACTATTTCTGATTTATGATTCTAACTTTGTTATCATGTTGTTTATTTGTTTTATTTGTTTAGTTTAGTTTAGTTAATCAACTATCCATCTATATACGTTTACCTATTCATCTTAGTAATTACTCGATTAATATAAAATTTCTCCAAATTCCCTATAGTTCGACACACTACTTACTCTATACTTAGTCTTAAAGACTAGAGTATTAAATTTGACCCACATCAATAGACTCGCACTATCCTTTTGTACATTATGGACTCATCTTGTGATGATACAACTCCTTAAGGTTTACATACTTTGGAACTTTCTTAAGACTTAAGCCTTTAGATTTATTCCATGATTATCCTTTCTTTTTTAGAGAAAGAAAACTAGTATTGATATCAATATATCAAACTTATAATCAAATGCATCACTATATTATATATAGTTATAATAGAATCATCTTATAATTTGCGTCATCATGAATGTACAACTTTTTTTAAGACTATATATTTTATTTTCTCATGATTTACCTCATTATGAACGTACAATTCTTGTGTATTCATATAGAAAAAAAATCATATCTCATAGAAAAATTAGATATTCTACTAAACTTTTTAGCTGCTTGTTTGGATAATACACTTAATTAGTTGTAGGCTTTTCATAGGGTTGATCAATTTACTCTAATTATTTTTTTGGATATTATTAGATGACATTCACCCAATTATTCTATTTTCCTCAACATATCACTTTGTTGAATAAACACTTTATCAAGAAATAACATCTTTGCTAACAACTCTTTATTTTGCAAAAGATAGAAGTACTATCCTATATAACCTTTAGGATATCCAAAAAACCTTATCTTAATTAGAATTTTCTTCCAATTGTCTAACTTAAGCTATCAAATAACCTAGATATGTCAGATCTTAACATGAGTAAGTATTTTGATATCTATCCATATCATATTATATATGAGTTAGGATTAAATAGATTTTGGAGAGAATTCTATTTAAGAATTTTTTGCTATCTTTTGTAAATTTCCAAAAGGAAATAAACAAAACTTTTACAATTCATCATCTATCACATCATATCATATATGTTATAATTTATTCTTCTGAGTATACCATCATGTATGTTTTTTCCAAAAAGAATTATGATTGTATGCCAATTTTATATTAGGGAATTGCTAAAATTAGTAATTGAGTTCTCCCACTTTGATTAGATTAAAGGGTTATGATAGTTTTCTTCTAAAGAAATACCCTTAATATTTATTTTCCTTTTCATCTTGAATTTCTTGAATGTTTCAAAGAATTCAAAATGAACATTCATTTTATTTACCTTTTCTGAATGGGTAATTTTTTTATATATAGGTAAAAACAAAAAATTAGAAAAAACTCCCATTAACAATTTCACAAATGGTATTGATGTATATATATGCATAAATTTCAAAACTTCTTTAATTTCTCTCCTTTTGTCTAACAGAAGGTGATCTAGTTGTTTGTGTATAAGATACTAGACTTCTAAGTTGATATAAGTTCACACCCTAATGGGTAGTGACACATGTTATCTAATTAAGTTGTCTTATCTCTAGCTAAACAAACTAAGCTAAGAAATCATAGTAGCTTTAGATTGGAGTTCTTTATGGCATTATCATAAAAGAACTTGGAATTGTTTTGTTATTATTAACTTAATAATAATAAATCAAAAATATAATTTATACTCTTAAATTTATTACTATAATAAACCACGTAAACATTTTTCTTGTAATGGAATTCATAATTCCTTGAAGTTACATAATAATGTAGTTTAAGTATGAAATACATACATGATTTATAAGACATGATTTCTAAAATCATCATTACATACAAGATATACAAAATATGATGAAGTATTCTAAAATCTCTTTGGAAACAACACTTTGTTCCTTAGATCTTTTAAATTCACTTCATCTAACCCTATGCTTCAGTTGCTTACTCATATCATACATAAGGCATAGAAGTGCCTATATGTAACAACCCATATCTACCCTAGGAGTTTTCATGACAAATTGCTTGAATTTAGAGTTATTGTGACAAAATATTTGATTTTATGAAAATTCATGTGTGATGTGATTTATGAGCATGTTGCATTTTAAATTAATTTTAATGTGCCTAATATGAATTTTAATTATGAAATAAATGATTTGTATGAAGTGTACTAGCATAAAATAATTTATTTTTCCTAAAATGATTTTTCATGTAAAAAGACAATTTTTAAGCATAAAATAATTTGAGTATTTCTAAAATATTTTTTTAAATAAATGTTTCGGAGAGAATTTTAATGAAAATAATAAGAAAAATATTTTATTTTTAATTACCCATAATCAACCCTAAATTAAATAAAAAGTCTAAATATCCAAAAGCCTACTACACTAAAACACTCCTAACCTAACTCATTAAGAGTAAACTTGGAAATTTCACCCAAAACCCTAATATATAAGCAAAATTTTGGCCCCCATCTATTTAGACAGAAACCACACTCTGTTATTCCAGTATTTTCATAGAAAAATTCTCCCAAAATAATTCTCTCTATCGAAATTAAGAAAAATCCTTTCAATTTTGCAATTTCTCACCTGTAATTGTAAGTTTTTCTTTTCTTTCAATATGTTAACTAATTTCTATGAAATAAATTATGAGAAAATTATTTTGAACTAGTTTTTTACTGATTTTTACATATTTAATTATGTTTGGATGAGTTTTTGAGAGAGAAAATTTATTCTCTGCCAAAATATAAATCTTTTTGTGAGATTTCTCCAAAGGTAAATCCTAAAACTTAAAATCACAATTTTTATGCATAAACATCACTAAAGGGGGGTGATTTGTGCATCAATGATTTCTAAACTGATTTTTGACATGTTTTGATGAAAAATATTAGATTAAAATATATTTCTGCATATTACTGTAATGACCCAAAAGTTTCAAAAAATAAAGGAATTCAAGGTTTTTGTGCTAGAACTTAGAAGTTAGAAAATTCTATGAATTCTTGAACATGTGGCTACTGATTTGTGTATGGATCGATTCTAAACTGATATTTGTCTTTTTAAGATAAAAAATGATGATTTAAATCATGTGTTTATATATTACTGTAATGATCGAAAAGTGCGGAAAGCACGAAAACTCATGATTTTCACCCTAAGCCTTGAAACTTGGAATTTTCTTGCATAATTATTATCTATGGCTGCCGAATCATGCATGAAGATGTTGTAAACTGATATTTTCTATGATTGAATGAAAAATAATGGTTTAAACCACCTGTTTATATATTATCATAATGACCGAAAAATAATAAAAAATAAGAAAACTCATGGTTTTGCATCCTAAAGCCAAAAATTTAATTTTCATGAATGAGATATACCAATTAGGGATGATTCCTAAGGATTAGTACTCTAAAGTGATTTTAGTTTTGATTGCATGAAAAATATTGGTTCAAAACTTGTTTTTACATATTATTGTAATAAATGAAAAGTGCAAAAAGTAAGAAAAATTCAGTTTTCCCTTTGATGATGCATTCGGCCTACCATGGGATTTTTATCCGAATGTTTATGATTTTTATGCAATGTATTTTGATGATTATTGACATGTACATAGTATGATAAATGATAAAATTGCATGTTAGTTGAAAGAATGACCTTAGACAAGCTTAAAGGCACTTTGGTATACTTAAGGTATCTTAACCTTATGTTGTGATTAGAATGTGAATGTGATTGGGAAATATGGCACTAGATGTTATGATGACTTGATAATGAATAAGTGGTCTTGAGTTGATGAAGTGATTGATTGAATGAATGGATCATAAGAGTTAAGTATGACACTCGAAAGGTTATTTATCAAGTGGACATGTATGGATGTGTTAAGTATATTAAGATGATTGTTAAAATGAATTGATATCAAGATAATGATATTATGATGACCTTAGAAAGGTATTGACATGATTGTGATGTGTTTTCATATGGGCCTATAAAGGCTAAGTGTATGAGACTTTTAAGTCAAAATGTTATGTGCAAGTGATGAGGTGCACTTATATGTGCAACTCTAAGTATATGTGAATGTTATATGTGTATGGGGTAGCTATAGGATAGGATAGATCATGATTAAATAAATACTAAGTATTAAATTAAATATTATGTTAGAGCTTGAGGAGCTTTAGAGCTTCAAAAGGGCTACGTGAATTAGGAGCAAAGGAACCCAAGATGAGTAAACTCTATATTCCTACTTCCAGTGTGAGTAAATATTGTATTCATGCTATAAGTGTGAGTAAACATTATGCTATTGTTACAAGTTCAAGCTATCATGATTATGTTATGGGAACCTTTGAGATTCTTGAAACCCAAGTCCACTTTCATTTTAAATTGACTATGTGATTTCCTTGTTAAGCTTGGGTTGCCAAAGAACATTTGGTCCAAAACCATTTTTAACTATCCAATGATAATACCTTTGTGATTATTACCTAACTTATATTCTTTCTGGAACTACACTATTTTTGTATCTTTTGTTCAAAAGTTAAATTGCCATTGTTATTATGATACATGTTATTGTTGCCTTAAATGTTATTGTTATATGTGATTATCATTAGCTCTAGCTATGGTACCTTTAACCCTTTATGCAAAAGTCCTTGTGCCGATACAGGTAATCATCAGAACCTGTGCACACGGTCTTAACCCAATGGATAGGGGTTATGTATCCACCTCAGCTAGAAGGGGTGGTTCTAGTCATGGGTCCTAATCAGCTTCATGCCTTCTATGTGATAGGAGTCAGAATTTGGTATAAAGCCACCTCCCCTCCATGTGTTTGAGTGATAGAGTAATAGCCTTCACTCTTTATGTGTTATAAGTGTGATTTTCTGCAAACTTGCTAAATTAAACCCTTGATAAATTGCAACTAGATTCATGAATTGTAAATCATGAACTATATTTATAAGCTATAAGTTTCCTTTTCAATGGAATGTATGTTAATGTAAGTGCTTTATCATTTACTCATTGAGAACATCTATCTCACCCTTTTTTCCTTGTGTGGTTCCAGGTAAACAAATATGAGGAGGCAAGGTGATGGCTCAAGTAGTCTACTTCGGTTAGGGATTCCTTGTCAAAGTCATTAATAATACCATGTTATAAAGTATTGTCATTAGATGCTCTGAGAATATTTATTTTGAGATGTTATTATTTATTAAGCTTCCGAGTGGATTATGAATATTATTTCCTTATGGATTATATGTGAAGTGTCTAATTACTGTCTTCCGCAACTAAAATTTTTCATATAATATTTTAAATGAGTTATTGCATAAGTTTTGGTACAATCCTAGGCATGATTTGAATATGTGTCAATGGGTTCTATAGGCATGGGTGACTTTATGTCTCCCTGTGTTCTAAGACTGTTATGTCTCAAAAGCTGGGATGTGACACTATATCATGAATCCTAGCAATAGATTAACTAATACAAACCCCAAACAACCTACTTTGAGACCCAATACCTTTATGCTTGGAAGCGACTCCTTTAGAAAGCCAAATAAAATTTATAAGGAAAAATCTCAATTCAATGACGAACTTGTGTCAAGGAACCTTGGTATTTTGTGAACAAGCAAAGTAATTTGCTTTGAAAGTTTGGGTTTTTAATTCTAATCCAAGAACCAGATTTGAGAAAACTCTCATAAGCTTAAAGCTTAAATTTGGGGAAATCAACTTATCTTTTTTGGTTGAATGAATAGCAAAGTATTTATAGTGTTACCAAAACCCTAAATAAGAATTAGCTACAGACTAGGAAATCTTCCTATATAAGGATTAAAGATTCCTAATTAGAAATAACTCCTAATTATACAAGAAAATTGATTCCTAAACAAAAAAATAAGCTAATCCCGTTTTTGGGCTTAAACCTAATATAAATAGGCCCAAAACTCACTAATTACATATCCAAACTTAATTTAATTGAAGATGGGATTATATCATATTGATAGGGGCCTAAAAACATTTAAAACTAAAGTAAATAATAAAATTTCAAAAATAAAAATGAACACACAAAATGCTATACGCCCAAGGACATGCCTATGTACTTGGGTGTGTTGGCTTCTACCCCTTTTTGATTTCTCTCCCATTTTACATTGTATGAAGTTTTAACTTTCACGTCTTGCTTTTTTCCAACCCTTTTGATGCCATTCATCAATGTTAAAGCTTCCTTGAATGCAATGCTTTTCAAAAGTGATGCTCATTATGCAAGTCTTCTTTATAACATTGTAGAAAGCTTTGCATTTCTTTGGATTCCTCTTAAAAGAGCCATTGAACATGAATTAAAGCTTCATTGATTCTCTTTCCATGCTAACTTGATGAAAAGGACAGCCTTGAAGAACATTTTTGAAATCTTTATAATGTATACATCGAAGATCTTTTTGCAAGGCATCTTAATTCTCATCATTCCCTCCCTCCTCAAAAGGATTCATCCTCGAATCTTGACTTGAACAACTGGAGTTAAGGAATGCTTTGCTCATACCATCTTCTTATTCTTGTTCATCTTCTTGTACATCTAACTCAACCACATCTTGTGCTTCCTTTAAGATCTCTAAATGAGTATCGATTGTTGAAGCCTCTTCATGAACAACAACATCTTCTTCTTCATCATCATCAAATAATCATGTTTTGGAGGCAACAAGTCACTTGCATAAATCCAATTAGCTTCACATATAGCTTGAATGGGATAACAAATTATTTCCTCAACTTCATTACCTTGATTTTTTGTCTCCTCTAATAATGGCTTTGATGATTTCTCTCTTTTTCTACATTCAGCCTTAACTTTCATTAAAGTCTCCTCACTTGATAGCCATTTAGGAGCATTACATCTTCTATGTCCTCTTCTCTCGGTGATATTATATTGAGAATCTTCATCATCTTGCCTTCTTAGAACTCTTCTTCTAGGTGGAGCTTAACTCATCAAGACCAGAATAGTTTCTTTGCATGGTGTCCCTCATGCCATCCAATCGAACATTCAACTGTTGGAAGCATTGTTGAATAGCTTGCATATTGAAGGCTTTATCATAATCTTGAGTATTAGCCATTTTTCTTTCTAAACCTAAAAAATAAGGTAAGTAAAGTAAAAATAACCTCACTTCACTCCCTCACGTGTTTCACTCAAGTAATAAATCACTCAGGTTCACTTGTATTTGTTATCACACAAATCAACAGGCTTTTCTTTAGATAAACTCACACTCTTGCCTTTTACCTCTCAATTCTCAATTCCAACCCAAAATTAATATTTGAATGTTCATAACAACCAAGATTTAAGGAAGACATTGGCACAAATTTAAAAAAAAAAAAAGAAAAATAATTGATAAGTAAAATGAATTGAAGACACAAAAATAAAGGAAACAAGAAAAAAAAATATTTTTGGAATCCTAATCCTAGTTGGATTAGGAATAAAAAATCTTGATGGACTTAAATACACAAAACTGAAAGTTCATAAACTCAAAATGAAACAAGAAATAGGAAATCCTAATGACATTAGGAAAACAAGAATCCTAATTGAATTAGGAAACATGAATTAGAATTTGACTTGTAAAAGTAAAATTAGAAATCCTTATTAAAGTTGGAAAACAAAAGTTGAACTCCTAATAGAATTAGGAAAACAATATAGGAATCCTAATCATGTTAGGAAACCTAATTGGACACAAACAAGAGAAGATAAAATTAGAATGGGAGTTGGAAAGTCAAACCAAAGATTGATAAAGATTAGGAAACCAACTCCTAGCTTATTGTGGAGGGATGCTTGACTTGGTCAATTCTTTGTTGAAAACTAAAATCCTTTTGATTCTCCTTGATTTGGTTGGAATTCCAGCGATGTTCTTTTTCCCTTCCACTCTAGAATTAGAAACAAACACTATATATATTCCTATATAATTTAGATTTGCCAAGACTTTTTTCTTTTCCTTTTTCTTTCCTTAGCTGATTTTTTCTTTCCTTTTTTTTTTTAAATTATAGCAACAATTTGAAAGGAAAATTAACAAATATATTGAACATCAAATACAAGAAGCCAAACCAAATTTGAAGTCTTCAAGCTTGTGTTGGATGAATCCTCCACTTGAATTTAAATTGGTTTCTAAGATGAATTTGACCTTCCAAAGAAACACAAAGAACAAATGAGTAGAAATACAAAGGGATGGAAAATAATAAAACAAACGAATGAAAGAAAGAGGTAAACAATTTTTGTTTTTTGGTTTTTTTTTCTAATTTTTGAATTTCAGACGTAAAACAAAGAAAACAGAATCAACGAGACAAAAACAAAGGAATTTAATGAAAACAAAAATAGATGAAACAAGAAAAACAAACGAACGCAGAAACACAAATGAAACAAAAAAATATAACCTAATTTAGAGCCTAAGTTCTGATACCAAACTGATATGAACTCCAAATGACCTGCTTTGAGACCCAATACCTTTACGCTTAGAAGCGACTCCCTTGGAAAGCCAAATCAAGTTTATAAGGAAAAACCTCAACTCAATGATGAACTTGTGTCAAGGAACCTTGGTATATTATGAACAAGCAAAGTAATGAGCTTTGAAATTTTGGGCTTTTGATTCTAATCCAAGAACTAAATTTTAGAAAACTCTCATAAGCTTAAAGCTTAAATTTGGGGAAATCAACTTATCTTTTTTTATTGAATGAATAGCAAAGTATTTATAATATTACAAAAACCCTAAGTAAGAATTAGCCAAGGACTAGGAAATCTTCCTATACAATGATTGAAGATTCCTAATTAGAAATAACTCCTAATTATACAAGAAAACTAATTCCTAAATAAGAAAATAAGCTAATCCCTTTTTTGGGCTTAAACCTAATATAAACATGCCCAAAACTCACTAATTACATATCCAAACTTAATTTAATTGAATATAGGCTTATATTACATTGATAGGGGCCCAAAAACATTAAAAATTAAAGTAAATAATAAAATTTCAAAAATAAAAATGAACACACAAAATGCTACATGCCTAAGGACATGCCTATGTATATGGGCGTGTTTGCTTCCGCCTCTTTTTGATTTCTCTCTTATTTTACATTGTATGACAATTGAACTTCCATGCTTTTCCTTTTTCCAACCCCCTTTATGCCATTCATCAATGTTGAAGCTTCATTGAATGCAATGCTTTCCAAAAGTGATGCTCATTATACAAGTCTTCTTGATAAATTATAGAAAACTTTGCATTTCTTTCGATTCCTCTTGAAAGAGCCATTGAACACGAATTGAAGCTCCATTGATTCTCTTTCCATGCTAGCTTAATGAAAAGGATAGCCTTGAAGAATCTTTTTAGAATCTTTGTCATGCATACATTGAAGATCTTCTTGCAAGGCATCTTGATTCTCATCATGAACTATATAAATCATTGGAATATAGTAACAAGAGATAGATTTACCATCATATCCTTCTCTTTGTCCTTTAGTATTCTTAATACTTAGAGCAATTACTTTTCGAATATTCACAACATTGATAATAAAACATAATTTCCTTTGTCAACTACAGCAGTGCATTTTCCATCTCATAGAAATTTGGAATGAATTTAAAGAATTAAACTATTTGAAAATTATTATTCATCAAAACATCTAGACTCTCTAGTTGTTTAATGAATTTAATTACCATATGAAAATGATTTCAAAATTTAGTTTAATTAAAATTAATAAGAAATAAAATAGGTTTCTCACAATTTAAATTCTTTCAGAAAGAATACTAGATAGAAAAATAAAAGAACAAGAAATTAAAGATAAAACATTTTCTTCATTGATTTTCTTTCTCTAATTTCTTACTCTAGTTGAATAGTATGAATAAGAACAAGAAGGAAAAATATAGATAAGACAAAGAAAAATAAAGTTATGAAGATGAAGAACAAGCACTTTCTTCTTTTTCTTCCTTTATAATTTATTTTCCTTTCCTTTTTCTTTCTTTCCTTTTCCTTTTTCTTTTTTTTAATTACCTTCATATTCAACAAAATAACTACCTTAATGTCTAATATTGATTAATATATCTTTGTTCATCATAACTCTTGTAGATGAAGCATAATTATAGTCTTACCATGCTGATATATTGTTTTTACAACTCTTGACTTATAAAACAAACATATAGTATTAACCTCATCCAATACTTTATTTCCATTGCACTTAGAGTGATATATTCCTTCAAAGTAGTCCTTTCTCTAAAATACCAAGAATAAATCAAATTGAATGCATACACTATGTACTCAAATGCAAGGACCATTTAAGTTTTTCAAATCAGTTTGTAGATTTATGCCCTGTAAGCTTAAAAGAATCAAATATATTCATAGGTGGGTTTGTTAATTTCATATTATCAAAATGCAAAAATTAACAATTTAATAACTTATATAATTATGTAGCTACCACAATGATTTGGTCTTTAATCAAAATGGTAATCCCACTAATTTGGCAAATCCTATACTTCCAAATAGGAAATGAAAATCCTATTGGGATGGATTTCTAGTAGGTGATTGATTTCTCATTAGATTATCACAAATTCTTTAGATACACATTTTCATTATTGGAAGTTTTATATTTAATAAGTGAACAACACTTGTTCATCACAACCTTTTGAGAGGCTCAATCAATTTGATTCCTAGTGTTTTCAACCTTAGATACATATTGCCATTATTGGCCTTTCACACTAGTCAAGTCAAACCCATTGGATTAATAAGTATAATGATCTCAACATCATACGTCTCAGATACTCATTGTCATTATTGACATATAATGTATCATATACTCATAACATCACATGCTTAATATTAACTTCAAGAAAAATTCAAACCAAATATGTCACCTCTATTTATCCATAACTAATGATATAAGTATTTTAATTCTCTTGAACCATTGCTCCAATGAAGAACCATGACTTAATATTTTCTTTGGAAGATTTTCGAGCTTTAATCATTTAGTTTCATTTTGCACATTATCCATTTTAAACATACATCATATGCATTCATATATATCATACACACACACACACACACAGAGATATATATATATATATATATATATATATATATATATATATATATATATATATATATATATATATATATATCATGGATTCACTATGGCCCTACTTCCTAGCCACAAAGAATGGGTTAGGGATTTAGGTTAATCAAATTACAGATATATAGTACAACTCTTGTATTTTAATGCTTGCACTAGGCATCTTTATGGGTTGAATCTCTTCTAGTTCTTGCATCTCCACATCTCCATATGTAAATTATTAACCCTGGCATTCAAATGTGAGAATTAAAAAGGCAAATGAACTTATAGGCTCAATGTATGAAAAGCATCCATGGCTACTGATTTGCATATGTTGATGTTCTAAACTGATATTTGTTGTGATTGAATGAAAAATAATGGTTTAAACCACATCTTTATATATTGCTGTAATGACCAAAAAGTACCAGAAATAATAAAACTCATGATTGCTCATCCTAAAACTTAAAGTTAGAAATTTTCATGCATAGGAATGCATATATGGGCTGATTCCTACATGTCTATATTCTAAAATGATTTTTGTTCTGATTACATGAAAAGTCTTAGTTCAAACCATGTTTTTACATATTACTGTAATAGACGGAAAGCGCGAAAAGTGAGAAAATTTAGTTTTTCCTTTAATAAGAGCATTTGGCCTACATTGGGATTTTTATCCCAATGTCTATAATTTTTATGTGATGTATTTTGATGGTTATTAACATGTATGTATGTATGATAAATGGTTAAATTGCATGTTGGTTGAAGGAATGACTCTAGACAATCTTAAAGGCACTTTGGTATACTTAAGGTACCTTAATCTTATGTGTGACTAGAATCTGAATATGATTGAGAAATATGGAAATAGATTTTGTGATGACTTAATAATGAATTAATGATCTTGAATTGATGAAAAGATTGATTGAATGAATGGGTCATAAGAGTTAAGCATGACACTTGAAAGGCTATTGATAAGTTGACATGTATGGAAGTGTTAAGTGTACTAAGATGATTGTTAAAGTGAATTGATATTAAGATAATGATATTATGTTGACCTTAGAAAGGTATTGACATAAATTATAATTTATTTTCATATAGGCCTATAAAGGCTAAGTGTGCAAGACTTTTAAAAATCAACATGTTATGTGCAAATGATGAGTGCACTTATATCTGCAACTCTAAGTGTATGTGAATGTTATACGTGCATAGGGTAGTTATGGGATAGGATAGCATCATGATTGAATAAATACTAAGTGTTAAATTAAATATTATGATAGAGCTTGAGGAGTCTTAGAAGTCTAAGGGTTACGTGAATTAGGAGCAAAGGAACCACAAGGTGAATAAACACTGTAATTTTGCTTCAAGTGCGAGTAACATTATATTATGTTACAAATATATGATATCATGTTATGTGAACCATGAGATCTTGAAACCCAAGTTCTTCCTATCCTTAAACATGATTAAGTGATTTCTTTGTAAAACTTGGGTTGCTAAAGGACAATTGGTCCAAAAATCATTTTTGTTTATCCAAAGATAATTCCTTGTGATTATTACCCTAGCTTATATTCTTTTTGGAACTACACTATTTTTGTATCTTTTGTTCAAAGATAAATTGCCATTGTTATTATGATACATGTTATTGTTGCCTTAAATGTTATTGTTATACGTGAATACCATTAGCTCTTGCTATGGTACCTTTAACCCTTTATGCAGAAGTCCTCGTGCCGATGTGGGTAATCATCAAAACCTATGCACACAGTCTTAACCCAATGGATAGGGGTAGTGTATCCACCTCAACTAGAAAGGGGCGGTTCTATCCTAGGGCCTGATCAGCTTCACGTCTTCTATGTGATAGGAGTTGGAATTTGGTTTAAGGCCACTTCTCCTCTATATGTTTAAGTGGTTGAGCAATAGCCTCCACTCTCTATATGTTATAAGTGTGATTTCTACCAATTTGTTAAATTGATCCCTTACTAAAATGCAACTTGATTCATGAATTCAAAATCATGAACTATATGTGTAAGCTATGAGTTTCCTTTTTAAAGGAAGATGTGTTAATGTATGTGCTTTATCATTTACTCATTGAGATCATCTATCTCACCCTTTTTTCCTTGTGTGGTTCTAGGTGAGCAAATATAAGGAGGTAAGGTGATGGCTCAAGCATTCTACTTTGCTTGGGAATTCCTTGTCAAAGTCATTAATAATACCATGCTATGAAGTGTTGTCATTAGATGCTCCAAGAATATTTATTTTTGATGTTTATTTTAAGATGTTATTTATTAAGGTTTTTGAGTGAATTATAAATATTATTTCCTTATGGATTATATGTGAAGTGTCTAATTACTGTCTTCCGCAATTAAAGGTTTTCATATAATGTTTTAAATGAGTTATGGTATAAGGTTTGGTATGATCCTAGGCATGATCTGTATATGTATAAGTGGGTTCTACAGGTGTGGGTGACCTTATGTCTCGCTATGTTTTAAGACCATCATATCTCTAATGTTGGGATGTGGCACAATAGAAATAGCGATTTAGCTTATTGAACAAAAGATAAATAGCAGTGTGGTTCTAGAAAGAAAGTAAGGTAAAGCAACAATCACAAAGGTACTTTATTGTCATTGAATAATCACAATAGATTTAGACCAAATGTCTTTTGGCAACCCAAGTTTACAAAGAAATCATTTAGTCATAATTAAAAATAAAAAAGAACTTGGGTTTCAAGATATCAAAGGTTCATATAACATGATAACTTGTATTTGTAACTTGAACATAATATTTACTCACCTTGTGGTTCCTTCGCTCCTAGTATATGTAGCCCTTTTGAACCTCTAAAACTCCTCAAGCTCTAACATAATATTTAATTCAATATTTAGTATTTATTTAATCATGATGCTATCCTATCCCATAACTACTCCATGCACATATAACATTTACATACACTTAGAGTGGCACATATAAGTGCACTTCATCACTTGCACATAATATATTGACTTTAAAAGTCTTGTACACTAAGCCTTTATAACCCCATATGAAACACATTATAATTCATGTCAATACCTTTCTAAGGTCAACATAATATCATTATCTTAATATCAATTTACTTTAACAATCATCTTAGTACACTTAACACTTTCATATATGTCAACTTAATAAATAACCTCTCAAGTGCCATGCTTATCTCTTATGACCAATTCATTCAATCAATCTCTTCATCAATTCAAGATCATTAATTCATTATCAAGTCATCATACAACCTACTTCTATATTATCCAATCACATTCACATATTAATCACAACGTAAGGTTAAGATATCTTAAGTATACCAAATTGCCTCTAGCGTTGTCTAGAGTCATTCCTTCAACCAACATGCAATTTAACCATTTATTATTTATTCATACATGTCAATAATTATTAAGATACACTACATAAAAATTATAGACGTTGGGATAAAAATCCCAACAATGGTCAAATACTCCATTAAAGAGAAAATCTGAATTTTCTTATTTTTCGCACTTTCCTTCTATTACAATAATATGTAGCAACATGGTTTGAACCAAGATTTTTCATGTGATCAAAACAAAAATCATTTTAGAATACAAACATGTGGGAATCGGCACATATATAAATCCATATGCATGAAAATTTTCTAACTTTAAGTATTAAGGTGAAAACCATAAACATTTCTTGTTTTTGGTACTTTTCGGTCATTACAGTAATATATAAACAGGTGTTTTAAACCATTATTTTTCTTTCAATCATGATAAATATTAGTTATGAACATTAATATGTACAAATCGGCAGCCATTGACATGTCTTATGCATGAAAATTCAAAGTTTAACATTTTAGAGTGAAAATCAAGAGTTTTTTAGCTTTTCGCGCTTTCCATTCATTATAGAAATATGTAAACACCTTATTTAAATCATTATTTTTCATCCAAAAAAAAAAATATCAGTTTAGAATTCCATCATATACAAATCGGTAGCCACATACATATATAATCATAGAATTTTCCAACTTTCAAGTTCTAGGATGAAAACTTTGAATTTCCTTATTTTCTAAAACTTTTTAATCATTACAGTAATATGCAGAAATATGATTTAATCCAATATTTTTTATCTAAACACATCAAAAACCAGTTTAGAATTCAGTGATTCAAAAATTGCCCCCCCTTTATTGAGTTTATCAATGAAATTTTCAATTTTTAGTTATAGGATTCACCTTTGGAGAAATCGAGTAGGAAGGTTGGTGTTTTCACTAGAGAAATTAATTTCTCTATCAAAAATTCACCCAAACTAATTTAAATCTATAGAAATCAAAATAATTTTCCCATAATTTATTTCATAGAAATCAAATAAGAAATTGGAAGAGAATAAAAACTTATGATTACAGTCAAGAAATCATAATGTTGAAAGTGTTTTTTGACAAATTTGGTACAGAGAATTATTTTGGGAGAATTTTTTCATCAAAATACTAAAAAACAGAATGGTGGCTGCTGGAAATCAAGGGCTAGCCAAAATTCTCATTATATATGTAGGGTTTTGGGCAATTTCCAAGAGTACCCTTAATGAGCTAGGTTAGGTGGGATTTTATGTAGTGGGCTTTTAGATATTTAGAACTTTTTAACTAATTTTAGAGCTGATTATAGATAATTAAAAATAAAATATTTTTATTATTATTTTCACTAAAATTTTTTCCAAAACATTTATTTAAAAATTATTTTAAAAATGCGCATAAAATTATTTAATACTTAAAAATTGTCTTTTTACATAAAAATTCATTTTATGCACAATAAATTATTTTATGCTAATGCACTTCATATAAATTATTTATTTCACAATAATAACTCATATTAGGCATACTAAAATTAATTTAACATGCCACATGCTCATAAATCACATCAGACATGAATTTCCATAAAATCATATATTTTGTTGCAACAACTCTAAATTCAAGCAATTTGTCATGAAAACTCCTAGGATAAATGTGGGTTGTTACACAAAGTATCCGTGCTCATGGTCTCACTTTTTGCTCTAAAATATCCATTTTGCCCTTTTCAGCCTAATTTTTAGCCCTTTTTGGCCCTACCCTTTTGGGTTTTTTCACTTTTTCAATCCCTAAACTACCCTCACCCACTTTTTCTATAAATAGCCCCCTCCATCCTTCCATTTTCCATATCCCTTGAGTTAGAGTTGATAGCTATCCATGTGTAACAACCCACACCCACCCTAGGAGTTTCATGACAATTTACTTAAATTTATAACTATTAGGACTAAGTGTGCGCTTTTATGAGAATTCATGTGTTATATGATTGATGAGTATGTGGCATGTTAGATTAGTTCTAATATACATAATATGAATTATTATTGTGAAATAAATAATGTATATGAAGTGCATAAGCATAAAATGATTTATTGCACATAAAATGAATGTTCATGCAAAAATCGATTTTTAAGCATAAAATAATTTTTATGAGCATTTTAAAATATTTTTAAATAAATATTTTGGGGGTGATTTTAATGAAAATAATAAAAATATTTTATTTTTAATTACCTATTATCAGCCCATAAATTAAATAAAAGGCCTAATTTCCCAAAAGCCTACTACACTAAAACACTCCTAACATAGCTCATTAAGGGTAAACTTAGAATTTGGCCAAAACCCTAAATATTTAAGCTAAAATTCAGCTAGCCCTAAGGGAGAAAGCCACCATTCTATTATTCTTCATAATTTTGATAGAAAAATTCTCTAAAAAATATTCTCTCAACAGAAATTCACAAGGTGTTTTCAAACCTTGCGATTTCGAAACCGTTTTCATAAGTTTTTCTTTTCTTTCAATTTATTATTTGATTTTTTGAAACTAACCATGGGAAAACTATTTTAGGCTGTGTATTTACTAATTTTCTATTGATTAAATTCAGCATAGGTGAACTTTTGAAAGAGAAATCGATTTTTCCACTAAAAACACAATCCTCTATACGCGAATCCTCCAAAGGTGAACTTTAACACTTAAAATTTGAAATTTCATGCATAAACACAAGGAAGTGGGGGGGGGGGGGGGGGGGGGGGTGTTGGCGGCTACCAATTTATATATCATTGTATTTTAAATTGATTTTTTATTATGTTTAGACGAAAAATATTGATTTAGAACATATTTTTGTATATTACTGTAATGATCGAAAAATACCGAAAAGCAAGAGAACTCATGATTTTCACTCTAAAATCTAAAATTGGAATTTTCATGCATATGAATTACCAGGGGCTGTTGATTCCTACATGTTGATATTATAAAATAATTTTTGTTATATTTACATGAAAAAAATCGGTTTAAATCATGTATTTATATATTACTATAATGACCGGAAAGTACCGGAAACAAGAAAGATTCATGGTTTTCATCCTAAAACCTAAAGTTGGAAAACTTTCATGCATAAATATGCATAGAGGTGCCGATTGGTACATTAGTATGATCTAAAATAATTTTTGTTATGTTTACATGAAAAATCTTGGTTTAAACCATATTTTTGCATATTACTGTAATGAACGAAAAGTAAGAAAATTCATGTTTCTCCTTGATGGGTGTATTCGGCCTACATTGGGAATTTAATCCCAATGTCTATAATTTTTATACGATATATTTTAATGATTGTTGACATATATATATGAATGATAAATGATTTAATTGTATGTTGATTGAAGGAATAACTCTAGACAAGTATAGAGACAATTAGGTATACCTAGGGTTTTCCTAACCATATTACTATGTATGGTAAAGATGATTAAGTGATATGGGAAAGAGGTTTTATGATTAAGTGATATGGGAAAGAGGTTTTAGGATGAGTTAATAATGAATTAATGATCTTAAATTGACTATGAGTTTAATTGTATGGATTGGTCATGAGAGATAAGCATGACACTTGAAGGGTTACTTGTTAAGTTGACATATATGGAAAGTGTTAAGTGTACTAAGTTGAATGTTAAATTGAATAGATATTAAGATCATGATATATTGTGTTTGACTTTAGAAGAGTCTTGGTATGAGTTACTATGTGATTTCATATGGGCCTATAAAGGCAAAGTGTGCAAGACTTTGAAAGTCAACATATTATATGCAAATGATGAGTGCACTTCTAAGTGTAACTCCAAGTTTATATGATTGTTTTATATGCATAGGGTAGTTATGGAATAGGATAGCATGATATTAAGCAAATGCTAAGTATTGAATTAAATATTATAGTAGAGCTTGAGGAGTAGTAGAAGTTCAAAGGGGCTACAAGTACTAGGAGCAAAGGATTGTGGTGAGTAAATATTATGTTCAAGTTACAAGTACAAGTTATCATGTCATATGAACCTTTGATATCTTGAAACCCAAGTTCTTTTCTATTTTTAATTATCACTAAATGATTTCTTTGTAAGCTTTGGTTACCAAAGGACAATTGGTCCAAAACCATTTTTGATTATTCAATTATAATAAAGAACCTTTGTGAATTGTTGCCTTACTTTACTTTCTTTCTGGAACCACACTATTATTTATTTTTTGTTCAACAAGTTAAACAATTGTTGCTATTATGTTACATATGATTGCATTCTCAAAAGCTATTGTTATAAGTGATTGCCATTAGCTCTAACTATAGTATCTATGAACCATTATGCAGAAATCTTCGTGAAGATGCGGGTAATCATTAGTACTTGTGCACATGGTCTTAACTTGATGGATAGGGGTAGTGTATCTACCTCAGCTAGAAGGGGCGATTTTAGCCATGGAGCCTGATCAGTTTCATGACTCTTTACAAGTTACAAGTTAGGAGTTAGAATTTGGCATGATGCCACCTCTCCCTTAAGTGAATGAGCTAATAAGCCATCACTCTTTATAAGTTACAAGTTGATTTCTGTGAACCTTGCTCATTTGTAAACCATGATTTACGAACCTTGAACCCTTATAAAGGGATATATGTTATTTTATAAGTTGTATTGTTTATTCATTGAGATCATCTATCTCACTCCTTTTCCTTGTGTGGTTTCAGGTGAGTATTATGAGGAGGCAAGGTGATCGTTCAAGCAATCTACTCCACTTGGGCAATTCCCTTGTCAAAGTTTATTACTATACTATGTTGTGATGATCTCTAGACACTCCGTGAGTCATATCTTGGAACTTTATATTAATAATTTATTTTGGCATCTTATAAATGTTTATTTATTTTAAGATTGTGTTTAAAGTGTATTTAACTATTCTTTTACAACTTAAGGTTTTCCTTCATAAAAGGTTTTATCAAGTTAATGCATGAGGTTTAGCATGATCCTATGCAAAGTTATTATATGCTCTAAAGTTGGGATGCGACACCTCTAATTTCTCTCTTCTTCTTCCTCCAACCACTCTCTAACTAATTAATTAATCTTTTTAATTAATTAATTATCTCCCTAACTAAGTAAATTAATCTTTTTAATTAACTAAGTAATATTTTCAATTAATTAATTAATCACTTTTTTTTCAAAATCAAATTAATCCTTTTTTTTAATCCACCCTTCATACAAATTAATTAATTAATCAATCCATCCATTTCATCACATTAATTAGTTAATTAATCATTTTAATTAATTAATTAATTAATCTCCCAATCAATCTAATTGCCCGGTCCCAATAAAATGGAACTTTAGTCTAGTAAAACTTTCTGTGAATCAAAAGCCAAGGTATTAGTCATTTCCTTTCACCCACAAACCTCAAATCAAATTAATCAGTCCAATCAATCCCTAAACCCCTCCACTTAATCACGGAACAAACTATGTGGGTTTTGATCACCATTTAATGAGGTACATAGGCACTTTGGAATTTAAATCCAAACCTTAAATCCAATTCCAAATTAATTCCATTTTCTATTTATTTTCAATTGCAATTATCTATTCTTATACATTTTTGAAAATTTGAGTAATTATTTATTTAATAATTTTGGAGTCAATGAGTGATTTTGTGGTTTCTATAGAATCCATAAGGACTAAAAAGGAATACTGTTCTTAGCTTAGGGATGTTTATTTGTTTTATTTCTTAAATTTTCTCATGCAATTCGTAACTATGTCATGCTCATGCATTTTACTTATTATCTTATAATTGCAATTCATGAAACTAATTTTTAAGTCAAATTAAACTAAGAGTCAAATTATGATTATTTAACTGAAAACAGAGTCCTCGAGCTTAACCTGGTTTGAGGTTAGTAATTTTATCATTGAGTAAATTAATTGAAAATTAAGGAATTGGAGTCACAAATTGGGCTTTTCCTTAATTTTTCCATTTAAAAATAAATTAGGGTGGCAACTACGAATCCTTTTCAAAATCAAAAATCAAATTTATGAGCAATAGTTGTTCCAATTATGAGCATCAAAACTTATTCCATGACCTTCTTAAAAATTGCTTACCTTTTCTTAAGGCAAAATTTCCCCCGAGTGAGGAAGGGGCATTTAGGCAAGGTTTCACACTAATATATGGCTCCTAGGGCATATATTGCTATCACTATAGGTCTAGAGTGAGCATTTTGGAGCCCAACGACTCATTAGGCCTTGTCTGATGATTTTCCAGTCTTTTCTATATTTTGGCAGCTCCCACAACTTTTATTTACCTATTTTTCCCCTATTTTCATATTTTTAAATTAATTTTAGAAAGCAGTATTGAGCAACTCTTTGCGAAGCAATCTATTTCTAGATAGCTTTCATCATTAGGGTTTAAAGGGATCAAAGTTCAGTGCTTACATATGCCATCCATTCCCCTGTGGAGTAATGAATCAATTCTCCTATTAAAGCAATCATTACTTCATTACTGACTAATCCATTTTTATATATTTTCATCTAATCAGTTAGGCATTTACTCCTCCCAATCCATTATACACCCCTTATATACCTTTTTTTCTATAAGAGGATCAATAACCTGCACAATTAGTATCACTATAGCCATAACTATGACAATAACTCTAATATCTCTATTCAGTTGAATGTTCTCTTTAATAATTGTTTGTTCCATCAGCTGCAAATATGTCAACAAACTAGATTCCATGGCATAATAACTGTGACCACTTAATTTTCACCCCTCAAACGTGATGATGACACACAATTATATTCTTTTAGATATGATAGTTCATAAGTTTGACCTTTAGAGTTTTTGGTCTATTTTCGATGCTTTTGTTAAATCTAAATTTGCTACTTTATAAACCTTTAGGGACTATCCAAAGTCTAGCATAGCACTGTGCATGTAGCCCTGAGCATGTGCCTGTAGCCTACGTGCACTCGTATGTAGCTATAAGCATGCACTATGGCAGTAAGGTAGTCTAGGCTTGCTACAGGTGTGCGCCCTCTATATGTGCATAGCGTAATAGGTTGATCTTTAATCCTTTTTTTCTTTTGCCTGTCCAAAACATTTTTAAACATCGAATTAACTTTGAAAATCATATGACTCTGGGGCTTTTTGTCTACTAAGGAAAAAGATATTCTTTAAAAAGAAACTTTCCAAATGGAGTGTTCTATATAATCATCCTAACTTTAACCATAAAACCATCTTTTGGTTATCATAAAAAACACTGAAAAGCTTTAGCTTTGAACCCTAACTTTAATAGAAACATCTAAATACCAAAACCCACACCAATCAAACAAAAAACTCAAAGAAAAACTTGTGTTCATCATTTTCAAAGGAAAATGTTTGAATTTGATGTGAAACCTGAGGATTTTCCCACTAAAACTGATATTCTTATGCCTTGTTTACCCTTGTGCACCAAGAAGGGAGGTTGAATTGGTGGAAAATTAAAAATTAGAAAGAAAGAGATAGGGAAAGAGAATGAACACAATCAATTTTATAGTGGTTCGGGTATTAATGAACCCTACATCCACTCCCCAATCTCAATTGGGTATTCTACTATTAGATGATGCTTATAAGAAATTTCAAACTCACTCCAAAATTACAATGTGTTTTCAATGGCTCACACACAACCTTTACAAGTGTTTCCCTTAGGCTCACACTCAAACCTATATAAGAGTTTTCTAATGGCTCACTCTCAACCCAACAACATGTGTTTTCAAGGCTAACACTCGACCCTTTGAGCTATCAATGCTCTTACAACAACCAAATGATAACAATTAAAAGGCAAAGGCTTTGAGAAATAAAATTGCAATAGTTTGGCTTAAATGAAAGTTGTTGGATCATTATGAGGGTCTTTAGAGGGGGTATTTATAGCTTCTTCCCTCCAAATTTCCATTATAAAGAAATACCAAAAAGGATCCTCAAAACAACCATAAAATCTTACATTAAATGTACTATCAGAGTTGGGTCATAGTCGCTAAGCCTTTTTCGCGGTCGCGACTCCATTTTTGCGGTCGAGACTAATATTTTGCAGTTGCAATCTTCATAATCCACAATAGCTAGATCACATGTGGCATCTTCTCATTGGTTCTTCAACTATCCATTGCAAGCTTAGATTTCTATATGAAATTCGCACTCGCGGATCAAGGATCGTGCCCTTGGTCAAGATCGTGATTGGGGTCGCGATTTGCTCTATGTCTTGAAGCTAAAAATTGAACAATTTGCCTTCTGATTTGTCTTGGTCATGAAATCATGGTGATGGTTGTGACTATTCTGTCTTGAGCCCGACTCATAAGCCAACTTATATTCTTTGGAAGATTTTGAGTTCCTTTGAAATCCAATTTATCAAACAAGTTCTAATATGCAAAATAGACACTTAAACATAAGTTAGATAGTTTTTAATTTGGTTGACAAGATAAAAAATAAAGATTTACTAAGTTTTGAAATAACTTAGATCAACAATCTCCCCATTTTTTATTTTGACAATCAAATTGAATATAAAATAAAATAACTTAAAATTAAATTGAATTGAGAATACTCTCCCTCAATTGATGCAAGATAAACATAAAAATTTTGAAATTTTAAATCCTTAAACATAAATATTTCTCCCCCTTAACATAATCTCCCCTTTTTCCTTTAACATATTTATTTTATATTTAAGTTCTTAAAATTTCTCCCTTTTGGCAATATCAAAAAGCAATATAAAAAAAAAAAAAAAAAACAATATCAAAAATTAAACAAGAGTAAATTGAAGAAAATATATAATTGCATTCATTTGAATTTGGATAATTCCACATTACAATGCATGAAAAACATAAGGAAGAAAAATTTGAAACAAAGCAAAATAAACAAAAGAAAGAAGAAATTTGAAATAGAAAATCTAAAAAGCATCTCCTCCATTTTTGGGTTCCTCTTCCACTTGATGAGGGGCCTCTTCTTGTGTCTCCTCCTCTTCTTCACTAAATTTCCAATCTTGTAAGTTATATTGAGGGAGAGCCATATGACCTTGTATATCAAATATGTTTTGGTGAATATGGTCTAGAAGGGAAAGTCTCCTCAAGACTTTATGAAGAAGTTTATTAATTTCATCTTGACGTTGAGATGGAGGGACAATGGGTGCTATTTGGGGTTCTTTGTCACATCCCAACCTTAGAAATATGACGGTCCTAGAACATGGGGAGACATAAGGTCACCCACGCACGTAAAACCCACTTATATATAAACAAATCATGCCTAGGATCTTACCAAACCTCTTACAATAACTTGATTAAAACAATTAGATGAATACCTTAAATTGTGGAAGACTAAGATAGATCATTACATATAAAATCCATAAGTAAAATAATATCTATCAATAAGTATCAATCAACATTTATGAAGCATCTAATGATAAGACTTCATAAAAATAGTATTATTGATAACTTGGACAAGGAATTCCCCAAGCGAAGTAGAATGCTTGAGCCATCACCTTGCCTCCTCACATTTGCTCACCTGGAATCACACAAGGAAAAAGGGTGAGATAGATGATCTCAATGAGTAAACAATAGTGATTGTACAATAACACATATCCCTTAGAAAGGGCTCATAGCTCATAACTTATAGCTTATGATTCATAGTTTGCAATTTAGAAAGGTTCGCAGAAATCACACTTATAACATATAGAGTGAAGGCTACTGCCATAATCACTAGAACACATAGAGTGAAGGCTATTGCCATAATCACTCGAACACATAACACATAGAGTGAAGGCTACTGCCATAATCACTTGAACATATAGCCGATAATTACTCGCATCTGTACAAGGATCACATAGCCGATGATTACTCGCATTAGTATGAGAAGCACATAGCTGATGATTACTTCTATCGGTATGAGTAGCATATAGCCGATGATTACTCGCATCGGTACGAGGAGCACATAGCCGATGATTACTCGCATCGGTGCGAGGATTTCTGCATAAAGGGTAAAAGGTACCATAGCTAGAGCTAATGGTAATCACAATTATCAATATCATATAAGGCATCAATAACATGTATTCCAATAACAATAATGGTTTAACTTTTAAACAAAAGATACAATGATAGTGTAGTTCTAGAAATAATATAAGTTGGGGAGTTAATCACAAGAAGTTCTCATTGGATAAACAAAATAGTTTTGGACCAAGTGTCCCTTAGCAACCCAAGCTTGTCAAAAAAATCATATAATAATATTTAGAATAGAAAGAACTTGGGTTTCAATGATCACAAGGCTCACATAACATGTTTTCACACATTTGTAACATAACAAAATGTTACTTGCACTTATAACATGAACATAGTGTTTACTCACCTTGGGGTTCCTTTGCTCCTAGTACATGTAGTCCCTTTTACACTTCTAAAGCTCCTCAAACTCTAACATGATATTTGATTTAATACTTAGTATTTATTTACTCATAATGCTTCTATCCCATAACTACCCATGCATATATAGCATACACATACACTTAGAGTCCACACATAGGTGTACTCATCACTTGCACATAGCACGTTGACTTTAAAAGTCTTGCATACTTAGGCCTTATAGGCTCACATGAAAACACATTGCAATCATATCAATACCTTTTTAAGGTCATCACAATATTATTACCTCAATATCATTTCACTTTAACAATTATCTTAGTTCACTTTACACTTCCATACATGTCAACTTAACAATTAATCCTTCAAACATCATACTTAATTGTTATGATCCCTTTCACTTCATTAACTCATAATCATATGTTCATCATCAATTCATCATAACATCTAGTTCCATATTTCCCAATCACATTTGCATTCTAATCACAATATAATGTTAAGATACCTTAAGTATACCTTAAGTATACCAAAATGCATTTAAGCTTATCTAGGATCATACCTTCAACTAACATGCAATTTTATCATTTATTATACATACATACATGTCAACAATCACCAAGACACATCACATAAAATTTATAAACATTTGGACAAAATTGTTCATGTAGGCCGAATGCATCATTAAGGTAAAAACCAAATTCTTCTTCTTTTTGTGCCTTTCGTCTATTTCAGAAATATGTAAAAACATGGTTTGAACCAAGATTTTTCATGTAAACATAATAAAAATCATTTTAGAATATAAATTCATAGGAATCGGCCACTATTAGTGTCATTAATATATAAAAATTCAACCTTTTGCATTATAGTGCACAAAACCATAAGTTTTCTTATTTTCGGTATTTTTCGGTCATTCCATAAATATGCAAACAGGTTGTTTAAACTATTATTTTTCATTCAATCATAGAAAATATTAGTTTAGAACACATTCCTTCATGAATCATTAGCCATAGATAGGGTTTATACAAAAAAAAAGTCCAAGTTCAAAGGCTTAGGTGAAAAATCATGAGTTTCCGCGCTTTCCATGCATTTCGTTTATTTCAGCGATAAACAGGCACATGATTCAAATCATTATTTTTCATCTAAAGAAAACAAATATCATATTAGAACACCTATTCATACAAATCGATAGCCATGTATTCATGAAAGAATAAAATTTTCTAACTTCCAAGTTCTAACACGAAAACATTGAATTCCTTTGTTTTTCGAAACTTTTCGGTCATTACAAAAATATACAGAAATATTATTTAATCCAATATTTTTCATCAAAACAAATCAAAAATCAGTTTAGAATGCAATCATGCACAAATCACGCGCCCCCCCCCCCCCCCCCCCCCTTATGATGTTTATGCAATAAAATTGTGATTTTAAGTTATAGAATTCACCTTTGGAGAAATCTTGTGAAAAGAATCGTGTTTTCGATAGAAAATAAATTTTCTCTCCTAAAAATTCACTCAAACAAAATTGAATATGTAGAAATCAGTAATCAAATAGTTCAAAATAATTTTTCCACAATTTATTTAATAGAAATCAGTTTAGAAATCAAAAGAGAATAAAAACTTGCGATTGCGGTCATGAAATCGCGAAATGGTAAGGTGTTTTCAATATTTTGATAGAGAGAAATATTTTGAGAAGATTTTCTGCCAAAATACAGAAAGAATAAGAGAATGGTTGCTGGAAACCCTTGTTTGGCAGAAATTTAGAATAAATATTAGGGCTGGAGTGGAATTTCCACTAATACCCTTAATGAAATAGGTTAGGAGGATTTTTGTGTAGTGGGCTTTTGGGTATTTGGGCTTTCCCTTTAAAAATTTTGGCTGAATAGAATTAAAATAAAAGGAATACTTTTCTTATTAATTTTGAAACATTTCTCTCAAAAATATTTATTTAAAAATACCCATAAAATTATTTTATGCTTAAAAATTGTCTTATGCATGAAAATTTATTTTATTTAAAATAAATTCTTTTATGCAAATGCACTTCATGTAAATAATTTATTTCACATTAGCAACACATATTATGCATATTAAAATTAATTTTGTATGCCACATACTCATCAATCACTTAGATCACAAATTTTCACATAAGCACACACTTAACCTTATTAGTTCTAAATCAAGCAATTTTTCACGAAAATTCCTAGGGTGGATGTGGATTCTTACATTCTTCCTCTTATGGTTGACTAGGTTCACCACTCACTATTCTTGACCTCTTCCTTGATCACTCTTGGATCCCAATATCTCCAAAAATGTATTCATATCACCCTTCCTTTTCTTTCAATGCCTTGGCATTGATCATGTATTGGAAATCTATAAGAGATTTTTTGATTAGTCTTTGGAGAATAGCTTTGTTGGGTGAAGTAAGAGCCCCAACATGCTTGGCTATTATGGTGATGTGGGAAGAAAGAAGAATTGCACCTCTTTTGGAAGAGAGATGGAGGAAGTGATCAACAAGGAATCAAGTGGCTTGAATGCTCTTTCCCTTTATAAGGCCATAAAGGAAGAAAAGATCTCTTTGGGAGACTTTCTCATTGCCATCTCCTCTAGCATTTATAGTGAGGGTGACAATACTATGAAGAATCCAAAGGGAAAGTGTTTTAATGTGTTTGGCAAGGGAGGATTTTGGATCGAATTTTGGTTCAATGGAAAATTCAGTCCAAAAAGAATTGAGTTCAAGGGTGAATTCATTGATGGTGTAGGCACCTTCTATTTAAAGGCCAAAGATATTGGCAAGATCTTAGAGTGAAGCTCATAGAGTTTGCCAAAAAATCTAAAATCAATGGCATAGTGGCCATAGGTAGGATGAAGCATTTTGTGAACTATAAGAGTGGCAAGGAATTCCCTAGTTAGCTCATCATACCCCTCATCATCAATGAAGAAAAATTTCTCCTACTCTAGATTTTTGAGGTAGCCAATAAGACTATCCTCAATCCCTAAGGTTTTAAAACAAACAAGGCTTGGTATTTTGGTGGGTAGGATGGTTTTGTCTTGGATTCTAAGGAAATTTTATTTTTTCTCTTGAGTAATTCCGCTCATAAGTTCAAGAGGAGAGGGTTGTTGGGAGGTTTAAACTTCTTTCCCTTTTCTAGATGGTCTCTTAGAAGCCATTTGTAAAGAAATGTTTGAAAAGAAAGGAAGAAATATAAAGCTTAAAAGAGAGAAAAGATAGAAGAGAGTTTGAAAGTAATAGTATTTTAAGTAGGAAAGAGTTTAGAGAGTTAGAAGATAGGTAAAAACTAAAATAGTGGAGTATTTATAGGTAAAAAATAGGTGAAAAATGGTCAGAAAATGACTAGTTTTTGAATTAAATGCAAAAATGTCCATTGAAAAAACAGCTAGTTTTGAATGCTGCAAAACTTTCAATCCTGATCGTGATTTTTGAAAAATTCAAAAATCATGTCCGCGATTCAGCAATTGCGAGCGAGATTCTGTAGGTTGATCAGCCACAGTAAAAAATTTAAATTTCGCCATCACTATTTCTATGTCGCAACTGTGAATTTTGAAAAAATTAGAGATTTGTGAAAACATTTGATGAAGGATATGTGCAATGTACTTGGCATTATAACTCAAGGTCAAAATAAATACAATTATACATTTCATATACCAAGATGTCAGCAAGTCATTGAAAAGAAATTCAAGCAATTGAAGTTAAATATATCAAAAATCAACCATAAAGCAACCAATATGCAATCAAAAATTCAAGAACATTGCACAAAGTTAAACACTTGATTTTAATTGAATTAAGAGTTACAAGATTAAATAATAAAATAAAATATGAATAAGAATGTCATAAAATGCATAAAATTTTGATGTGTATGAAAACTTCATGTAATTTGAAAATCTAAGGTAATGAGCTCCCATCAGGCATACTAATTTCCATTTTTATGAAATTTAATCTTTCTTCATTCAAGGGTTTTGTGAAAATATCAGCAAGTTGGTAAGTCGTATCAATAAATTCTAATACATCACTATTTTGCACATTATCTCTCAAGAAATGATGCCTGATGTCTATATGCTTACTCCTAAAATGTTGGATGGGATTTTTGGAAAGATTTATGGCATTTGTGTTATCACATTTAATGGGAATGTGATCAATCACTTTACCATAGTCCTTGAGTTGTTGTTTCATCCAAAGAACTTGAGTGCAACAATAACACACTGCCATATATTCCGCTTTGATGGTGGATAAGGCTACCAAAACTTATTTCTTGCTAAACCATGAAACTAAACATTCACCAAGAAAATGAGAAGTTTCGGAAGTGCTTTTTCTATTAAGCAAACTACCAGTATAATCTGCATTTGAAAATTCAATTATTGTAGAAGATGAATTTCTAGGATACCAAAGCCCTAAATTTAATGTGCCATGTAAATACTTCAAAATTCTTTTAACCATATGCAAATGAGATTCTTTAGGACAAGATCGAAAATGTGCACACAAACAAACACTATACGTTATATCAAGTCTAGATGCCGTAAGGTAGAGAAGAGAACCAATCATACCTGAATATTTCTTCCCATCTATAGGCTTACCCTTTTCATCTTTGTCAAGCTTAGTTGATGTGCTCAATGGAGTCTTGCTACTTTTGCAACCATCTATGCCAAACTTCTTGAGAAGCTCTCATGTATATTTGGATTGGTTGATGAAGATGCCATCTTTTCATTGCTTGATTTATAGTCTTAGGAAGAACTTGAGCTTACCCATCATGCTCATCTCAAATTCCCTAGTCATACACGTGGCAAATTCTTCACAAAGATGTTCATTAGTAGCACCAAATACAATATCCTCAACATAAATTTGAACAATTAAAGTGTCATTTTTTGTGTCGTTTTACAAAAAGTGTTGTGTCAACTTTGCCCTTAATAAAATTATTTTTCAAAAGAAATGTACTTAGCCTTTTATATCAAGCTCTAGGAGCTTGTTTCAAACCATACAAGGCCTTGGTTAATTTAAAAACATGATTAGAAAGTTCATGATGTTCAAAACCAAGGGGTTGCTCAACATAAACTTCCCCCTCAATAAATCCATTTAAAAAATCACTTTTAACATCCATTTGAAAAAGTTTAAAATCCATATGACATGCATAAGCAAGCAAAATTCTAATAGCCTCTAATCTTGCTACCGGAGCATAAGTTTCATCATAATCAATGCCTTCCTCTTGGTTGTACCCTTTGGTAACCAATCTAGCCTTATTCCTAGTGATGAAACCATGCTCATCTAACTTATTTCTATAAACCCATTTACATCTAATAATGGAATGATCTTTGGGTCTAGGAATAATTTCCCAAACTTTATTTCTCTCAAATTGGTTGAGTTCCTCTTGTATAGCAATCACCCAACTCTCATCATTAAGAGCCTCATCAATGGTCCTTGACTAAATTTGAGAAACAAAAGCAAAATTATTATCTAAGGTTTTATAATGAGATCTAGCATTTACACCCTTAGATGGATTACCTATGATTTGCTCCTTAGGATGATTCTTAAGGTATCTCCACTCCTTAGGAAGTTCTTGAACATCTTCCTCTTGTGGATTTGATTAATCCTCATGATCTTGTTGGTTTTCCACTTGGTCTTCAACTTCCTTTGAAGTCTCATCTTGATCCAATCCAAGCTTTTCAAATTCACCTACAAGATCATCAAGAACACTACCTTTTCCAAGATCAAGTTTACTAAATTCATCAAATACAATATTCATAGACTCTTCAATTACCATAGTCTTTTTGTTAAAGACTCTATAAGCTTTACTAGTGGTGGAATATCCTAAGAAAATGCCTTCATCAATTTTAGAAGCAAATTTTCCAAGGTTATCCTTGGTATTTAATATGTAGCACTTGCAACCAAAAACTCTTAAATATGAAATCTTGGGTTTTCTTCCATTTCATAACTTATAAGAGGTTTTATTCAAAATGGGTCTTTTAAAAACTCTATTTGAAATGTAACATGAAGTGTTAACAGCTTCTGCCCAAAAATAAGTTAGTAAACCATATTCATTAAGCATGGTTCTAGCCATTTCAATCAAGGTTCTATTTTTCCTTTCTACAACACCATTTTGTTGAGGTGTTCTAGGAGAAGAAAAATTATGTGCAATTCCATGTTCAATGCAAAATTTTTTGAAAAATTCATGTTCAAATTCTTTTCCATGATCACTTCTAATTTTTGAAATGAAGTAGCCTTTCTCATTTTGAACTCTTTTTGAAAAAATTTTAAATGCACCAAAACTATCACTTTTATTAGTCAAGAAACTAACCCAAATAAATCTAGAGTAGTCATCAACAAGCACATAGGCATACATTTTTCCACCTAAGCTAGCAACTCTACTAGGTCCAAACAAATCCATATGAATAAGTTGAAGGGGTTTAGAAGTACTTACAATATTTTTTATTTTTAGGATGATTTGTGTTGCTTTTCCATTTGACAAGATCTACATGTCTTGTCCTTTGAGAATTTGTTCAACAAGCTCATTCTTACAAAGACTATGAAGAAGCTCCACGCTTGCATGTCCAAGTCTTCTATGCCAAAGCCAAGATTCATTGCTAATAGAGATGAAACACTTGACATTTTGGTTAGCCAAATCATCTAAGTTAATCATATAGGTATTTCCCTCCCTTTCACCCTTAAACACTACATTGTCATTAACTAAAGTGGTGACAATGCATGCTTTAGAGTCAAAGGTGATTTTATTACCTTTATCACATAATTGACTTGCACTGAGCAAGTTAAATTTTAAACCATTAACTAAAAGAACATTTTCAATGAGAGAAAGATTGTGCCTACCAATGGTACCAATGCCAACTATCTTACCTTTGGCATTGTTACCAAATGTGATGTTTTCACCTCTTTTTTCTTTCAAATTTGTGAAGAGGCTTGCATTTTCAGTCATGTGTCTTAAACATCCACTATCTACATGCCATTTATTCTCCTTGGTAGTGGATTTAAGACACCTATAAGAAAGGATTAATCATCTTGTCTTAGGTACCTAAATATACTTGGGTCCTTGGGGGTTAGCTTTGGAAGGGTCCTCAAGCTTGAGTTAAGCCTTCCTTATATAACAAAATACATTTATATGACCATCTTTCATACAATAATGGTATTTGAGTTTTGACTTGAAGGTTTTCTTAGCCATTTTGTCAAAAAATTTTAGTCTCTTCATAACATTATGATATGAATACATACAAGGACAAGTATTATGTTGTGATTGTGCATGTCTTTGAGCATGCCTTTTTTGATACATGAATGTATGGTTAACTCTTTGAGGCTTTGCTCTTGAGTCTAATGTAACCTTTTGAGTCCTTTTGGGACTTGGAGATTTAGTCTGTGTTTTCACTTCCTTGTGAATTACCTCAATGCTAGAGATTTGAGGAGTTGTAGCCTTTATGAACATAGTGGGAGAGGATGTGGATAGAGATAGCTATCAAAACCAAGACCATGTCTCACAAGGGGTGGCCTTTGTGATACAATAACAGTATCCAAGGCTTCTTTTCCTTTGTGAAATTTTGAGATTGAGTTTCTTAATTCTTCAACCTCAATTTTCAAAGCATTATTTTCTTTATATAAAGAATTAAAAGAGGAGTTTTTAAAGTGATTTCCTCCAATGAGCTTTTTAAGTTAACATTGGAGGTTTTCAAGCTTAAAACAAGTTTTTCTAATTCTTTAAAATTCTCCTCCATCTTAGAATGCTTTTCCTTAAAAAAATTCATTTTTAATTTATACTTTTTGCATTTTAAATTCATAACTTTAATTAGCTCATCCTCATCATGCATATCATCATCAATATCATCACAAGATTGAGAGTTAGAGCTTACCTTATTTGATGAGTCCTCTAAGGCCATGAACATAAGTTTGCTACATCCTCTTCCTCTTCATCACTAGAGGAGTCATCATCCCATGTTGCTTTGAAACCCTTTTTCTTCTTCTCCTTATCCCATTTCTTTTTCTTCTTAATGTTGGGACATTCTATTTTTATATGACCTTGCTTGCCACATTCATAGTAAGTAATGTCATTCTTTTTTTCTTTGCTTGAGTTTGAGTTGTAATTTGATGATGATCTCCTAAAAGGGCCTCTTTTCTTTCTTTCTTCTCTTGATGATGTCTGCATAGTAAGTTCTTCATCATCATTATCTTTACTTTCCTCCTATTCACTAAAGCTCTCACATTCCTTTTTGCTTTTAAGGGAGGATTTGAGAGCTAAGGATTTCTATTTCTCCTTTTCTTGATTCTCTTCATTCTCTATCAATAGAAACATTTCTTCAGTAAGGAGTTTTCCAATGAGGACATCGGTAGGAACCTTTCCAAAATCCTTGTTAACTTCTTCTATGCCAGCAATTCTAGCTCTATAATCTTTCTTAGGGAGAGTCTCGAGAATCTTATAGTTTATATTGTTTAAGGTGTATATTTTGCCCAATTTCTTCATGTTGGTGACAATGGCTAGAAGCCTATTTGTCATATCAGTGACACTTTCATTAGGTTTCATCTTGAAGAGCTCATATTCAATTGTGTACAGCTTAATCATTTTCTTCTTGACTTGCTTAGTTCCTTCATGGTAGTTTTCTAAAGATTTCCAAGTGCTAAACGCACTTGAACAATGTTGAACTCTACCACATTCTTCTCTTAAAAGTGAACTAAAAAGAATTGCTATGGCTCTCTTATTTTTCCCATTAACTTTTCTTTATGCATCCACCCATTCTTCTCTAGGAACCAATTCTTCAACATCATTAACTTTTCTTAATGGAGGTTTCCATTATTTGATTATGCAATCCCATATATCAATGACATCACTATCAAGATATACCTCCATTCTATATTTCCAATGCGCATAATCGGTGCCATCCAAGTGCAGCTTGAGGTGATACATCCCTTCATCGGCCATTTTGATCTTTTCTCACACAATTAAGCTACAAAAGTGAGACTAATATTTTGATACCACTTGTTTGCCCTTATGCACCAAGAAGGGGGGTTAAATTGGTGGAAAATTAAAAATTAGATAGAAAGAGATAGGGAAAGAGAATGAACACAATCAATTTTATAGTGGTTCGGGTATTAATGAACTTTATGTACACTCTCCAATCTCAATTGGGTATTCTACTACTAGATAATGCTTACAAGGAATTTCAAGCTCACTCTAAACTTACAATGTGTTTTTAATGGCTCACACACAACCCTTACAAGTGTTTCCCTTAGGCTCACACTCAAACCTATACAAGAGTTTTCTAATGGCTCACTCCTAACCCAACAACATGTGTTTTCAAGGCTAACACTCAACCCTTTGAGCTATCAATGCTTTTATAACAACCAAATGATAATAATTAAGAGGTAAAGGCTTTGAGAAGTAAAATTGCAAGAGTTTGACTTAAATGAAAGTTGTTGTAACATTATGAAGGTCTTTAGAGGGGGTATTTATAGCTTTTCCCCTCCAAATTCCCGTTACAAAGAAATACCAAAAAGGATCCTCAAAGCAGCCACAAATCTTGCATTAAATGCACTATCAAAGCTGGGTCACGCTTGTTAAGCCATTTTCGTGGTCGCGACTCCATTTTCATAGTTGAGACTAATATTTCATGGTTGCAATCTTCATAATCCACAATGGCTAGATCACATGTCGCATCTTCTCATTGGTTCTTCAACTATCTGTTGCAAGCTTAGGTTTTTGTATGAAATTTGTGGTCGTGACTTCCAATTCGCGATTGCGAATCAAGGAACGCACCCTTGGTCACAGTTGCAACTAAGATCAAGATTTGCTTTGTGTCTCAAAGCTAAAAATTGAACAATTTGCCTTCTTATTGTCCTGGTTGTGAAATCATGGTCATGGCCGCAATTTAGTGGTCATGGTCATGACTATTCTGTCTTAGGCATGACTCAGAAGCCAACTTATATACCTTAGGAGATTTTGAGTTCCTTTGAAATCTAATTTATCAAACAAGTTCTAATTTGCAAAATAGACACTTAAATACACATTAGATAGCTTTCAATTTGATTAACAAGATAAAAAATAGAGATTGACGAAGTTTTGAAATAACTTAGATCAACATGCCTCAAGCCTTAAATAGACTTGAGTTAGCCAATGAAATGGGTTAGAATGGTGGGTTAATTCATTTTTATGTTATTTTTATTTATTTTCAATTTTCAGTTATGTAACCATGTTTGTTCAAATTCATGTTTGGTTTTGTTTTTGGATGTGTTCTATTCTTTTTTATATGTTTATTTTTTATTGATTTAAGGTTGTTTAGTTTGGAACAAGTTTCTAGGGAAATGTTCATCAATATCTTCAAGTTCTTAGTTCAAACTCATATATATGTATGTATGCATTATGATTCATATTTCCATAATTATTGAATGATTTTGTTAGAAAGAAATAGGGTGATTGGAACAAGTTTCCAACTTGATCATATTCCATTTCTAAAGTATTTTTATTGATTATTTGGTTTTATTATCTTTGTGTTCATATATTTTTGGTAAATGGTGCCTTTCATGTTAATTGCTTTGTGTCAATGATATTTCCTTTAATCTATATGATTTTATACTTCTAAATTATTTTAGATGATTAGAGATAGGTTGGGACCAGTTCCCAATCATTCCTTTTTATTGGGAATTAATTTCCTAAGTGCATATGGGTGTTCATGTATTCATCAACTTCATCTTGATGTGATACAAGGTAGTGACAAATTTTATGATATTCTTTAGCAAGTATACCTTTGATATTATGTTGTATTTGTTATGTTTTGTTATTTCTTCTTTCTTTAAGGTTTGTTTGAATTGAATGAAATCGATAAAAATATGTTTCTTTCATATTCTTAGATTTCTTTATTTCTTTGCTTTAATTATTTGATCAAATAATTTAATCTAGTATTTTGGAGTTATTTTTGGTGTTTGTATTCATATATGTCCATTTAAAAGTTTCTAACCCAACTATAGGTGCACAAGGCAGCCTATGTGCAATATTAGGAACTCATAAGGAGGCTGGCAGGGATGGCTAGCCATGGGCATTCACTGTATGCACATACCTGGCAGACTGCATATCTTTTCATATTTGGCCATAACTTGAGCTATAGACCTCATATTTGGACAATTTTAGATGCATTGGAAATATGAGAAGTAGATCTAGAATTTTTTAGAGACATATGACCCTAATTCCTCCATTTTCATGCTCGATTTTGGCCTCAAAATGTATGTTTAGTCTATTAGGTTTATTTTTCCTTTTATTTCAATTTCTTTGGGTTTGTAATTTAAATATTCTTCACCTTTTGAAGGATTCCCATCCCCTAACCCTATTTTAATGCTTTAGACTTAGGATTCTATGCTCACCTAAATCACTTGGTAAGATTAAGGTTTTGTGCATGTAATATGGACATAAGTTGATTTTACTTTTACTTTTATCACCTTAGGATGTATGTTTATTTAAGCATATTTTAGGTTGTTTGTGTGTTTAGAAAGTATGATTAGGCCTTTAGATTATTATTTTCTTCTTTTTGCTTTGAACCCAAATCATAATTGGTAGTAACAATGCATGTTTAGGTTAAACAACTAGGAAGGTGTGTTGGTTTGATTAGAAACATACTAAATGGGCTTTGGCATGTTACTGAACAATTTAGGCTAAATAAATGACATGATCCATAATAAACTTAAATCCCCCTTGTTTGTTTAATTTGAAAAATTATATGTTGGGAGGAATTGCAATGTTGTGATATAACTATCATTGTAATAAAATGTCCAACTGATCCATATTAAGCCTAACCTAATATTGATATAAGTAGAGGCCAGCTTAATGGCTGGGCAACTTGGGTGCCTAACACCTTCCCAAGTTTATATCTAACTTTTTTTTTGACCCAAAATCTCTAATGAGAGTGGTTAGGTATGAACACTACAACATAATTGATATTTGTTAGCATTTTAGTAGCAGTATTTATGTAAAATGCCAGTAATAACTAATATATATGATGACATTTTGGACGATTACCTTGGTAAAAATAATTTTTGTGGCATATCTTACAAAATGCCACAAGAAATATAATTTTAATGGCTATTATATAATAATTGCCACCAAAAGTAATATAAGAATTTTTTCCTAGTCATCCTTCTTTTAACCGCCCTATAGATTTTTATTCCCTCTTATTTTTTCATTAGAGCGGAAAATTAAATCTCATCTTCTTGGTTCCCTAGCTAGCTACCATCTTTTTTTTATTTTATTTATTTTAATTTTTTTAGTGCAGTTTACATCTTGTTCAACTTATAAATACATTGAAGAGTTCTAAAAAAAAGAAACTCCATTAAGAGCCGCTCAATTGAATTCTTGAACTGAGATAACCCTATGATGCTTCATATTTGTCTCTCTTTTTCTATTGTACACACATAAAATTGAAGTTTATCTTTTATTTAAATCCTTGTGTTTGATGGTTGTGGGTATCTTTTATTGATAAAACCCTATTAATAATCCCAATTGTTCTTTAGAAAGAAAAAATTCAAATTAATAAAGAATCTCAAAATTTAGAATGATATTTATATATATGATTGTAATCATCGGAAAACCCATGAATTACATTATGGGATTTTTTTTTTTAGGTCTATGACTTGCTATTGAGATTTCATTAATTTGGGTAGGATTTTCACAATCATCCATCACAAAAGCTTTTCTTTTGTCCTTTCTACAGGTTTGTCTTGTACGCAATTCTATCAATATAATTAATAATAATAAAAAAATTGGTTATTTTTTAGTGCAATTCAGGTAATGTAAATGGTGGATCAATTTTTAAATTGGTTATTTTTGGATGTATTCATGTAGTATAAATACATGACCTTAGAACTTACAGTTGCTATCAATTTTTTATATTCAAATTTGTAAATCCTCCAATACCTATATGTGATTAAATGTTAGAGTTTGAATAATTGTCCTTAAGCTATATAACAATCATTATTTTTCCTTTTATCAAATTAAGAAAATTATTCAAAAGAATTTGTCTCCTCCAATATGTAGTTGTAATTAAATGTTATAGTTTAAATAATTGTCTTTTAGGCTATATGATTGGCCTCTACAATTTGGTGATGTTCAGTATTTATGCGATAATCAACCCAACCTATCGGTTTATACTAGGAAGCTCTAGCCTCTTATCTTCCTTCCCAAGGAGGCAAAAAACTGTCTTTCCTAAAATAAATGGTATTCAAAAGTAAGCTAAGGTCCCATTGATTGGGGGCCACAACCCATAAAATAACTAAATAATAACAGCACTTCTGAACACATGAAAAGACACTACTCACTAAGTTGTTACTGTTATGCTAAAATGAAATTAGCAAGATAGTTGAAAATTTGAACTAGTAACTAGTAGAAACTTTGCAGATATATAGGGTTTCTTATCTTATTTTCATTTTGTTGATAGGTTAAAAATTGCTCCGTCAATAATGAACAAACTAAAAAAGAGGTAGCCATTAGTTTCTGATGAAATAATTAATATCACCCATTTAACAATCAACAAGTACAAAATATTCCATTTCTCATGTAGAATGTGTCAATGAGAATGCATTAATTATAGGCTCCAAAAACGCTGTTCTTCCAAAAGCCCCTCTCCCTTTTATTGCAGCGGTAATCTGCTGATGGATCACTTTTACATCAAAATATGCAAGATTGCAGTAAATATAATAGTCATCAGAATAACAAGTCCTTTTATATATATATATATATATATATATATATATATATATATAACAAGAATAATAAGTCTTTTAACTCAATATTGTTACAATTATTTTTAGAATCGAAAAGTCATAAATTTAAATTTTAGTCGGAGTCAAATTTATAAAAAATGAAAAATAATTATAAAGTTTTACACTACAAAAACTAGGTTCAATTGAATTTTACTCCTAAAATTTAAGTACTTTAATATGGTATTAAAGTTGATATTGATACATGTTGCATGTGAATTGTGTTTCTCAATAGCTTGAATAGAGATCATTGTATATTAATTAATTAATTTATTTATTTATTTATATTTTTCAAAATCATTCCGTTTTGAGGACTCGCGGAGATCCCTCAGTTGGTGCCACAAATTACAATAGGTGATTATTAAACAAGGTGCCTTTTATGTCGAATATAGGCCGCAAAACCAATACTAATAGCTAAGAGCACATGAGAAATTAGCAGTCCAAACATCTAAGTAGGCATCCTGTTAGGCAACTTTTTAAATTAATACTAATTACTCCATTCGTTTCATTTTAAGTGTCATTTTAGAAAAAAATTTATATTCCATTTCAAGTGTCACTTTTATATTCAAGATAGTATTAATTGAAAAATTATAAATTTGCCCTTATTTATTAAATCTCCCTAATCTTAGCTAATTTACTCATTCTCTCTTTTAGCATTCTTGAAGAATTAGGTAAATTACTATGAATTTTTTATAAAATTTATAGTAATTTATCATTATATTGGTCTGTGTGTTCCGTTCTTACACAACACTTGAAATGGAATGGAGGGAATAATAAGTTTTGAGCATTCACTAATTTAATAAGAGATACAATTTTTTACTTATAAATATTCCCCTCCATTTCTTCATTTCTTTTCACCCCTTGAGTTTGTATTAATGGCTATCTACTAACTCTCTTCTTCTCCCTCTTAACACTCTCTAATTAAATAATTAATCATTTTAATTAATTAATTACCTCACCCTAACCAAAAGTTAATTAATCCTTTTAATTAACTATTTTTTTTTCAAAATTAACTACTCAAATCAATTAATGAATTAATCTTTTTAATTAATTAATTAAACACTTTTTTTTTTAAAAAAATAAATTACTCTTTTCAATTTACCAATCATTCATCTTAATTAATTAATCTTTTAATTAATTAAATTCATCTATTTCATCATATTAATTAATTAATCATTTTAATTAATTAATCAATCTTTTAATCAATCCAATCATCTAATTCCAATACAACTAAATTTCGGTCCTACAAAACCCCTTACTCACCAAAAGTAAAGGTATAACCTTTTTCTCCTCATTCTCAAAACACTCAAATCAAAATCAATTTGATAAGCCCCTTAACAAATTATAGAAATGATATCCAATTAGGGTATCTCTACTCATCCAATGTAGAAATGATATCCAATTAACAAGTTAGCAATTGCTAATTAGGATAATAAGATTGAGCATGAAAATAAAACAACCAAAGATAAATTGATTAAAACTTAAATCCTTCAATCTATAGAATCAAAACTAGGGTTCATTACAAATAGAATTAGTTCATACTAAAATTGAAGAACAAAGATGCAAGAAATAAAAGAGGGAAAATCTCAAATAAATCTTGAAGATGTTCTTCGAAATCTTCTCTTCAATCTTTCACATCCATTTGGATCTTGGTCTTTGATTTGATTAAGCCTTTAATATCTCTAGCTTTCAAGCCTCTCCTGTGACTCTATGGCTTAGCAAACCCTTAGATCTCCATTTTTGCTCTTTAGTGGCTCCCCCCTTCATTTTCTGCATTAACTTCTTTAGGCATGTTTTTGGGTTTATAACATGACCAGGAACACAACCATGTTGCTGGGCATATCGACATTATGGTTGCACGTCTCGGCCATAGACACGGTCGTGTCTTAGGCCTGTGAAGCTACTCGATAGATTGGAATCGACCCTTAATTACATGGCCATGTTGCAGAGATGAGCTTCAATACTTTGCCTGTTTTCTTCTGTTTCTGCTTCTTGGCTTTGTAGTTTCTTGATAAATCGATCTATAACTCCTAAAACATAAAAAAAATTCTAAAAAAACACTAATCAAACAAATCAAACTCAACGTACAGATAAAATACATTAAGAACAAGGGGTAAAATGTAGTTAATTAAACACTTATCAATACTCTATACAAATTTCAAGGCTATCAATAGAGACCAGTTGGGCACTTTAACAAGAAAGCAAAAAATAAGAAATTCAATTTTGGAAGAAATCCAAGCTCACATTTATGATCCAAAAAAAAGTTCAAATCAAATTGGCCGGAATAGTTCGTGCTCAAGAAGATCCTATATGACAAAGGCACCATCCTTATGAACATAAACGAAAATGAATTTTCGCATCCTTACAACTTGAATTAGTTGAAGTGATACTTCATTTGAAGATGACATCTGTAATTCATTTATATTTTCATGTAATGAAAACTATGTGGACCTAATTCTCCCTAAAAAAATTAATGAAAGGAAAATGATTATCAGGAATACATAGGCAACCTAGCTCAGGTGCAGTCCAAATCATAATTCAAAATATTTTATTTACATCGCATTCTCATTTTCTCTATGCCTAGTATATCATTTACTTAATTTCTCTCACCTAAACCAAAAAAAAAAAAAAAAGTGAAGAAGAAAAAGAAAAAGGAAAAGGAAAAGGAAAAATGAATAGAAAGAGCTCACTAAGTTGAAAACCCAAAAGGGTGACTTAGGCAGAAATTAGAGTATAAATAAAAGATGTCTCATTTAATGGTGATCAAATTTTTTAAAATACAATCCATCATCATGACAAAAGGATAGCACTTTCCAATGTCATTTATAGCTTATCCTTTATCATACAGTCCTGTTGACCTACAAATATCTTAAATAGAAAGCAAAAAGTCATGTCTTAAGTCATAGTCTAGTCAATAAGGTGCACATCTCTCATGCCCTCGTCATAATAATAGTCTACCATAATATGTTTAATAGTCACACTCCTCCTAATCTCTGCTGTAATAGTAGAAGTACCAGTAGAATCAAGAACCCTCTCTTGAGTACTAATAGTTCTGAAACTACCTTTAAAATCCTCCTCAATAGTTTAGAAATTACAATACCCCTTTTTGTCCTAACTATAGCAGTCTTTCTCCGAACCACCACTCTCTACTGTCATGCTTGTTGTCCCTCCTTCCTTAGCTGCATCACCTTCTATTACCCTTAATAGAACAACCTGACACTTTTTCTCAACTGGCCAAACCACTTGTCTTACATGTCTATAGTCCCAAATAAAATCCAAGATTGAACAATATGATAATAGTTTCAGCCAGCTACCCTCGATAGCTCCAATAATGGAAGATATGATATGTATAGACTCCAAGGAGGGAACAACTAGGGGCATATCTTGAGTTTGTCTCATCTGCCATAAAACCCTCGTCCCCTAGTGAAAGGTCATTCAAACCAAACCCAATAAGCATAGCATTTGTTCATGAAAGATCCAATCCCCCTTACCCTTAGCAGTGCTAAAATGTGTCCTCTGAGGCAAGTTGTAAGCAACCATCCTATTCGATCTTTGACCAAGTCTCAATTAGGCATATGTGAATAGAAAATTAGAGGCCACCATCCAAAAATGATCTATTAGCCATACTTGTAAGCTAATCCAAAACCCAAAATCAAAAACCTGTAGAACATTTTTGATAAAAAGGGAAAGGAAAGACAAATTTTTCTCACCTAAAGAGTAACTGGGGAGACAGTCCATCTTTCTAAACCCTAAACAAAGTAATCAAGACTTATTAGTGTCTCTGCCAGCATAGCTTTAACCATAAAATGCCTTTGTTTCATCTATAATACCAATTCTACCACTTTGACATCATCCCAGTCAATGGACCTGTGAAACAAGTATCCGACTCTCAAATAGAAAACCAAGGCCTTCATCTTGAGCCTCTACCCTCCATCTCCCTAGTCACTAGGATCATGAAACTCCTTAATCACATTGGTCAAATTCACCTGACCATCAATAATCATCTAGCTTGCAACATCCTGAAGCAAGTTCAAAAAGGCCTAAAAATTCAGAAATGCCCAACTTTGAACTTTGGCACCACCAAAGTTGCCTCTGAGTTGTAGCCAAACCATAACATTGAACTTCTCAAAGGTGGGACATAATACCTCCTTAACAGCACTAAAATAGAAAACATGGGTCACCAAATCCCAAAACCTAAAGCAAGCTCTTAAAAAAAAAATCTCAATCCACCCGAACTCCTCGCAATGCCACCATGGCAACTATTCCATACCAACCTATGTTGAGTTTCTCAATTTTGTCGAGTTTCTCAGTCCATAAATGTATGTAGTGGCTAAAATATGGCTTTCATGGATACAAAAATCACATGAAAAATTGCATTCAAAAAGCAAATATATGAATCCACCCTTTTGCATTCACACAATCATCCATTACAAGCATCATCACAAATCATCCATAGCATAAAAAAAAATTAAACAAAAGGTCCATAAATCCTAAAGCATGCATACATAAACATGCATATATGAACATGCTTCATTTACGCATAAACATACATGTATATGTAACTATCCACAATCATGCATAAGCCAAGCTAATAACCTCTCTAAAGCTGACTAGTACTTCCTTGAAACTAATCGACATCCCCTAAAGCCTCCTTAACACTAAGTGATACCTTTCCAGATCTAATGGATGAAGTGTGACTTTCAGAGTGCCTTCAATCCTAGTAAAGCTTCTTTAAGTCTTCTAAAAGGCCCAACCCTTCACATTCAGAAGCCTAAGTTTCCTCGATGGAACTAAAATCTTCTCAAAATCTCTCGAGCTGACTCACCATTAGTCGAGGCTCCCCTTTCTACCAAAATCTTTTCAAAATCTCTCTAGTCACCTCATCATAAGCCAAGGCTCTCCCCTTACCAAACCTTATCAGAATCTCTCAAGCCAACTCGCTATAAGTTGAGCCTCTCCTCTTAGCAAAATCTTATCAGAATCTCTCGAGTAGACCCATCATAGGCTAAGGCTTTCCCCTTACTAAAATCTTATTAGAATCTTTTGAGCTGATTTGGCATAGGCTAAGGCTTTCCTTTTACCAAAATCTTATTAAAATCCTTTAAGCTGACTTACCATAAATTAAGGCTCTCCTTTCTATCTTATCCAAAATCCATCAATTCCACCTATAGGTGTCTAAAAATAATCACCTAGACATCCTTGTGGTTCTTTTTCCATCCCTTTATTTTGAATCAATCATGTCCTCCATCCAAAAACATCTAAATCCTCACTTAGACATCAATTTGGTTCCATTTTCCATCCTCATTCATCTTCAAGTCAACCATATCTTTCACCAAGAAATGTCAAATTAGTCACATCCCTCTGGTTCCCTTTCATCCATTTTGTCTGAAATTCACCTAATTTTTTAACCTAAAAATGTCTAATCTAGATGTCCTTCTGGTTCCTTTCCTCGTCTTTCATCAGACTCAACCATATCTATCAATTCACCTAAAAATATATAGCCACTAGTCTAGATATCCCTTTGATTCATTTTTTTTGCTTCCATTTATTAGCTACATTTTTCACCCATAAATGTTTAGAAATAATTGCTTAAACATCCCTATGGTTCTTTTCATCATCTTCCTTTTTAACAGTGTCTCTCACCCAAATATGACCAAGCACTGATCTAGACATCCTTTTGGTTCCTTACACCATTCTAACTCTTAGGTTCAATATCATCAAAATTGCCTTATAAACAAAACAATTCTGATGAGGAGGCAGCTTTGAACCCTTAATTTTGCACTTATTGATCTAGCCACACCTTGACACCTGCTAAGTTTAATACACTACACAGAGTCATTATGGTAGTCCCTCTAGCCAATTAGTGGGTAGAAGTTCAGGCGGCAGTGCCCCCAAAAGAAAAATTGGACTTTAAGTACTTTACCATATAGATACTTAATTTTTGAGCTTGGTCTAACATTAATCTCAAAAAGAAAAAAAAAAAAAAAAAGGGCATTGTCATGTGTTAGCAGCTGGGAGGGCTTATCTTTTCTAGATTCATCAGCCTAGTGTGAACCCTCAATTTTACACTTCCTAGAATTCTAAACCTTTAGTTAGAAAAAGAATCAATTGGGACTTATAAACCATCTTCAAACCATTCAGGACTCAGTAAAAAGGCTAACACAAGTGGAATCACATAAAATGTACGAGAAATGGATGCAAAAGGGTTGTATAGGTGAATCAAGGCTGGATGCTGCATAGTGCCACAAAGCCTTTTACGGTACTACAAAGCCATTTTCAACAATACTGCAAAGGTTTTTGCAGTACTGCAGAGCCTTGTGCAGCACTGTAGAGCCTTATGCGGCACTCCATTTGTTTTCCCATCTTTCTATAATCCCACATTGAAAATTGATGGTTTTTATGCTCCAGCCCTCCCACTATACATAGAGGACCTCTCCACACTTCAGAGGATCAACTTTGGGAGCTTGAAAGCCTTTGCATCAAGCAAACCACTCTAGTTCTAAAGCTTTTCATTTCTTTTTCTTTCTCTTTGCATTTGCTCCTTACTTCATAAAGTGAGTTGGGGGGTTTCTCCTTGATTCTTACCTAACAAGTCAAAGGCCTTTTGCCCATCTGTTCAAGGCAAGTCTATTGCCTAAGGCTCATGTCCACTATATGAGGCTAGCTATAGTCCACTGTTGTAACAACCCACACCCACCCTAAGAATTTTTGTGATAAATTACTTGAATTAGAATCTATAAGGTTAAGTGTGTGCTTGTGTGAAATTTTGTGATCTAAATGATTGATGAGTATGTGGCATATTAAATTAATTTTAATATGCATAATATGTGTTGCCATTGTGAAATAAATGATTTACATGAAGTGCATTTGCATAAAAGAATTTATTTTAAATAAAATGAATTTTCATGCATAAAACAATTTTTAAGAATAAAATAATTTTATGGGTATTTTTAAAATATTTTTAAATAAATATTTTTGAGGGAAATATTCCAGAATTAAAAAGAAAAATATTATTTTCATTTTTAAATCCTTTCATCCAAAATTTTTAAAGAAAAAGCCCAATAACCCAAAAGCCCACTACACAAAAATACTCCTAACCTAATTCATTAAGGGTAAAAGTGGAAATTCCACTCCAACCCTAATATATATTCTAATTTTCGGCCAAACAAGGGTTCCCAGCAGCCATTCCCTTATTCTTTCTATATTCTAGCAGAAAAACCTCTCAAAATAACTCTCTCTACTGAAATATTGAAAACACTTTACCGTTTCACGATTTCGTAACCGTAATCGTAAGTTTTTATTCTCTTTTGATTTCTAAACTGTTTTCTATGAAATAAATTATGGGAAAATTATTTTGAACTATTTGATTACTGATTTCTATAGATTCAATTTTGTTTGACTGAATTTTTGGGAGAGAAAATTTATTTTCTATCGAAAACACGATTCTTTCCGCAAGATTTCTCCAAAGGTGAATTCTATAACTTAAAATCACAATTTTATTGCATAAACATCATAAGGGGGAGGGGGGGGGGGGGCGGGGGCCGATTTGTACTTGTTTGTATTCTAAACTAATTTTTGATTTGTTTTGATGAAAAATATTGCATGACATAATATTTCTGCATATTTCTGTGATGATCGAAAAGTTTTGAAAAACAAAGGAATTCAAGATTTTCGTCTTAAGACTTGGAAATTTGAAAATCTTATTCATTCATGAATACATGGCTGCTGATTTGTATGACTTGGTGTTCTAATATGATATTTGTTTTGTTTAGATGAAAAATAATGACTTGAATCATGTGTCTATTTATCGCTGAAATAAACGAAATGCGCGAAAAGCGCGGAAACTCATGATTTTTCACCTAAGTCTTTGAACTTGGAATTTTTTTGTATAAACCCTATCTATGGCTGCTGATTTATGAGGGAATGTGTTCTAAATTGATATTTTCAATGATTGAATGAAAAATAATGGTTTAAACAACCTGTTTGCATATTTCTGAAATGACCGAAAAATACCGAAAACAAGGAAACTTATGGTTTTGTGCACTATAATGCAAAAGATTGAGTTTTTCTATATTACTAACACCAATAGTGGCTGATTCTTATGGATTTAAGTTCTAAAATGATTTTTGTTATGTTTATATGAAAAATCTTGGTTCAAACCATGTTTTTACATATTTCTGAAATAGACGGAAAGCACAAAAAAAGAAGAATTTGGTTTTCACCTTAAAGATGCATTCTGCCTGCATGAACAATTGTGTCCAAATGTTTATAAATTTTATGTGATGTATCTTGGTGATTTTTGACATGTATGTATGTATAATGGATGATGAAATTGCATGCTAGTTGAAGGTATGATCCTAGATAAGCTTGAATGTATTATATTATACTTAAGGTATACTTAAGGTATCTTAACCTTGTAGTTTGGTTAGAATGCAAATGTGATTGAGGAAATTGGAACTAGCAGTTATAATGAATTAATGATGAACATATGATTATGAGTTAATGAAGTAAAAGGGATCATAAGAGTTAAGTATGATGTTTGAAGGATTAATTGTTAAGTTGACATGTATAGAAGTGTAAAGTGAAGTAAGATAATTGACAAGTGAATTGATATTGGGGTAATGATAATGTGATGACCTTAAAAGGGTATTGATATGATTGCAATGTGTTTTCATGTGAGCCTATAAGGCCTAAGTATGCAAGACTTTTAAGTCAACGAGCTATGTGCAAGTGATGAGTACACCTATGTGTGGACTCTAAGTGTATGTGTATGCTATATGTGTATGGGTAGTTATGGGATAGGAACATCATGAGTAAATTAATACTAAGTATTAAATCAAATATTATGTTAGAGTTTGAGGAGCTTAGAAGGGCAAAAAGGACTATGTGTACTAGGAGCAAAGGAACCCCAAGGTGAGTAAACACTATGTTCATATTACAAGTGTGAGTAAACATCGTATTCATGTTATAAGTGTAAACAACATTTTGCTATGTTACAAGAATGTGATATAATGTTATGTAAACCTTTGTGATCTTTGAAACCCAAGTTCTTCCTATTTTAAATACTATTATATGATTTCTTTGTCAAGCTTGGGTTGCCAAAGAACATTTGGTCCAAAACTATTTTGTTTATCTAATGAGAACTTTTTGTGATTAACACCCTAACTTGTATTCTTTCTGGAACTACACTTTCATTGTATTATTGTTGAAAGCCAAACTATTATTGATATTGAATTATATGTTATTGTTGCCTTATGTGATATTGTTAATTGTGTTTACCAATAGCTCTAGCTATGGTACCTTTACCCTTTATGCAGAATCCTCGTGCCGATGCGGGTAATCATCAGAACCTGTGCACATGGTCTTAACCCAACAGATAGGGGTAGTGTATCCACCTCAGCTAGAAAGGGCAGTTTTAGCTGTGGGGCCTGATCAGCTTCATGCTTTCCATGTGATAGGAGTTGGAATTTGGCAAAGGCCACCTCTCCTCAATGTGTTTCGAGTGAATTGAGCAATAGTCTTCACTCTCTAAGTGTTATAAGTGTGATTTCTGCAAACTTGCTAAATTAAACCCTTGCTAAATTGCAACCTGATTCATGAGTTATAAACCATGAACTATGTGTATAAGCTATGTGTTTCCTTTCAAAGGAATATGTGATAATGTATGCGCCTTTTTGTTTACTCGTTGAGATCATCTATCTCACCCCTTTTCCTTGTGTGGTTCCAGGTGAGCAAATGTGAGGAGGCAAGGTGATGGCTCAAGCATTCTTCTTCACTTGGCGAATTCCTTGTCCAAGTTATCAATAATACTATGTTTATAAAGTCTTGTCTTAGATGCTCCAGGAATGTTAATTGATACTTATCGAGATTTATATTATTTTCCTTATGGATTTATATGTAACGATTTACTTTAAGTTTTCCGCAAATTATGGTACTTATCTAAATGTTTTAAAGGAGTTAATGAAGAGGTTTCGGTAAGATCCTAGGCATGATTGCTATATGTTAATAGGTTCTATGGGCATGGGTGACTTTATGTCTCCTCATGTTCTAGGACCGTTGTATCTCATAAGGTTGGGATGTGACAACTGTCAAAAGCAAATGCCATGCCATCGAAGGTTAGCCGCTGCCTACCATCGGAGGCAAGTCGCCACGCCGTCTGAGGCTAGTCATCACCCATTGTTCAAGGCTTATCGTCGCCCTCCATCCAAGGTAAGTTTCTTTCCTTTTCTTTATTTCATTCATTGTTTCCCTCCTTGGATTTGTGTTATAAGGCTCCTTGCCTAATTCTTGATTCGCTAAGGTAGTTGATTAGAATCTGACTTAATTAATTCCACTTGGTAATCAATTGGTTAAATCAATCAACTCAACCCTCTTTTAATCAATCAATCCAAACATAATAAAATGGCTAGGCTGAACAAACCCCTTCATAAGAAGGGAGAACTGTGTGAGTTCTAATTCCTATTCAAAGTGATACATAGGCATGCTTGATTCAGGCATCGAATCCAATTAAAACTAACCAACTCTCTCCCCTATCACCTTCTTCACTTGCTTTTATTTTATTTTATTTTTGCTTTGTTATTAGGTTTAGTTTAGGGAATGTGTGACTTCTCTAGAACCTATAAGAGTTAGAGGAGGTATCTCCTAAGTTTGGGATTTTTATTGTAACTTTCTTTTGAACTTGTGTATTTACTATATTATTGAATAGATTATTTGAATGATCATGCATATTATAAATTGTTCATGCATCTTATATTGTTCATAAAATATATTTTAAGTCACTTTTATATTAATTAGCCAAATTTATTTTGTTAAAGTAAACCAAAAACCTAGTCCCCGGATCCTCTTTGGTTTTGAGACTAGTAATCTTTTTTCCTTCAGGTAATAATTGAAGTTAAATGTGTTCTTTCCTTATATTTTTCTAAATGAAATAAATTAAGGTTTCGACTCTAAAAAATAATTTTCAAATCTATCAAAGATAAGCTTGAGGGCTTCCTCGTGAGTTCTTTCTCAAATGAGCATTTCGATTCCCTTTAGCGGATCGGACCGGTGCTCTGGTGAGGCCTTACAGCTGGCGACTCCACTGGAAAAATTATTTTAAAATGAAATAAGGAGACTACTAATTGGTTTAAAAAGAGTTTGGCCATATGATATAATTGGGACTTTGCATGCATCACTTGCATAGCCTCTTTGCCTATTCAACCTGTTTTCAAGAAAATAATGGATAGTGAGTAGCATCAAGTGGGTAACCTTCCTCGGATCTATTCATTGATAGTGAAATCATCCATCCCCCGATGAATCCTTTGATCTTTTCAAAGGTGTAACAAGCATGCACATACTGTTGGACCTACACGAGACTTTTTGACTCATATATGGTTACGTATATCACTATTCTAGTATGACAGGTACCCAAACTGAGCCACCCTTACCCTTTCATGTAATGAACCTAGATCCTAACATTAGGTTGAATGTACCATAATTAAGACCTTTCATCTTTGCATTCTCATGAAATGTTTTCCTTGTCCATATCATACATCCATATTATATAACAAAATATGCATTCATCTTAAGTCTAAGTTGAACCTTAAACCAAAGAAGGGTCAAACATTCTTACCTTTATTCAAGCACCTCCCTTGTAAATATTCTCACCTATACCCCATCACCTTATCTAATAACCTTTAAACCATTACCCTGAACCGTTGACCTAAACACTGTTATCCCTTTACTCTAACCCTTAACCCAAGCACTTTCACCCCTAAATCCTAAACAGTCTCACTTTCATCCGAAGACCTTTACCTTTAAATCTTAAACACACTCACTTTTATCCCAACCAACTTCGCCCTCACAAACCTAAAACCATTAATCTTAAACACATCACTCTAGCTATTATCTTAAGCACCATCACCTTAATCACAGACCTCAAACAACTTGCCTTAGCCTTACCCTAAACACCAAACACTTGAACCTTATACATCAAATGTAAACTTAAACCACCTTCCATCTTAAGACCTTAAGCCATAAACCCATAGCCCTAAAACCCATATCCAACCCTAAAAACCTTACTACTTGACCATAAGTCTAACCCATAACCCCTATCCTTAAAAAAAAAAAAAGACACCTTAGGCTATCCATACCAAAACCATTATCTTGATCCTACCCCTTGTTCAAAATCAAACACATTATCCTTAAGCCTAACACTCATGGCCCATTACCTTTAAAACCAACATGTTATCCTTAAACCTAGTAACTTTGGCCCAACATACTATCTTAAACCTAATACCTTTGGTCTAGTCCACTACCCTAAGGCTAAAACATTTGCCTCATCATACTTTAAGTCAAAAAAATGGTTGGTCCATGATATAATAGGGAAGCCTTTTCCCTTAGGATATGCATGCCTATACTTTCATCACCTTTTCTATTCCATACCTTTCATTTACCTTGTTGCTTTGATTTGAAGGTACCAATGGCTTCCCGTTTAACATAGCTTCCTTGACTGCACATATGAATAGACTCCTTAAAAAGTAAGAAGAGCACTTATAAGCTATCCTCGCTGCTTAATAAGCCCAATTGAAGGTACAAAGGTAATTCATCATTAAAGAAGTTTGGGCCTATAATTAACTAGTCTAGCCCTAATCATTTTAACCTAAACCTTATCTTGAACCAAACCAATCTTAGCCCAAATTCAGGCCAAACCAAAGCCAAACCAACCTATATCTAAATCAAGGTGGAGAAGTTTCTCTTATTTAGACTTAGAATGCTCTTGGAGAAACTTGAAGCTATAGAGAAAACCATCAAATCCTTAAAGCACAGTAGTGACCTAATTAATATGGATAGTTTGACCTCGTTCCCTAATGCCAAGCTTCCTCCTAAATTCAAAATGCCTGAACTGAAGAGATTTGATGGAACCACATGCCCTAAGACCCATCTAAAGATATATGTAAGGGCAATGAAGTCTTTAGGATTCAACAATCAATTCCTTGCTCAACTATTCCAATAACCATTAACCAGTGCTGCTAGGAGATGGTTCCTTTTACTAGACAAGAGTAAGAAAAGGACATGAAATGATATTTGTCCTACCTTTGTTGAGCAGTATCATTACAATGGTGAAATTGATGTCATTGGGCATGACTTTGAAATCACCAAGCAACTTCCAGAGGAATCATTCTCCATGTTCCTTACAAGGTGGAGGACTAAAGTTGCTGATAATGGTAAACTGACCAATAGAATGTTCTAGTGGACATCCTTGTTAAGAACCTACATCTAGCCTACTAAATCTGCTTATTAACCCAATACCACCCACTTTCAAAGCTTTGGTTGCAACTACATCAAAGGTTGAAGATTGCATCTAAAGTGCATCATTTCAACCTAAATTTCCCACTACCAACCCAAATAGTGATGAGGAACCCAAACCCAATTTGACGTCACCTTACTTTGGCCCTTAGTGGTATGATATAGAAGAGTCCAAGTTTAGCTAATCTGACCAATCTAAGATTGAATTCTAAGTCTGAGTTTGAGTCTAAGTCCAAATCTCAAAATATGAGTCTAAGTTTAATTCTATCATCTTATTTTCTTTTTTGTTTATTTTTTTATCAATCATATGTTAGTCCTTTTTTGCTTTCATTATAATAGAACATCCATATTTTTTTAATTATTTATGCACTTGTCTTTCTTATTTTAGACATGGTTGAGCTTTGAAAAAAAAAGAGAAAAAAAAAGAAAGAAAAAGAAAGAAAGGAAAAAAAAAAAGAGAAAGAGGAAAAGAGAAATGAACAGTCAATTAAGTCCACCACAGCTAACACATGAGGTGCCATCAACAATCGCTTTAAGAAGGTCAAAAACTAGATCTCTTATCAAACAGTTGAAGCATAAAAAATAGTTCAATGTAATTATCCATTGCACCTTAGGTAATCAAATGATACACCTTAACCAGGGGCAACAAGTTCGTCAAATTCAAAATTCAAAGAGCATAGCTCCTTAAAGTGAAGAAAAGTAGTAAATCATGGTGGATGTTTTCTCCCAAATTTCATTAATCCAAGCTCACTAAGTTGAAAACCTAAAAGGGTGGCTTAGGCAAAAGTTAGTGCTAAAAGAAAGGAAGATAGAGAGAGAGAGAGAGAGAGAGAGAGAGAGAAAGCTCATTCTTGTCATCTTCCTTAGTGTCCAAAGTTGTCTTCAATTAATCTGTCTTTGTATTCCAAAATTATCCTTCCTCATTAATGATATTGTCTTTTATGCCTTTATCTCAAAATAGGGGCATATCCTTCTAGGTCATCATCATCACTTGTTAATCCATCCTATCACTTAATTTAAAGAGCTAATGCATAATCTCTCACATCCCTTACTTATCTGTCATGTTCCTATCTCCTATTGGGAACATGATTCCCAAGTTGTTTTTTTCTGCTAGTCCTTTAGCCACTCCTTAAGGCACTTCCTTTGAGCTAGTATGTCATTTATGTTCAAGCCAATAGAGTGTCACCCTAAATGTCTCTTCAATCTCAAAATGACAAGATTAGCTTGGCTTATTCTTTCCCATGAATTATGCTACAAATAGCAAAATCATACAACCTTCTTGACCCTTCCTAGAATTTCCAACCCATCTTTGAACCATTCCTAAACTTTAAAATGTACCATCTTATCCTTTCAAGCTCAAGCCTCATACCATCCTTTCAAGCTCAAGCCTCATACCACCCTTTCCTCTATAAAGTCTTATCATCTTTCAAGGGCTAAGCCTATAAGTAGAGTAGAAAATCTAAAGTCTTTCAAGACTCAACATCCTTAAAGCTAGTTTTCTTTGGCAAAACCAAAATCAAGTCATGTTTCATAAAGATTAAGAAGGGCTCAATCCACTCAAAATTAAGTCATTCCATACCTCTTTAGCAAATCCCATTATTCTTGAAATGATCAAGCCTCCATGGCAAAACACATGACCTCTAATATTAAAGTCTCTTAAAGATCTGCAAACCATTCTTAGCTTAATCCTCTTAAATTTATGCAACCATATCAAAAGGGCAAACCCTTGTCCATGAGCCTACAACCAAAATCTTTAACACCATACCTGAGATAAAGCAACCATCTTCCAAAGAGGTCCAAAGCACCCTCATAGAAAAGCCCAAAGCTAACAAACTATCCTCAAAGCCTAAATGCTTTTTAACTGAAAACCTTTAAGCATTTGCCATAAAGCCTTCACTATAAAGCCCACTCCCAAAAAGCCTTCACCATAAAGCCCACTCCCAAAAAGCCTTCACCACAAAGCCCATTCCCAAAAACCTTCATCATGAAGCCCAAGCCCAAAAGCCTTTGTTATGAAGCCCAAACTAAGAAGCCCTTACCATGAAGCCCAAATCAAAAGCCTTCACCATGAAACCTAAACTAAAGGCCTTTACTATGAAACCTAAGCCTTAAAGCTTTCACCATGAAGCCTAATCCCAAAAAGCCTTCATTTATGAATGTGAACCTTTAATTCTATACCTCTTAGAATTACAGACCATTCAATTAGGAAAAGAATCAATCAAGACTCTTTAATCATCATCAAATCATCCGGGACTCAGTAACGGGTGCAACGCAATTAGAATCATGGAAAACAAATGAGAAATAGGTAGAATAGACAAATCATAGCCCATTACCACAATGCCGCAGAGCCTCTTACGGTGCCGCAAAGCACTTTGTGGTAGTGCCGCAGAGACCTATGCAGTGCTACAAAGGCTTGTACAGCACCGGTGACATGTTTCTGCTCCCATATTAGAAATTTTAACCTCTATGCTTCATTCTTCCCTCTATATATAGAGGTGGCCTCTCTACTCTTAAGACACACAGACTTGGAGGCTCAAAAAGCACTAACTTCAAGTAAATTGCTTTGCTTCTACTCCTGGCTTTGCAAAGCATGTTGGGTGGTTTCTCCTTGATTCCTACTCGACTAGTTTAAGGCTTTCCATCTGCTTATTCGAGGCAAGTCTCTTGCCTAAGGCTCGTGTCTGTCGTGTCGAAAAGGTGCAACTCTAGTGGTCCGAGGCTTGTGTCTCCTGCATGGAGAAGGTGGAATTGCGATCCGATCATCTGCTTCATCCACCCTACATCCCCAAGCCATGAAAGCATAAGGTAATCTTCTTTTCCTTTCTATCTGGTTATTGTCTATTTTAGTTAGTTGTTTAAATTGATTCATCTAGGTTGCTAGCTAATCAACTCGGTAATCAATTAAATTAATTAATTAACTCAACCCTCTTTTAATCAACCAATCAAAACATGACAAAGTGGCTAGGCTAAACTAACCTCTTCGCAAGAAGGGAGAACTACGTGGGTTTTTATTTCTATTCAAAGGGATATGTAGGCATGCTTGGTTCAGGCATCGAATGCAAATTAAAATTAATCAACTATCCCCCTATCACATTCTTCACTTATTTTTGTGTTTATTCCTTTGCTTTATTATTAGGATTAGTTTGGAGAATGTGTGACTTCCCTAAAACCTATAAGGGCTAGAGGAGGTATCCCCTATGCTTAGGATTTTATTTGTAATGATTAATTTTATTTTGGATTATTGCTTGTATTTATTATTGGAATCAATGATCATACATATTATAAATTGTTCATGCATTTTAATTGTTCATAAAATATATTTTAAGTTACTTTTATATTACTTGGCCAAACATGTTTTGTTAAATTGAAAACCTAGTCCCTGAAGCCTCTTTGGTTTCGAGGCTAGTGATCTTTTTTCCTTTGGGTAATGATGGAAGTCAAATGGGTTTTTTCCTTATATTTTTCCAAAATAAAAATAAATTAAGGTGACGACTCTAAAATGATTTTCAAAATAAGCTCGAGGGCTTTTTCATGAGTTCTTTCCCAAATGAGCATTTCAATTCCCTTTAGCGGATCGGACCAGTGCTCGGGTGAGGCCTCACAGTTGGCGACTCCACTGGGGATAATTTTTTTTTTAAAAGGAAAAAAAATAAGAGGACTACTAATTGGTTTAAAAAAGTTTGGCCTTTTAATATAATTGTAACTTTGCATGCATCACTTGCATAGGCTTTTTGCCATTCAACTTGGTTCTAGGAAAACAATGGATAGTGAGTAACATCGAGTGGGCAACCCTCCTTGGGTCTATTCGCCGATAGTGAAATCATCCACCTCGTGATGAATCCTTTGATCCTTTCAAAGGTGTAACAAGTATGCATGTACTGTTGGACCCACACAAGACTCTTTGACTCACATGTGGTTAAGTATATTGCTGCTCTAGTGTGACGGGTACCCCAAACCAAGTTACCTTGTCCCTTTCATGTAATGAACTTAGAACTTGGACCTTAGGTTGTATGTACCATAAAAGAAGCCTTATTGTATTCATGAAATGACTTTTCATTCATGCACACATACATTCATGCATACATTCATCATCCAAGAACCTCGAAACAAGTGGAAATCTCACCAAGCTTATGGTTCACTAAAGTAACCATCCCTAAAAATACCATTGCTAGCCCAAAGGTCTATCATCCTGCTGTATTACCTTAGCCTTATACTCATTTTTTCTACCTTTTCCTTATCACAAGGTACCTAAGATGGCCGAGGGAACAAGTGGATTGAAAGAAAGTGGTCTGAATGCAACTAATACGGAGGAAGAGGCCCAGTTAAACTCATTCTTAACAAATCTTCTCTTAAAGCAAGAAGGGAATTTTCAAGCTATTTTAGAGGCCCAGCGAGCCCAGTTCAAAGAGCAAAGACAGTCCATTTTGGAAGAGGATCAAGCTATGATGAGTTGAGCCAACCTGAGTTCAAATACTACACCAATCCAAACCATTCCAAATATGACCCAAGCTGCTGCAAATACCTCATTTTCCCCTAATGTCCCTGTTGACTTGACTAATAAAGGAAAGGCTACAATTGATACACCTTGCATTCCAAATATCATTGCACCCTCTGTCCCAATTCCAGATGTTACCCCACCACCTACCACTTTCCAAATACCAAATGCCACTTGTTCTACCACTCCTTCTCCTTTGAATCTTTTTCAAGGAGAGGAATTTTCTTCCTATATGAATACTAAAGCCTTAATGGAAAAATTTGAAGTTATGGAAAAGGCCCTAAAAAACATTAGGAAACATAATGATGTGATTGATGCCAGTTCTTTAGCCCTCTTTCCTAATGCCAGAATTCCATCAAAGTTCAAAATGCCAATGCTGGATAGATTCAAGGGATAACATGCCCTAAGACACACTTAAAGATGTATGTAGGAGCAATGGCTCCCGGGGGGGTTGATAATGAGCTCCTTGCCCAATTGTTTCAACAATCTCTCACTGGAACTACTATAAAATGGTTTTTAGACCTGGATATAAGTAAGAAAAGGACTTGGGATGATATTTGCAATACATTTGTTAAGCAATATGAGTACAACATTGAAGTGGATATCACAAAGAGAGATCTGGAGACTACCAAGCAGAACTCGAAGGAATCTTTCTCCTCGTTCCTTTTGGATTGAAGAATACAGGGGCAACTTACCAAAGGATGGCTACCATAATCTTTCATGACATGATATATAAGGATGTTGAAGTATATGTCAATGACATGGTAATCAAGTCTGAAACAGCATAGGATCACCTACACACTTTAGGATGATTTTTCTCCAGACTTTGCCAATATAACCTCAAGTTGAATCCCACCAAGTGCATATTTGGGGCATCCTCTGGAGTGTTTTTGAGGTATATGGTTAGTAAGAGAGGAATATAGGTAGATCCAGTAAAGCTGAAAGCTATTTTGGAGATGCCAACACTTAAGACAGAAAAAGAAATTAGAGACTTCCTTGGATGACTATAATACATTAGCCGATTCATAGCTTAGCTAGCAGATGTCTGTGGTCCAATCTTCAAGTTGCTAAAAAAGGGAACCTCTAAGCAATGGAATGATGATTGCTAGAAAGCTTTTGAGAAAATCAAAGAGTACTTGCTAAGTCCTCCTGTATTGCAACCACCAAGACTTGGAAAGCCTCTACTACTATATCTCTCCATCGTAGAAGAAGCCATAGGGGTAATGCTAGCCTAAAATGCTACTGAATCACATAAAGAAAATGCCATTTATTACTTAAGTAAGCGCATGCTCGCTCATGAGCTCAAGTACAATCAGATCGAGAAGTTATGCCTTGCTTTGGTGTGGGTATGCCATAAGCTTTAGCATTATTTGAGTTATACTACACATGTCCTGGCTTATAAGAGTCCCTTAAAGTTTCCCATGGAAAGACCAGTTCTTGATAGTAAGATGGCAAGATGGATGACAGTTCTCATAGCTTTTGATTTGAAGTATGTCCAGAGGAAAGCTATAAAAGGGAGTGTGATAGCAGATCAATTAGCCGCAGCCCTAATATATAGTAATTGGTCAGAACCAAAATTTCCCAATGAAGAGATCATGTAAATTGAGCCTAAAGTCTAGAAATTATTCTTTGATGGTGCAGGTAATACCAAAGGGTATGGTGTTGGAATTGTTATAGTCACCCCTGAGGGAGAAAATCTACCTATGGCTGTCAAGCTAGCTTTTGAAGTGATGAATAATGAGGCAGAGTATAAAGCCTGCATAGCTAGCCTAGAGGTTGCTGTGAATTTAAGGATTGATTACCTAGAGGTCTATGGAGATTCAAATCTAATTGTGTCTTAAGCACTTGGGAAATGGAAAATAAGAGAAGAGTGTTTGGTTCCTTACCATAAGTGCTTGGATGATCTCGCAGAGAATTTTCATGAATTATCTTTCCATTATTTGCCTCATGCCAAGAATCAATTTGCAGATGCTCTAGCAACACTTACATCAGTGCTAGACATGAGAGATGGGGAAATAATCAAGCCTGTGGTGATTAAAGTGAAGTGAGAACCAGGATACAATACTTTGTGCATGAATATTCAACTGGCTAATCAGAAACCTTAGTTTTGGGACATCTTCAACTACCTCAAGAATGGGAAGTATCCGGAAGGGGCTTCTAAATTAAAATGTCAAACTCTAAGATAGTTAGCCAGCAATTTCCTACCAAACGGAGACATTTTGTATAAAAGGGCATGGGATAACATACACTTTAGACAGGTGACTAAAGAGGAACCTCAACAGATCATGGAATGGGTCTATGGAAGGGAAGGATCACATATGAATGGGATCGCATTGGCTTAGAAAATTATAAATCTGGGATATTTTTGGCTCACCATGAATGAAGACTGTGCGAAGTTTGTATAAAGATGTCATAGATGCCAGATTTCTGCCAAACTACAGAAGCAACCTCCTATGCCATTGCAGCCTATAACTACTCCTTGGCCTTTTACAACTTCGGACATTGATGTTATAAGAAGAATAAATCCCAAATCATCTGCTAGTTATGAATACATCCTTGTAGCAATTGATTACTTTGCAAAGTGGATAGAAGTGGCACCTTACCATGTACTAGATTCAAAAAGAGTGGCTTATTTCATCCAAACTAACATCCTTTATAGGTTTGGAGTACCTTTTGAGATTATTATAGATAATGGGTCTCATTTTCATAAAGAAGTAGTTCATCTCTTGAAAAAGGAAAAGATCCAACATCACAGATCATCTACATACCGACCACAAACTAATGGGGCGGTGGAAGCAGCAAACAAAACCATCAAATCCCTCATGCAAAAGATGACTGATAATCATAAGCACTGGCATCAACAATTACCATTTGCTCTATGGGGATATAGGACTTCCATCCATACACCAATTGAGGCAACTCCTTACTTGTTATTATATGGAATGGAAGCTGTGTTGCTGATTGAGGTGGAAATCAGATCAGCCAGGATCATGAGAGAAAGTCAAATTGATGAGATAGAATGGATTAAAAGTTATCATGATCAGTTGAATGCTATTGCAGAAAAGAGAATGGATACATTGTATCAACTACAGGGTTATCAACAAAAGTTGTCTCGGCATTTCAACAAGAAAGTAAGGGATAGGGGACTACAAGGAGGAAACTTGATCTTAAAGGAAATCTAAGCCCCAGTGCATGACACTAAAGGCAAATTCAGACCAAACTAGGCTGGACCTTATATGGTTAAATGCATCCTGATAGGTGGAGGTGCCATTCTCAAGGATTTGGACGGAATTGAATTCTCCAACCCTTGCAACTTGGATCAATTAAAGCGATACTTCATATAATGATACATTGTAAAAAGAACTACATGGACTTGATTCTCTAAAATAATAGAGAAAAGTATGTAATAGAAGTAAATTGTGTAAGAAGATACATAGGTAGCCCTCATTGGGTGCGGTCCAAACCATTAATAAATTTTCTTTTGTGCCAAATCTTGTTGTTTCAATGCAAAATAATAATAATAATAATAATAATAATAATAAAAAAATGAATGAAATGAAAAATGAATGAAAATGTTTTATTCAAAATTAGATTTAAGACAGGACTAAGAGTTTTATTCACTAAAAAAGAAATCAAAAAATTTCACCTAAAGCCCTAAATAATAGGTCTCCTAATCGTCAGTAGTCCCCCCTACAGAAGTGTCATCTTTTACCTCCTTAAGTAAAGTCACCCTCCTTATCTTCTCTAATGGCCAAGATGTAGCAATCCACTATAAAGTGTAAGCCTCTGTCTTATCAAAGCAACGAGATGGAAGAATAATATGAAAATTGCGGGCCTATCCATTAGTAACAACCCTAGCCACAATAGGAGTAATGAAAGTAGATTCAAAGATAGCTCCATCCAGGGGCACTCCTTGCGTATGACCCATCTGGCACATCACCTTTATTCCTTGGTAGAATGTCACCATATGCAAACCTAGTAAATAAACCATCCTATAGCCATAACTCATAGTCATAAACTTCTTAATCTTATACCAAGGACAAAGCCACAATAATTCCTGGTGTTCGACTTCAAACAGCCATTCAGTCCATTCCTTTTTAGATTTAAATTTCCTTACTATGGTGTGAGACTGGTACCATGAAGCAGAGTAGTCCTTTTTAGTAGGAGGAGCAACTACCTTCAGATGATCCCTTAGCCAAATTTGTGCAAAAACATAGCTAAGTAAGAAAGGAAAGGGGAAAGAGAAATGAAAAGGAAGAGGAAAAGCGTACCTGTAGAATGATTGGACTCACAAACTAAGGCCCATCACTTTTGTAAGCTCGATCCAAACTAAGGAACGTCTTTGCTAAGATGATCCTAGCTATAGAGCGACCTTCGACCATCTAAAAAATTAGTTCGATTATCTTAATGTCCCCTCAACTAGTTGAACCTATAAAGAGATATCTAGCAGTTAGACAAAAAGCCAAAGCATTCATTAAGTGATCTTGCCATTCTTATCCTTAAAACCTTGGGGATCATAGAACTCAATTATTACAGCATTAAGGTCCACCTAATCATTCATGACCATAGGGCTAGTAGTTGCAGTGTCCAATCCTAAAAGCCTTACAAATGAATTGAAGTACCCCACTCTCAGTGTGGGGGCAGCTAAGTCAGCTTCAGGATAAAATCCCAATAACACACTAAATTCCCCAAACGTAGGGCATATTTCATCCATGCCAACCCCAAATCTAAAAACATGCACCTCAGGATCCCAAAATTTTAGACAAGCCCTCAAAAAGTCCCAATCTACTCGAACCCCTCTTAAGGTTGGCATAGCGTTAATCCCAAAAGTCCCTAAGTTAATACGCTCCACTTGCTCAAGGTTTTTGGTCTATAAATGCATTAAATGGCTAAAATAGGGCTTCATGAGTGAAAAGAAAAAGGGAAACTAGAAGAAAAGATGAGAGAAAAGTTAAGAGAAGAGAGCAGGAAAAGTACTATGAAAGTTGAATTATAGTTGCGAGGATTTCTAAGCCATAAGAGGGGTATATATAGGGAAAATTGAAGATTTTTGCTGGGATTGACGTAGAAGAGCATAGGCTTCCTCAAGTGTTTTTATGGAACTACCACAAACATAATTGCGGTGCTGCAAGCCTCTATGTGACAGCCGCACAAGGCTGTGCGGCACTACACAAGACCACTGGCTGCCACACCTTTATCGCATGTCATCGTAAGCAACCATGACCCTTCCCTTTTATAAATCATTCAGTATTTGAGGGATAATTTGATGAAAAAATGGGGGAGAGAGCAAAAGGGAAAGATGGGGGAGCCCTATCACGTATTCATTCATAGAACAGGTGCATTCATAACATACATAAGTCAAATCCTTGCATAATCAAGTCATAACATCCATGCATCATACTAACAAGATAGAATATGAGTCAAGTTTCATGTCAACATGCATACATTCACACATAATCATATATAAAGTCAGCATAACATCCACATAATAGGAGGAAGCTAACACCGGCCTCGCCTATGTCTTCTCCTCCGATCTGCATCATCTTCCTCATCATGACCACTCAAAGTGAGAGTCATAGACAATGCTGTCCTCAAGCGACAAACCATCTCATAGTTATGGCGAGCCCAATCCTTAGGGATTTGCATAAGGAAAAGATGAGTAAGAAACTGCATTAAGTGAGAAAGAGTAAGCTTGTGAAAAGGGGCAGAAGCACATACCTTGCCTATATGATCTGGAAATGGGATAAAATCAATAGAGAGGTCATGAGGGATCTCATATCGAGCCAAGCCATGATCAGCAGAAACATAATTCAAGTCCTCTCTTGCCCATAAGTAGGCAGGAAAAGTCACCTGCTCACTTGGTCTAGCCCTATCAGAAGGGGCATCTGCAATAGACCTTGGACCACTACTCCTCCTAGTAGCAGAAGTATGAACTGATCCTGTGGTAGAAGATCTATAACTAGAATTGGCCTGTCCTGGAAGAAATGGGACGCAAAGTAGTAGGTGATGCATACAAAAGCACCTATAGTCGCCCACAAGGTCTAAGAAAGGCTCAACTAGAAGGCCTACTACTATTGAATCCTGATTAGGGATGCGTGATCCATATCACATCAGCTGGGACAATCCTCTCTCCTGTAATCTGGCCGTGAATTCTCTCACTAAGATAAAACATGGAATCATTGCAAAAATGTAAAAGGAGGCGGTGAGAAGACAAAGTCACACCAGACTCATGTTATGGAGTGACAAGTTGAAGTCTATCAGCAAAAGGTAACCATCGGACCTATTAAAAAAAAAAAGAACAATGGGGAAAAATAGAATATTAGAATGAGTGATGAAGATGATGAGCCAAGCATGTGTGCATACCTGTGATGATGCTAAATGAGAGAAGAAATCTCGAACATGGCAAAAATTATATCTCTCCTGATGATGGCGATTCTGAGTCCATCAAAGATAGCCATTTAGGATATGATTCACTATACAATCCCTCAAAGCAGGAGCAAAAAAAGGAAAGTGCCCATAGGCCCAATAATGCACAAAGGAAAATAATCATAAAACACAGGGGTAATGGGTACAAGATAGAAGTAGAAAGATAGAAGCATACTGCCCAGATGAAATGAGTCCCTCCTAAAGTAGCGAACATGCCTCGAGACATATCAGACATCTCTGATTACATCACGCACAAAGCTGCACCTACCCAGTCTAATTCTCCAATAACCGATAAATCCTTTAGTGAGCGTAGAATATTTAGATCAATGGTATCCCTCCGTGTGTGGCAGAATGAGCAGTCTAATATCATCAAAATCAGCAAGCGGGCAGCCTACTCATCCAAAAGGACTCCCACATCATAAGTATAAATGTCAATCTATCCTTGGAGCCAAGAATGGGGGACATATGGATCGTCTCAGGGAAGGTCAATGCCCAATAAGTCAACCATAGCCTTTGATGCGATAGAGGTCCAAGTAGGATAAAGCTCTAAGGCTCGAGGTCGAAATGGCAGACCAGGTAACATCATCAAGTCCAAATGGGTCACAGTTATCTCCCCACATGGAAAGTGAAAAGTGTCTATGGTATCCCACCACCTCTCTGCCAATGCTCATAGCAAAGGAATATTACCCTCTTGGGTATAATCTAGGGACCAAAATCTTAGCAATCTAGACAGCTTAATCAACCCTCGGACTTGGGGATGAGTCTCCAGGTAAGTAGAGACAGCAGATAGATTTGATCTACCACCTCTCAATCTAATGGTCGTAGTCTTTGCAAAAAAAAAAATATTTATTTTACATGTATATATTTTCTATGAACTAACATTGTAACAAGAAAAAAGGATAAAGCAGTAAATACCTCCATTTCACCGGTATAAGACATATGGTGCTCTGGTTCCTGCAGCAAGTCCATTGGGTTGGGATTGTGCCTTGGTACTTGGTAGCTCCTAGTATGGCGACTACTAGAGGGGGAAGTCATTTTAGAGAAAAGTCAGAGAGAATGGTTTCTAAAGAGAGAACCAAAATTTGACAAATGAGAAAAGTTACAAAAAGTGAGAGGTGGCACGCCTTTATATAGTACCTTCTGCATAGCAACTTTTTACGCGGGAATGCAGTAGTGAACCCGTTTCAAGTTAGAATTTAGAACAGCAAGTTTCTATATGATCGCAATAGTCTCCTCTAAACATTTGGCCACTGTTACTCAAGATTCAATATACAAAAGATTTCTATAATTACAAACAGATATTCTACTCTTACTAGATAGGGCTGATAATTTGCCAATCCTACCAGAAAGGATGATCGTGCCTACCAGAAAGGACCAATGCTTTGCCATTCCTACTAGACAGGAATATTACTCTCAAATCCTACCAGACAGGATCATCACTATAACTCCTACCATATAGCATCAGTGATTTGCCATTCCTACCAAACAGGAATATTACTCTTATATTCTACCAGACAAGATCGTCACTATCATTCCTACTAGACAGAAACTACTGTTTTCATCCTCTTCGCTCCCAAAGATACTAGGGGCATCTTCTTCGCTTCCAAATATACCGGGGGCTTCCTCTTCATTTCACACTTATCAGAATTCCCTGTCGCTTCCAAATATACCAGGGGCATCCTTTTCGTTTCTAAATATACCAAGGGCATTCGCTTCATTCTACAGTTCACACTCATCAGAATTTTCTGCCACTCCCAAATATACCAGGGGCATCCTCTTCGCTTCCAAATATACTGGGGGCATCCTCTTTATTTCACACTTATCAAAACTTCTTGCCGCTTCCAAATATACTTAAGGCATCATTTTCATTCTAAAGTTCACATTCATCAGAACTTCCTGCTGCTTCCAAATATACTAGGGACATCCTATTCATTCTAAAGTTCACACTCATTAGAATTGCCTACCAGACAGAGCAATCCTAATGAGGGGGCAACTATGAACCCTTAATTCTGCACTTCTCAAAATTACAGACCATTCAGTCAGGAAAAGAATCAATCAAGACTCTTTAATCATCATCAAATCATCTGGGACTCAGTAACTGGTGCAACGCAATTAGAATCATGGAAAACATATGAGAAACAGGCAAGAACGGGCAAAACGGACGAATCATAGCCCATTGCTGCACAGCTCTGCAGTAATACCGCGAAGCCTATTGCGATGCCACAGAGACCTATGCGGTGCTGCAGAGGCTTGTGCGACACCGGCAGCGTGTTTCTGCTCCCATATTGGAAATTTCAACCTCTATGCTTCATTCTTCCCCCTATATATAGAGGTGACCTCTCTACTCTTAAGACACACAGATTTAGAGGCTCAAAAAGCACTAACTTCAAGTAAATTACTTTGCTTCTGCTCCTTGCTTTGCAAAGCACATTTGGTGGTTTCTCCTTGATTCCTACTTGACTAGTTTAAGGCTTTTTGCCCGCATGTTCAAGGCAAGTCTCTTGCCTAAGACTCGTGTCCATCATGTCGAAAAGGTGAAGTTGCGTTCTGGTGGTCCGAGGCTTATGTCTCTTGCGTGGAGAAGGTGGAATTATGATCCGATCATTTGCTTCATTCGCCCTACATCCCCAAGCCATGAAAGCGTAAGGTAATCTTCTTTTCCTTTCTATTTGGTTATTGTCTATTTTAGTTAGCTAATTAAATTGATTCATCTAGGTTGCTAGCTAATCAACTCAGTATTTAATTAAATTAATTAATTAACTCAACCCTCTTTTAATCAAATAATCAAAACATGATAGTGGCTAAGCTAAACTAACCTCTTCGCAAGAAGGGAGAACTGCGTGGGTTCTAATTCCTATTCAAAGGGATACATAAGCATGCTTGGTTCAGGCATCGAATCCAAATTAAAATTAATCAATTATCCCCCTATCACCTTCTTCACTTATTTTTGTGTTTATTCCTTTGCTTTATTATTAGGATTAGTTTGGGGAATGTGTGACGTCCCTATAACCCATAAGGGCTAAAGGAGGTATCCCCTATGCTTGGAATTTTATTTGTAATGATTAATTTTATTTTGGATTATTAATTGTATTTATTATTGGAATCAATGATCATACATATTATAAATTGTTCATGCATTTTAATTGTTCATGAAATATATTTTAAGTTACTTTTATATTACTTGGTTAAACATGTTTTGTTAAACTGAAAACCTAGTCTCTGAATCCTCTTTTGTTTTGAGGCTAGTGATCTTTTTTCCTTTGGGTAATGATGAGAGTCAAATGGGTTTTTTCCTTATATTTTTCCAAAATAAAAATAAATTAAGGTGGCGACACTAAAACAATTTTTAAAATAAGCTCGAGGGCTTCTTCGTGAGTTCTTTCCCAAATGAGCATTTCGATCCCCTTTAGCAGATTAGACCAGTGCTCAGGCTAGGCCTCACAATGAAGACTATAATATCCTCTAAGGCCAAATCTAACCAAGCCTTGCCAAGCTGGTTTCCTGACTTGACCTTTCCTCTAAGCTAGACTTAGCCTCCTAGTATGACCTCTGACAAAGTCTAGCATCCAAGCCTAGTCCTAAGGAAAAATCTAACCAAGCCTTCCAAATGAACTCCCTAAAGGTCGTAACCTAACCTAGTCGAAGTGCCAGACCTTACTAAGCTTTCCACGTGAACTTCTCTTAGGACAAGCCTCACAAATTGACCTTCCCAAACCTTCCAACCTAATCATCTCTAAAGACCTGACCCTCCTGATCAAGCCTTCAAATCCAGTCTCAAACTAAATCTTCTCCAAAGTCAAACCTATATAAGTCTTTTAAATTGAACAGCATGATCTTTTTTAAGACCACACCATGCTTGACCTCTCAAAATGACTTCTTCCTAGGCTGAACTGATAGCCATTGACCAACTAGCCTCATACCTGATATGCCCATTTCACCTATAAGCTAGCCACTCAACTAAAAAAAAAAATGACCAAACCACTTTCCTTTATTGGGGGCACCTTCCTTCCAAATATTCACCTTTATAAAATAGGGACATTTTTCTCCTAAAGATCAATCCTTTTATATTCGGCTGACCATTTATAAGTTTAAGATATTTGATCATTGCATAATCATCCAACATTTTTGCATTAAATAAGCTAATGAATCAAGATGGATTGTCAAACTCTCGAAGTAAGATAGATCAACAACCCGATAAATCTGAATCAATCTCTTTTCAAAAATAATCTTAATCTTAGGACTACTACTTTTACTATTCCTACTAAACAGGATAGTTATCATTACCATTTCTACCATATAGGATGGTAATCTTTTTTATCCTACCAGATAGGATCATTACTTTTCATTCCTACTAGAAAAGACCATCACTTTTATTGTTCCTACTAGACAAGACAGTTATCTTTGCCATTCCTACTAGATAGGATGATCATCTTTTTTATCCTACCAAATAGTATCATCCCTTTTCATTCCTATTAGAAAGGACCACAACTTTTACTGTTCCTACCAAACAGGATAGTTATCTTTACCATTACTACCAGATAGGATGGTCATCCTTTTTATCCTACTAGACAGGATCACTACTTTTTATTCATACCGAAAAGGACCACTACTTTTGTTGTTCCTACCAGACAAGATAATTATATCTTTACCATTCCTCTAAGACAAGATGATCATCTTTTTTATCCTACAAGACAGGATCATCACTTTTCATTCCTACTAAAAAGGACCACTACTTTTACCTTTCCTACTAGACATAACAGTTATCTTTACCATTCCTACCAGATAGGATGGTCATCTTTTTTATCCTACTAGACAAGATCACCATTTATACTTTACTATTCCTACCAAACAGGAGTACTACTTTTAGATCCTACCAAACAGGATCATTATTATCATTGCTACTAGATAGGACTAATACTTTGCTATTCCTACTAAACAAGAACACTATTTTAGATCCTACTAAATAGGATCATCATCATCATCACTACCCACCAAACAAGATTTCTTCTTTCCTATCAGACAGGAACAATGCTTTTAGTTCCTACCAGATAGGAACTACCTTTTCTTTCTTGCTCTCTTAAATATACCGGGGCATCTTCCTTGTCCTATGGTTCATACTCATTAGAATTGCCTACCAGATAGAGCAATCCTAATAAGGGGGCAACTATGAACCCTCAATTCTACACCTCTCAGAATTCCAAACTTTCAGTCAGAAAAAAATTAATCAGGACTTCTAAACCATCTTCAAACCATCTAGGACTTAGAAAAAAGGCCAACGCAAATGGAATCATGAAAAATGGATGAGAAATGGAAGAAGATGGGCTATACAGGTGAATCAAGGCTGGATGTCATATAGCTTTACAGCACTGCCATAGAGCCATTTGCAGTATACTATAGAGCCTTATATGGCACTCTGAGCATTTTCTCATCTTTTTGTAATCCCACATTAAAAATTGATGGTTTCTATGCTTTAGCCCTCCCTCTATATATAGAGGATCTCTCCACACTTCAGAGGATTAACTTTGGGAACTTAAAAGTCATTACATTAAGTAAACCACTATAGTTCTAAAGCTTTTTGTTTCTTTTTCTTTCTATTTGCATTTGCTCCTTGATTCACAAAGTGAGTTAGGGGGATTTCACCTAGATTCCTACCAGCCAAGTTAAAGACTTTTCGCCTACTTGCTCGAGGCAAGTCTATTTCCTAAGGCTCATGTCCACCATTCGAGGCTAGCTACTACCCACCATCTGAGACAAACGCCATGCCATCTAAGGCTAGTTGCCGTTTACCATCCGAGGGAAGCCATCTGAGACTAGTTATCACCTGTCATCCTAGGCTAGCCATCGCTTGCTATCTGAGGTAAGTTTCTTTCCTTTTCTTTATTTCATTCATTATTTCCCTCCTTAGGATTTATGTTCTAAGGCTCCTTGCCTAATTTTTAATTCTCTAAGGTAGTTAATTAGAATCTGACTTAATTAACTCTACTTGACAATCAATTGGTTAAATTAATCAACTCAACCCTCTTTTAATCAATTAATCAAAATATGATAAAATGGCTAGGCCAAACTAAGCTTTTTGTAAGAAGGGAGAACTGCATTGGTTTTGATTCCCATTTAAATGGATATGTAGGCATGCTTGGTTCAAGCATCAAATCCAATTAAATCTAACCAACTCTCTTCCTTATCATCTTCTTCACTTGCTTTTATTTTATTTTCTTTTTTGCTTTATTATTGGGCTTAGTTTGGGGAATATGTGACTTTCTTAGAATCCATAAAGACTAAAGTATTCCCTAAGTTTGGGATTTTTATTGTAACTTTCTTTTAAACTTTACTTGTGTATTTACTTTATTGTTGAATGGATGAGTTGAATAATCATGCATATTATAAATTGTTCATGCATCTTAGATTGTTCATAAAATATATTTTAAGTCACTTTTATATTAATTGACCAAACTCATTTTGTTAAAGTAAACTGAAAACCTAGTCCCTGGATCCTCTTTGGTTTTGAGGCTAGTGATCTTTTTTCCTTTAGGTAATGATTGGAGTCAAATGGATTTTTTTCTTATATTTTTCCAAATAAAAATAAATTAAGGTGGTGACTTTAAGAAATATTTTTCAAATCTATCAAAGATAAGCCCGAGGGCTTCCTTGTGAGTTCTTTCCTAAATAACATTTCAATTCCCTTTAGTGGATTGGACTGGTGCTCGGACAAGACCTCACACCTGACCGACGGATTAGCCATTGTTCATACTGGTAAAATTCACCCAAGGGGCTTACGTATCTGCCGACCTGGTCCCCCTTTTGGCAGCCTTGAATTTTCAAAATTACCCTTGTTTCAGCCCTTTTTGATTTTTTTGCCCCACACCCTTTACCCATAAAAACCCCTTCCATTCCTTCATTTATTTTCACTCCTTGAGTAGTATTGATGGCTATCTACTAACTCTTTTCTTCTTCTCCCTCCAATCACTCTCTAATTAATTAATTAATCCTTCTAATTAATTAATTACCTCAACTTAACCAAAAGTTAATTAATCCTTTTAATTAAATAAAACTCTTTTTTTTCCAAAATTATCACTCAAATTAATTAATTAATTAATCTTTTTAATTAATTAATTAATCACTTTTTAAAAAAAAATCAAATTACTCTTTTTAATTAATCCATCATTCATCTTAATTAATTAATCTTTTTAATTAATTAAATCCATCCATTTCATCATAGTAATTAATTAATTATTTTAATTAATTAATCAATCTATTAATCAATCCAATCATTTGATCTCGATAAAACTGAATTTCAATCCAACAAAACCCCCTGCTCGCCAAAATCAAAGGTACAACCTTTTTCTCTCACTCTCAAAACCTCTAAACCAAAATCAATCTAATTAACCCCCTAAACCCTTCACTCAATCATAGATCAAACTATGTGGGTTTTAATCCCCATTCAATGAGGTACGTAGGCACATTTAAAATTTAAATCCAAACTGTAAATCCCAATCCAATCAATTCCGCTTCCCCTTTTTTAATTAATTTATGTAATTAGTTTAATTTAGAATTAAGGATCGACTATGTGGTTCCCCTAAAATCCATAAGAATTAAAGGGAACATTCTCCTTAATTTGTAGATGTTTTACTTAATTACTATTTAATTCTCCTATGTACTTATGATTGTCATTTAATACTTGTCATCCATGAAATTAATTTTCAAAGTCAAATTAAACTTAAGAGCCAAATTTAGATTATTTAACTAAAAACCTAATCCTCAAGCTCAACTTGGTTCGAAGACTAGTGATTTTTATCCTTAAATAAATTAATTATAAAATTAATGAATTGGAGTCAATAAATTGGGTTTTTCCTTAATTTTCCTATTAAAAAATAAAATAAGGTGGCAAGTCCTAAAATCATTTTCAAGATCAACTAATCCAAACCTGAGAGTTCCATCGTGAGACTAAACCTGAATAAGCATTCTAATTCCCTCTAGTGAATTGGACCGGTACTTGGGCAAGACCTTACACATACATAACATTAGAGCAAGACGTAAACCTATGAACACATACCTTATTTTATGTATGTTGCATAAGCTTACTAGCTCCCTCTAACTCATTTGTGTGAGCATTATGATCTATCACCGAGAAGCTGAATACAATTAATAGTAGTGGCCTGTCACAATTTTGGATACCTACAAGGTGAGTATGGATAAGTATGGTAGAATGGGTGATGAGTCAAAACCAAACAAAGGGAAGAAGTTCAATATGAATGGTGTTAGATGGGGCAAAAGCAATAACAGTGGTATAGCTGATATCAAGAAAGTCGATCATCAAAATGCCATCAGCATTTATGTACAAGTAAGAGAGATCAAAATCAAGCGCAGGCCGACCCAATAATACCCCTAGAGGAGGAGCCTTAATAGAAATATCAAGGACATCTCTACTAGCTACAATGTAAGTAAAGGCACCCTCACCACTATGAGGCCTTTACCCTCCACTTCTTTATAATGAATAAAAGTTAGTATTTTGGTGCTTAGGAGTAAGAAAGTTAATGCCTGCTTATCTAGCAGTAGCATCCTGAAAAACTAGTGTATCTCAAAAGAAATATGTACTAAGAAATAGAATCTCCAATAATAGATATTACTTAATATGAACCTTAATTTTGCACCTTACAGTATGTGTTTAAATCTTAGAAACACTTAGGCTTGATAAACAAACCTCTAAAAGCCGAAAACTCTCAAAATGGGAAAATTTGGAAAACCAAAACATGTCTTTTTGACATTTGAGCCTTTTCAAATCATCCTAGATTAAGTAACGAATACAACACAACTAGAATTGTGAAAAATGAATGAGAAATGAGCAAGAACGGGTGAAAATTAGCTCGTTGGCACAAAGCCCTCTATGATTTCGCAAAGAGCTGTGCAGCACAGCCATAGAGAGCTCTATGGCACCATAGAGCCCTATGCAGTAACTCCTGCAAATTTCACTATTTGCTTGATCTCACATAAAAATTTTAGTGTTTTCCTTCTCTAATCTTCTCCCTATATATAGAGGACCTCTCCACACTTCAAATGATCAACTTTGGGAGCTTGAAAGCATTTGCATCAAGCAAATCACTCTAGTTCTAAAGGTTTTCTTTTCTTTATCTTTTGCTTTGTATTTGCTCCTTGCTTCGTAAAGCAAGTTGGGGGGTTTCTCTTTGAATCCTACTCAACAAATCACAGGCTTTCCACTCACCTATTCGAGGCAAGTTTATTGGCCAAGGCTCATGTCTGCTATCCAAGGCTAGCCACTATGCCATTCGAGGCTAGTCATTGCTTGCCATCCTAGGCAAGCCTCTGCCCACCATCCGAGGCAAGCCAGCGTGCCGTCCAAGGCTAGTCATTGCCTGCCATTTAAGGTAAGCTTTTTTCCCTTTTCTCTTTCTCTTTCTTTATTTTATTTATTATTTCCCTCATTGGGATTGGTGTTCAAAGGTTCATTGCCTAATTCTTGATTCACTAAGGTAGTCAATTAGAATCTGACTTCATTAGCTCCACTTGGTAATCTATTGGTTAAGTTAATCAACTCAACCCTACTTTAATCAATCAATCAAAACATGATAAAATGGCTAGGCTAAACTAACCCTTTCATAAGAAGAGAGAACTATATGGGTTCTAATTCCCATTTAAAGGAATACACAGGCGTGCTTAGTTCTAGCATTGAATCTAATTAAAACTAACCAATTCTCTCTTCTATCACCTTTTTTACTTACTTTTATTTTCTTTTCTTTTTGCTTTGTTATTAGGCTTAGTTTGGGGAATGTGTGACTTCCTTAGAACCCATAAGGGCTAGAGGAGGTATTCTCTAAGTTTATGATTTTTATTATAATATTAACTTTCTTTGGACTTGTGTATTTACTTTATTATTGAATGGATGAGTTGAATGATCATGGATATTATAAATTATTCATGCATCTTAAATTGGTCATCAAAATATATTTTTAAGTTATTTTTATATTAATTGGCCAAACTTATGTTGTTAAAATAAATCAAAAACCTAGTCCCCGAATATTCTTTGGTTTCGAGGCTAGTGATCTTTTTTCCTTTAGATAATAATCAGAGTCATATGGGTTTTTTCCTTATATTTTCCTAAATAAAATAAATTAAGGTGGCGACTCTAAGAAATAATTTTTAAATCTAGCAAAGATAAGCCCGAGAGCTTACTCATGAATTTTTTCCCAAATGAGCATTTTAATTCCCTTCAACGGATCAAACCAGTGCTAGGGTGAGGCCTTATAGCTGGCGACTCCATTGGGGATAATTCATTTAAAAGAAATAAGTGGACTACTAATTGGTTTAAAAAGAGTTTGGCCTTTTAATATGATTGTGACTTTGCATGCATCACTTGCATATGCTCTTTACCATTCAGCCTAGTTTTGGGAAAATAATGGGTAGGTAATCCTTTTTAGGTCTATTCATTGATAGTGAAATCATCCACTCCTCGATGAATCCTTTGATATTTTCAAAGGTGTAATGAGCATGCACATACTGTTGGACTCACACAAGGCTCTTTAACTCATATGTGGTTGGGTATATCACTACTCTAGTGTGACTAGTACCCAAACTGAGCCACCCTACCCTTTCATGTAATGAACCTAGATCTTGACCTTAGGTTGTATGTACCATAATTAAAACCTTGCATCTTTGCATTCTCATGAAATGTTTTCCCCATGCATATCAGGCATCTATATTGCATAACAAAATATGCATTCATCTTAAGTTTAGGTCAAACCTTGAATGAAATAAGGGTCAAACATTCTTACCTTCATTCAAACACCTCCTCTATAAACACTCTCACTTATATCCCATCACCCTATCCAAATACCCTTAAGCCATCACCCTAAATCTTTGACCTTAATACCATTATCCTTTTACTTTAGCCATTAACCTAAAACCCTAGACACTCTCACCTCCACATAAACACCTTCACTCATAAACCTTAAACACACTCACTTCTATCCCAATCACTTTCACCCCCATAAGCCTAAAACCATTACCCTGACCTTTAATCCTAAACACCTCACCCTAGTCATTATCTTAAACACCATTACCTTAACTATATACCACAAACATCTCACCCTAGCCTTACCCTAAAATACTCAAACCTTACACCTTAAATGTAAACTTAAACCTCTAGACCTTAAGCCATAAACCTGTAACCCTAAAACCCATATCCATCCCTAAAAACCTTGCTACCTACCCATAAGCCTACCCTTATTTTTATCCTAAAAAAAAATAGTCACCTTAGGTTTTCCATACCAAAACTATTATCTTGATCCTACCCCTTGTTTAAAATCAAAACCACTATCCTTAAGCCCAACAAATTCAAAACCAATATGTTACCCTCAAGCCTAAGAACTTTGGCCCAACACAATACTACCCTAAGCCTAAAATATTTGCCCTATCATAGCTTTAGCCCCCCCCCCCCCCCCAAAAAAAAAAAAAAAAAAGGTTGGTTCATGAAATAATAGGGAAGCCTTTTCTTTTAGTATCTGCATGCCTATACCTTTATCACCTTTTCTGTTCCATACCCATCACTTACTTTGTCACTTTGGTTTGAAGGTACAAATGGCCAGTCCGCTTGACATGTCTTCCCTAACCACACTTGTGACCAAACTCCTTAAGAAGCAAGAAGAGCATTCCCAAGCTGTCCTAGCTACTCAACAAGTCCAACTCAAGGAACAAAGGCAATTCATTATTGAGGAAGTTTAGGCTATGATTAACCAAGCTAGCTTTAACCATCCTAACCTAAACTTTATCTTGAACCAGACCAATCCTAGCCCAAATTTGAGCTAAACCAACCTATATCTAAACTAAGGTGGTGAAGTTTTCTCTTATTTAGACATTAGAATGCTTATGGAGAAACTTGAAGCTATTGAGAAAACTATCAAATCCCTAAAGCACCATATTGATCTAATTGATGTGGATAGTTTAACCTTATTCCCTAATGCTAAGGTTCCTCCTAAATTCAAAATGCCTAAACTGGAGAGGTTAATGGAACCACATGCCCTAAGAACCATCTAAAGATGTATGTAGGGGCAATGAAACCTTTAGGAGTTAGTGATGAGCTTCTTGCTCAACTATTCTAATAATCACTAATAGGTGCTACTAGAAGGTGGTTCCTTTCACTAGATAAGAGCCAAAAAAGGATGTGGGATGATATCTGTCATGCCTTTGTTATAATGGTGAAATGGATATCACTAGGTATGACTTGGAAACTATCAAGTAGCTTCTGAAAGAGTCTTTTCCTTATAAGGTAGAAGGCGAAAGCTGCTCAAATGATAAATAAACCAATAGAGCAAGAGTAAGTGGACATTGTTATCAAAAACCTACTTCTAACTTACCGAGTCCACTTGTTAACCCAATACCAATTAACTTTCAAAGCTTTGGTTGCAACTGCATCAAAGCTTAAAGATTGCATTCAAAGTTCCTTATTTCATCCTGGATTCCCTACCACTAACCCAAATAGTGATGAAGAACCTGAGATAAGTTCAATCCCATTTTACCTCAGTCCCAAGTGGCATGACATGGAAGAGTTCAAATTTAGCTAATCTGACCTGTCTGAGATTGAATTCCAAGTTTGAGTCTAAATCTCAAAGTCTAAGTCTAAATTTAAGTTTGATTATGTCATCTTACTTTGTTTTTTGCGTATGTTTTCATTGATCATGTTGGTCCCTTTTTTGTTATTTTGTAATAAAATTTTCCATTGTAATATAATATCTATATTTTTTTTTAATTATTCATGCACTTGTCTTTTTTGTTTTAAACATGGATGGACTTTGAAAAAAAAAAAGAAAAAGAAAGAAAGAAAAAAAAAAGAGAGACAAAAAAACAAAGAAAGACAAAAAAAAGAGACAAAAAAAAACAACTCATCAACTATTGCTTTAAGAAGGTCATAGTCCTCTCATTAAATAGTTGAAGTATAAATATTTCAATGTAATTGTCCATTGCACTTTATCTAATCAAATAATACACCTCAATAAGGGCCAACAAGTTCATCAAATCCAAAATTCAAAGGTCAGAGCCCCTCAAAGTGAAGAAAAGCAGCAAATTATGATAGAATATTTTCTCCCAAATTTCATTAATTCAAGCTCGCTAAGTTGAAAACCTAAAAGGGTGACTTAGGCAAAAGTAAAAGCTAAGAAAAAGGATAAAAAGAAAGAAAAAAGAGAGAGAAAGAGAAAGCTCATCCTAGTGATCTTCCTTTTATCCAAAGTTATCAATTCGTCTTCAATCTATTTATCTCATCTCATGTACTCTAAAGTCATCCTTCTTCATTAGAGGCTCATTCTCTAAAGTTATATTATCTTTTATGCCTTTATCTCATAGTGCAGGCATATCCTTCTAGGTCACCATTATCATTTGTCAATCCATTGTGTCACTTAGTTCAAAGAGCTAATGCATAATCTCTCACATTACTTGTTTGTCTATCATATTCCTATCTCTCATTGAGAGCTTGATCCTCAAGTTGTCTTTTCTCATTAGTTCTTCAGCTATTAGGGCACTTCCTTTCAGCTAGTATGTTATCTACATTCAAGCTAATAGAGTGTCATCCCAAATGTGTCTTCAATCTTAAAAGGGCAATAAAAGCTTGAAATTTTTTTTTCCTATGAACTATGCTATAAATAGCAAAGTCATACAACCTCTTTGATCATTTTCAAAATTTCCACCCCACCTTCAAACCATTCTTAAACTTCATAATGTACCATCCTAAGCCTTATTGGAAAAATCATCCCATGCTTTCAAGCTCAAGCCTCACACCATCCTTTCAAGCTCAAGCCATAACCAAAAATCCAAAGTTTATCAGGACTCATCATTCTTGAATCTAGTTTCCTTGGCAAAACCAAAGTCAAGGCATATCCACCAAGGCCTATCATCTCCATGTTGATTATGAAGGGCCTAAACTAGTTAAGGCCCATGCCATGTGATATGAACCCTAACTATATTAAACTTGAGACCCAATTATCTTTACACTTGTAAGTAACACCTTGGAAAGCTAAACCAAGTTTTCCCCAAGTCCACAACCCAAGTCTAACCCGTGATAGAGCATCTTTGAATATGATCACCTTTAGATGATGATCTGTGCGACACAATACCAACTCATGAAACAAAACCTTAGAATAAATACACACAAAGTAATTAGTTTTGATTGTATGAACTTGATTCAAGCAAGAACCAAAACCAGGAGATCACACCCTTAAGAAAACTAAATTTTATTGATCATAACTTAACTTAATTTTATATGAATGGTTGAGTTTATATAGAGGCTCAACCCTAAATTGGAATTAGCTAAGGACTAGGAAATCTTCCTAAACAATGATTGAAGTTCCCTAGTTAGAAATAGATTCCTAAACTGATTTCTAAATAAGAAATAAACCTAAACTCGTTTTGGGCTTTAAACCTAGCATAAATAGGCCCAAAACTTATTAATTACATAAACAAACTTAATTTAATTGATTATGGGCTTATATCATATTGATAAGGGCCCAAAAACATCTAAAATTAAAGTAAAATAACAAAAATTAGAAAATAAAATGAATTACACAGCCCTGGTTCTTATTGCACTTGTAACACTATCATGCCCACAATAGAGAGCTTTAAATCTACAATAGTCACGGGCATGACGCTGCCAGATCTCAGCTATTATGCAATTTCTTCTCATGGCCATATTTGAAGATTGTCTCTCCATGTTTTAGCCTTCCTCCACTTGAATCAATGTCACCAAACTTTAATTTGTGTCTTGAATCCCCATTTTGATGAATGATTCATTCTTGCATTCTTAAATTGTGACAAGATCATCCCACAAGCCTTGAATCATCCTATTTAGTACTTTCTTGAATTTCTTCATTCTTGCTCTTCTAATGGGACCATTGGGAAGTTGAATTGGATCCTTGCCTTTGTATGCTTCCTTGTTTGCATCATTCCCTCCCTCCTTAAGATGATTCATCTATGAATCTCCAACATCTATATCAAAAGGAGAAAGATCACTAACATTAAAGGTTGCTCTCACATTATACTCACCAGATACGTCCAATTTGTATGCATTGTCATTGATCTTTTCAACAACTTAAAAAGGCCCATCTCCCCTTGGGTAAAGCTTTGTCTTTCTTTGAGTTAGAAACCTTTCTCTTCGCATATGTACCCAAACCCAATCACCAGGTTTGAATACAACATGCCTCCTCCCCTTGTTCACTTGGCTTGCTATTTGTTGATTTTTCTTCTCAATATTCTTGTGCATATCCTCATGTAGTCTCTTCACCTACTCTGCTTTTCACTTTCCATCCAAACTACTCCTTTCATTACAGGGTAAAGGTACTAAATCCAAAGGAGTTAAAGGATTAAAACCATAAACAATTTTAAAAGGTGAGAAACCAATAGTAGAATGCACAACTCTATTATAAGCAAACTCAACAAATGGAATGCATTCTTCCCAATTCTTCAAATTCTTTTAGACAATAGCATGTGACAAAGTTTTGAAAGTCCTATTAACAACTTTAGTTTGACCATCAGTTTGTGAATGACACGTAGTGGAAAATAACAATTTAGTTCCAATTTTACTCCACAAAACATTCCAAAAATGACTTACAAACTTTACATTCCTATCACTAACAATAGTTTTAGGAATGCCATGCAAATATACCATTTGCCTAAAGAATAAATTAGCAATGTTGGTGGCATCATCATGGGCTAATTTTCACTAAAAGTCCCCGAACTATTGACTGAGTAACATTATGGTCCCTAAATTTTAATTTATAATAATAAACTCCCTAAATTTCAATTTCAGTAACACAATAGTCCCTAAACTTCAATTTTAACAGTAAACCCTATGAACTTTAATTTTAGTAATAAAAAACCTCTTCACGTTATTTTTCATTAAACACCTTAATAGAATTCTGACATTGCATACCATATATAAAATCAAAAATAAAAAATAAAAAAGTAAATCATTAAATTTGAAGAATCAATAAATTTGGCTAGTTGTAAGATTTAAGAAAGTTTTGAAAGATAATTTAGCCTGTCATAAAAGTTCAGCTCGATGAAAAAGATAGAGAGAGAAAGAGAAAGAGTTAAAATCCCAACGAAAATTTATTTTAACATTGAAAATTAATTACCAAGATTTGCTAACATAGCATCCCACTCGTGCATTTAATGAACTAGTTATTTTTCTTTTTTCTTTTTGATTTTACATGTAGCATCGCACATCAACATTATATTTGGGTGTTTAACAGGAGATGATGTAAGGGGATTTTCTGCCACTAAATTTGAAGTTTGGGGACCATAGTGATATTGAAATTAAAGTTCAGGGAGTTTACAGTTACAAATTAAAGTTCATAAACTATAGTGTTATTGAAATTAAAGTTCAAGGGGTTTACTATTACAAATTAAAATTCAAGGACCATAGTGTTACTCAGTCAATAATTCAAGGACTATCAGTGAAAATTAGCCTCAGTTTTATTACAATGAATGAAATGTGACATTTTATAAAACCTATCAACCACCACAAAAATAAAATCTTTTCCTTGTTTTGATCTAGGCAACCCCAAAATAAAATCCATGGAAATATCAATCCAAGGGTACTAGAAACATGCAAAAGAGTATACAAACCTTGATTCAAAACTTTATATTTAGCTTGTTTGCACACAACACATCTATTATAAATTTGTTGCACATCCCTTTTCATTTTAGACCAATAGAAGTGTTCATGTAAAGTATCTAAAGTTTTGGTGATGCCAAAATGTCCCATTAACCCTCCCTATGTGCCTCTTTAATAAGCAATTCCATCATAAAACAAATAGATATGTAAAGTTTAGTTTCTTTGAATAAAAAACCATCCATTCTATAGAATTTATCATATCAACTTTCTCACATGCTTTGAAAATGCTAGAAAAATCAGAATCATCAACATACAAAGATTTAATATTTTCAAACCCAAGCATTGTTGCATCCAAAGCATTAAGCAAAGCATACCTTCTAGAAAGTACATAAGCCACAATGTTCTCCTTACCTTGCTTGTACTTGATCATATATAGAAAGGTCTTAATGAACTCAACCTATTTAGCATGCCTCTTATTCAACTTACCTTATGTGAACCCTCAAATTTGCACCTCCTGATTCGGCTGCTGCTTGACACCTACTAAGAATAGGGCGCTACACATATGGCGGTCTCGCTAGCTGGTTAGTGGGCAGGAGTCAAGGGGGCAGTGCCCCGTCGAAAAAATAAATTTCCTGAATCTTTCACCTCCAGTCGACTATCTTTCAGTCATGAACCCATAGGATCAAACCAAGCTCAAATCGGAACTGAAACGGGCCTGAAATGGATGAAAATAGGTCAAATCACACGAAGTGGCGCGTTGTCATCTGGGAGGCACGTTTGCTATGCCGCCGGCACTCTTGGTGTGCCGCCACAGGCGGCACGCCTGTCGTGCTGCCGGACGGCTAGCGCATCAGCCGTGCCGCTGACGCCGCCATCCATACCATCGGATCCTCCTCTGGCAGCTCTATAAATAGGAGCCTCCTCCAGCCTCATTTGGCATGATTTCCAATGATTTCCAATAGATTCAAAAGCATTCTAGAGCATTTCAAAGCAATTGAGGCATATTTCAAAGCATATTTTTGTTCTTATACTCACACATTTGCTACTTCTAGATCCAGATTCCAAGCTTCCTTTGAATTCAAGGTGGAGTTGAGATCTGGAGTGAAACTAGTTCCATTTGTTCGAAAGCCGAGAAAAGCAAAGGTATAATCCCTTTCCTATTTTAAAAATTCTAAATTCAAATCTAGAATTTTCTTTAGGTCTAAAATTGAAAAGATCTAAAAACTTATTAATTTAAGAATTAGAATTAAGTTAATAAGCAAACCAACACATTTTTAAAACCCCTCCTTCGCAAGAAGGGAGAACTGCATGGGGTTTGATTCCTATTCAATAGGATACGCAGGCTACCAATCTGAAGGGCATCAACTCCAAAAATCTTTTTATCAATATTTTTTCCCTTTTATTTTGATTTATTCATATTAATCTTTTGTTTGTGATTTTATTTTATTTTGGAGAATGTGTGCTTTTCCTAGTACCCATAAGAGCTAGAGGAAAGATCCCCTTTATTCCATTTGTTTTGATATTGTAATAATTAAGTAGGATTTATTTTGCCTATTTATTTATTATTGTCATTCCATCATATCATATATCTGTTCATTCATCATTATATTCTTGTTCATACATACATAAAAATTTATTTTTCAAGAGTTATTTTGCATTTTTAGCCAAACTAAAGAAAATAACATTTTCTTAATTGTGTAATTACCAAAACCTGATCTCCGAGCTCTCCTTGGTCACTCGTGGATTGGTGCACTTTTCCATTGGGATCAATCAAATTTTGGAGTCAATCATGTTGGGTTTTCTTTAATTTTCCCAATTGAAATAAATAAATTAAAGTGGTGACTCCCTTTCACAACTTTCAAATCACAAAAATCAATTTTCCGAACTCACAGCGAGTTCCAATCGTGGAGTTTCTCTCGAAGAGCATTTCGATCCCTCAGCGGATCGGACCGGTGCTCGGGCGAGGCCTCACACCTTACCCCTTTATGAATCTCAAGGATTGATAGTTGGTGTGAATTACAAACTTCTTATGCCAAAGGTAGTGTTGCCAAGTATCCAAAGCTCTAACCAAGGCATAGAGCTCCTTATCATAAGTGGGGTACTTCAACGAAGCACCATAGAGCTTTTCACTAAAATAGGTGATTAGCCTTTTTCCTTGCATAAGAATAGCCCCAATACCTACACCAGATGCATCACACTCAATCTCAAACATATCATTAAAGTTAGGCAAAGTAAGAATGGGTGCTTTACATAACTATCTTTCAATGAGTTAAATTCATCTTCTTATTCTTTTCCCCACTTAGAAACACAATGCTTTTTAATTACTTCTAATAAAGGTACAGCCATGGTGCTAAAATCTTTTAGAAAACATCTATAAAAAGTAGCCAAACCAAAACTTCTTACCTCACTTACCAATGTAGGAATTGGCCAACTTTTGATAGCACTTACCTTTTCTTCATCGACTTCAACACCTTCAGCACTAACCATAAATCCTAAAAACACAATCCTATCTAAACAAAAAGAACAAATTTTAAGGTTAATAAATAAATTTTCCTTTCTCAACACATCAAGCACACACCTTAAATGTTCTAGATGTTCATCCATATTTTTAGAATATACAAGGATATCATCAAAATAGACAACAACAAACTTACTAATAAAATCCCTTAAAACATTGTTCATAAGTCTCATGAAAGTGCTAGGTGCATTAGTCAAACCAAAAGGCATAACAAACTATTCATACAAACCATATTTTATTTTAAAGGCAGTTTTCCATTCATCACCTTCCTTCATCCTAATTTGGTGATATCCACTTTTCAAATCAATTTTGCTAAAGATAGTAGAACCATGCAACTCATCAAGCATATCATCTAACCTAGGAATGGGATGGCGATTCTTTATCATAATGTTATTAATTGCACGGCAATCAACACACATACACGAAGAAGCATCTTTCTTAGGCACTAGCAACATGGGCACAGCACATGGACTCATACTTTCTCTAACATGTCCCTTAGCCAATAACTCCTCAACTTGCCTTTGAAGCTCCTTTGTTTCCTTGGGGTTACTTCTATAGGTTGGCCTATTTGGAATCGAAACACTAGGAACAAAATCAATTTGATGCTTAATACCCCTAATGGGTGGCAATCCATTAGGTATCTCTTTAGGAAAGACATCCTCAAATTCCTATAAAAGAGAAATAAAAATACTAAGCAAAGAAACATTAAGGTCATTAGTGTTAAAATAAAGCTCCTTGTACATGAGTACAAGTATACTTCTCTTTGAAAACCAAGCTTCCTTAATGTCACTTCCCTTTGCATAAAAACTCACATGTTTCTTTTTACTCTCAACAATTTCTTTTCCCTCATTTTTCTCATTCGAGCTCATTCTCTTGCTTTTCTCAAGATTTTTGCCACTTTTTTCTTTTGCACTCTCTTTTTATTTTGTTTCATTATTTATAACAAACTCAATTTTATTTTTAACAACAACTTGAGGAGGATCATAGATTGAAATTTCTTCATGTTCAATAACTTCTTCAACCTTTAATGAGGACTCTTCCTTTGTAAGCTCCAAAGGTTTTAAGTCATCTTCATGAGTCACTTCCACAATTTCATTTTGCACATTACTTTCCTCCTTTTTGAAACTCTCTTCACCTTCATTCTCTCTTTTTAACACACTCAATTTTGTCACTACAACCTCAACAACACCATTTTATCTTTGAATTCTTCCTTTCTTTTTCTTTGTATCTTCATCGATCATCATACAATTCTTTTTGAGAAAGAGGAGCAAGGGTAGTATGCTTAGCATCTTTTAATGGAACTTTGTAGTGGTTAGTAGATTTGATGTGTTTTGCTTAACTAAAACGTATCCATAGCTTTCCAAACAAAACATGTGTCACATTCATTGGTACAACATCACACCAATCTTCACTTTTATACCTTCCTGGAGAGAATGAAACTAAAGCTTGCTCTTTAATCTTGACATATTTATTCAACAAATATAATAAGTGTGGCCTCGGGGTGCTTTCCAATGGGCAAATTTAGTTTCTCAACTAGCTTAAGGCTTGCAAAATTGACAACGCTCAATCTATCAATGATCATACGGCATACCCTATCTTGGATGTGACATCTTGTATGAAAAATATCATTACATTCTTTATCCTTCAATATCTATATACCTACTTCTTGCCTAATAGCCATTAATTCTTCTCAAAATTCTTAATCAACTTCCATTGTAAAAAACTTGAAAAGAATATTAGTAAAGTAAAATAATACCTCACCTCACTCCCTCATATGTTTCACTCAAGTATTGCCACTCAATCACTCATGTTTCACTCAATTTATTATGGCTTTTCTCTTTATGAGTTCATACTTAGCCTTTTTCCACTCAAATCTCTTATCAAGATTAGTTGTAAAAATAAAATTAACATTATTTTTACTAAGTTACAATGTGAATAAAATCCAAAGACTCAAAATAAAACAAGAAACAAGAAATAAGAAATCCTAATAATACTAGGAAAACGAGAATCCTAATTGAACTAGGAAAACAAAATTACAATTTTGACTCAGAAAAATAGAAATAGAAATCTTAATTGAAATTAGAAAACAAAAGTTAAAATCCTAATAGAACAAGGAAAACAATATAGGAATCCTGATGGGATTAGGAAACCTAATGAGACGTCAATATGGATTGAAATAAAAAGAAAACCAAAATGAATAAGGAAATAGTTAAATTAGCAAGAAATTAGAATGAAAATAGGATTAGAAAAGTCAAACCAAAATTTGGAAAGGAGTAGGAAACCAATCATAGATTATTTTGGAAGGATGTTTAGACTTGGTCAAACTCCTTGTAGAATGCTCAAATCTTGATTCTCCTTGTATAATCTTGAAAATCAGCTTCTTTCCTTGTCCTCTTCACTCTAGGAACTAAATAACTTCTATAAATACACCAAAAAGTCAGATTTCAACACTTTTTACTTCTTCTTTTCTTTTTAGACAAATTTTCCTTCTTTCTTTCTTTTTTTTTTTTTTTGCTTTTCTTTTAAATTTTGATTTTCTCTTTTTTTTCTTCTTTTTTTTTTATAATTATAGCAACAAATTGAAAGGAAAATAACAAACAAATTGAGGATCAAATACGAGAAGCCAAACCAAATTTGAAGTCTTCAAGCTTGGGCGAATCCTCCCTTCTTTCTTCTTAAATTCGAAGTGGTTCCTAAGTAAGTATGGATTTGACCTTCCAATGAAACAAGGAATAGAAATACGAATAGGATGGAATGAATAAAGGAACAAACGAACAAAGGAAAAAAAAAAGGTAAAATGATTTGGATTTTTTTTTTTTTTTAGACCTGAAACAATAACAAATAGAATTAACAAGACAAAAACAAAGGAATTTAAAAAAATGAAAAGAAACAAAAACAAAAATATATACAAAAATAGAAAATATAAATGAAATAAAAAGATATAACCTGATTTAGAGCCTAAGCTTTAATACCAAACTAATACGAACCCCAAGTATATTAAACATGAGACCCAATTATCTTTACGCTTGGAAACAACTCCTTAGAAAGCTAAACTAGGTTTTCCCCAAGTCTGCGACCCAAATCCAACACATGATAGAGCACCATAGAATATGATCACCTTTGGATGATGATCTTCGTGACACAATACCAACTTGTGAAAGAGAACTATAGAATAAATACGCACAAAATAATTAGCTTTGATTATATGAACTTGATTCAAGCAAGAATCAAAACCAAGAGATCACACTCTTAAGAAAATTGAATTTCATTGATCATAACTTAATTTTACATGAATGGTTGATTTTATATAGAGACTCAACACTAAATTGGAATTAGCTAAGGACTAGGAGATCTTCATAAACAAAGACTAAAGTTCTTTAGTAAGAAATAGATTCCTAAACTGATTTTTAAATAAGAAATAAACCTAAACTCGTTTTAGGCTTTAAACCTAACATAAATAGGTCCAAAACTTATTAATTACATAAGCAAACTTAATTTAATTGACTATAGGCTTATATCATATTGATAGGGGCCCAAAAACATCTAAAATTAAAGTAAAATAACAAAATTTAGAAAATAAAACATATTACACAGTCCAAGTTCTCGTTGCGCTCGCAACACTATCACACTCGCAATAGAGAGCTTTCAATCTGTAATTGTCACGGGCGTGACGCTGCCAATTTTCAGCTATTGTGCAATTTTTTCTCATGGCCATGTTTGAAGCTTGTCTCTCCATCTTCCACTTGAATTGTTATCACCAAATTTTGCTTTGTGTCTTAAATCCCCAATTTGATGAATGATTCATTCTTGCATTCTTGAATTGTGGCAAGATCATCCCACAAGCCTTGAATCATCCCATTTAGTGCTTCTTTGAATTTCTTCATTCTTGCTCTTGTAATGGGACCATTGGGAAGTTGAATTAGATCCTTGCCTTTGTTTGCTTCCTTATTTGCATCACCATGCCTTTTTGACAAACATCTCATTATCCTTGAAAGATTAAGCCTTATTGGCAAAACACATGATTCCTGAGATTAAAGTCTCTTAAAGCTTATAAACTATTTTCAACTTAATCCTCTTAGACTGATGCAACCATGTCATAGGGCAAATCCATATTTATAAGCCTATAGTATCCTTATAATCAAAACTTATAGCACTATACCTGAGATAAAGCAACCATTTTCCAAAGAAGTCCAAAGCACCTTTGTAGAAAAGGCCCAAGCTGATAAACTATCCTCAAAGCCTAAAAGCCCTTTAAACAAAAACCTTTAAGCCTTTTCCATAAAGGCTTTACTTTGAAGCCCATTCTCAAAAAGCCTTTACCATAAAGCCCAAGCCTAAAAGCCTTCATCATGAAGCTCAAACTAAGAAGCCTTCTCCATGAAGCCCAAATAAAAAAACCTTCACCATGAAGCCTAAACCAAAAGTCCTTTACCATGAAGCCCAAGCCTAAAAGCTTTCATATTGAAGTCTACTCCAAAAAAGCCTTCACTTATGAAGACCATAATCTCCTTTAAGGCCAAATTTGACTGAGCTTTCCTAAGCTGGTTTCCTAGCCTGACCTTTCCTCTAAGCCAAACTTAGCCTCCTAGTTTGACTTCCTATAAAGTCTAGCATTCTAACCTAATCCTAAGGAAAAATCTAACCAAGCCTTTTAAATGAACTCCCCAAAGACCATAACCTAACCGAGTCTTCTAAACCTGACCGAGCCTAAGGAAAAACTTGACCAAACCTTCCAAATGAACTCCTCAAAGGTCGTAACCTGACTAGGGCGAAGTGCAAGACCTGACCAAGCCTTCCACATGAACTTCTTCGAGGATAAGCCTGACAAACTAGCCTTTCCTAAACCTTCCAACCTAATCATATGCAAAAACCTAACCCTTCTGATCAAGCTTTCTAATCTAGCCTCAAACCAAATCTTCTCTAAAGTCAGACCTATCTAAATCTTTTAAACTGAATAGCCTGATCTTTTTGAAGACCACACCTTGCTTAACTTCCTAGAATGACTTCTTCTTAGGCTGAACTTATAACAATTGACCAACTAGCCTCACACCTAATATGCCCATTTCACCTTTGAGCTAACTAATCAACCAAAAACTAAATGACCAAATCACTTTCCTTTATTGGGGGCACCTCCCTTCCCAATATTCACCTTTCTAAAATAGGGGCATCTTTCTCCCAAAGACCAACACTTTTATATCAGGCTGACCTTCACAAGTTCAAGGTATTCGATCATTGCATAATTATCCAGCATTTTTGCATTAAATATGATCATGAATCAAAATGGATTATCAAATTTTTGAAGAAGGACAAATCATCAACTAGATCAAACTGAATCAATCTCTTTTTAAAAATCAATCCTGATCTTAAGATAGTTATCTTTACCATTCTTACTAGTTAGATAGTCATCTTTTTTATCCTACCAGACATGATCATCACTTTTTATTCCTACAAGGACCACTACTTTTACCATTTCTACCAGATAGGATAGTCATCTTTTTAATCTTACCAGATAGAATCATTACTTTCAATTCCTACCATAAAAGACCATTACTTTTACTGTTCCTATAAGACAAGACAATTATCTTTACCATTCCTACGAGATAGGATGGTCATTTCTTTTATCCTACTAAAAAGGACCATTACTTTTATTATTCCCACCAGTCAAGACAGTTATCTTTACCATTCCTACTAGATAATATGGTTATCTTTTTTATCTTACCATACAGGATTATCACTTTTCATCTCTACCAGAAAGGATCACTACTTTGCTATTCCTATTAGACAAGGCAATTATATTTACCATTCTTACCATATAGGATGCTCATCTTTTTTATCCTACTAGATAGGACCATCACTTCTCATTCCTACCAGAAAGGACCATTACTTTTGCTGTTCCTACTAGATAGGACAGTTATCTTTATTATTCCTACCAAACGGGATGGTCATCTTTTTTATCCTACCACGTAAGATCAATACTTTCTATTCTTATAAGAAAGGATCACGACCTTTACCATTCCTACTAGATAGGAAGGTCATTTTTTTTATCCTACTAGATAGGATCATCACTTTTCATTCCTATCATATAGGATCACCTCTTTGTCGAACCCTGCTACATATGGTCGTCATCATTCCTACTAAATAGGATCACCTCTTTGCCAATTCCTACCATACAGGGTCATTATCATTCCTACCTAATGAGATCACCATTTTGTCAATTCTACTAGAAAGGGTCGCCTTCTTTCCTACAAGAAAGGATCACCATTCCTATCATATACTATCACTATTTTGTTGATTCCTACTAGCTAGGGTTACTTTCTTTCCTACCATATAAGATCATCATTCCTATAAGACAAGAACATCACGTTTAGCTCCTACCATAAAGGGCAACTACTAAATGTTACTAGCCACCAGATCTCCCAAATTGTAACAACCCATACCTACGCTAGGAGTTTAGTGACAAATTACTTGAATTTGGAGCTATTATGGCTAAGTGTGTGCTTTTATGAAAATTCATGTGTTATGTGATTGATGAGTATATGGCATATTAGATTAGCTCTAATATGCATAATATAAATTATTATGGTGAAGTAAGTGATTTATATGAAATGCATAAGCATAAAATAATTTATTTCACATAAATTAAATTTTCATGCACAAAGTGATTTTTAAGCATAAAATAATTTTTATGAGCATTTTAAAAATATTATTTAAATAAATATTTTAGGGAGAATTTCAATGAAAATAATAAGAAAAATATTTTATTTTTAATTTTCTATAATTAGCTCATAAATTAAATAAAGGGCCCAATTTCTCAAAAGCCCACTACACCAAAATACTCCTAACCTACCTCATTAAGGGTAATGGAATTTTGCCAAAACCCTATATATTTAAAGCTAATTTCAGCCAGCCCCTTGTTAGATAGCCACCATTTTGTAATTCTTCATAATTTTGGCAGAAAAATTCTCTCAACCAAAATTCACAAGGTACTTTCAAATCTTGCAGTTTCACGACCGTTTTCGTAAGTTTTTCCTTCTTTCAATTAACTATTTAATTTTTATGAAACTAATCATGAGAAAATTATTTTGGGCTATGTATTTACTACTGTTTTTTATTAAATTTGGCCTAGGTGAAATTTTGAGAGAGAAATCGATTTGTCCACTGAAAACACAACTCTTTCTATGCGAATCCTCTAAAGGTGAACCCTAAAACTCAAAATTAGAATTTTCATGCATAAACACAAGGAGGGCTGCCAATTTATATATTATTATGTTATAAATTGATTTTGTTATGTTTAGATGAAAAATATTGATTTAAATCATATTTCTATATATTACTGTAATGATTGAAAAATGCAGAAAACAAGGAAATTCATGGTTTTCATCCTAAAACTTAAGAGTTAGAGTTTTCATGTGTATAAACCTTAAAGGAGAGCTAATTCTTGTATTATTGTGTTCTAAATTGATTTTTATTATGTTTGGATGAAAAATATTGGCTTAAATCATGTGTTTTTATATTACTGTAATGACCAGAAAGTACCCCAAATAAGAAAGATTCATGGTTTTCACCCTAAAACCTAAAGTTGGAAAATTTTCATGCATGTGTTTCTATATGGGTGCTGATTTGTACATTGGAGCATTCTAAAATGATTTTTGACATGTTTACATGAAAAATATTGGTTTAAATAATGTGTTTGCATATTACTGTAACAAAGGGAAAAAGCAAAAAGTGAGAAAAGTTCATGTTTTCCATGAGTATTGGTATATTCGGCCAACATAGGGATTTTAATCATAACGTCTATAATTTTTATGTGATATATTTTAATGATTATTAACATGTATATATGAATAATAAATAATTTAATTGTATGTTGGTTGAAGGAATAACTCTAGACAAGTCTAGAGACGAGTAGGTATAGCTAGAGTTTCCTAACCCTATTACTATGTTATCATTAATATGTGTATATGATTAACCAAATGCTATGTATTGAATTAAATATTATGTTAGAGCTTTACGAGTAGTAAAAGTTCAAAGGGCTATAAGTACTAGGAGCAAAGGAACCACAAGGTGAGTAAACATTATCTTCATGTTACAAGTACGAGTGATTATGTTATAGGAGCCTTTGAGATTCCTGAAACCTAAGTCTTGTTCTACTTTCAATTATAATTATGTGATTTCTTTGTTAAGCTTGGATTGCCAAAGGATAATTGGTCCAAAACCATTTTGAATATCTAATGATAATAATAATCCTTTGTGATTGTTGCCCTAACTTATTTTCTAGAACTGCATTGTTATTTATCTTTTGTTTGATAAGCTAAACATCTATTGTTATTGTGCCATATGTGATTGCATTTCTTTAATGGTATTTTTATAAGTGATTACCATTAGCTTTAGCTATGGTACCCATAACCCTTTTTATGTAGAAATCCTCGTGCCAATGTGGGTAATCATTGATACGTATGCACATGGTCTTAATCCAATGTATAAGGGTTGTGTATCCACCTCAGCTAGAAGGGGCAATTCTAGCCATAAAGCCTAATCAGTTTCATGTTTCTCTATATGATAGGAGTTGGAATTTGGTTTGATGCCACCTCTCCTCTATGTGTTCAAGTGATTATGGCAACAGCCTTCACTCTATGTGTTATGTGTTATAAGTGTGATTTCTGCAAACCTTGTTAAATTGCAAACTATGAACCATGAATCATGAATCATGAACTATGAGTTATGAGCTATGAGCCCTTTTTAAGGGATATGTGTTATTGTATAAGCCCTATTGTTTACTCATTGAGATCATCTATCTTACCCATTTTCCTTGTGTAGTTACAGGTGAGCATTACAAAGAGACAAGATGATGGCTCAAGCAATTTACTCTGCTTGGGGAATTCCTTTTCCAAAGTTTATTAGCATGCCATCGTATGAATAGTCTTTTTAGATGCTTCGGGAGTTTCATTTTTGGAATATTATTTATTTGATAAATTACTTGGAGTCTTAAATATTCTTTTCATATAAATTATATCTAAAAGTATTTCCTTTCAATTATGCTTTCGCTAGTTAAAGTTTTCCTTATTATTAGATAATTAAGTTAATGCATGAAGTTTTAGTAAGATCCTAGGCAATGTAATTGTATGCATGAGTGGGTTCTATGATCGTGGTTGGCCTTATGTCTCCCCATATTCTAAGATTGTCATATCTCTAAAATTTGGGATGTGACACAAATATACAGGGGAAATCTTCCTTATCCATCCCTAAAGTTCCTTAAAATTTAACCACAAATTTCATTCAAATGTCTAAACTCTGATCTAGACATTAATTTGGTTCCTTTTACCATATCTCATCCTCAGGTTCACTGTTATCAGAATCGTCTTTTAGACAAAGACAATTCTACTGAAAGGGCCGCTGTGAACCCTTAATTTTGCACCCTCCAAATCTTAGAAGCATTTAGGCCTAGTAAACAAACCTCCAGAAGCTGAAAACTCTCAGAATGAGAAAATTGGGAAGACCAAAACATGTCTTTTTGAGTAACGAATACAACGCAACTAAAATCATGAAAAACTGATAAGAATTGAGCAAGAACGAGCTAAAATAGGCTCATTGCCACAAAGCCCTCTGTTTTTATAGAGAGTTGTACGCCACTATCACAAAGACCTCTGTGGCACTATAGAGCCTTATGTTAGAAATCCTGCAAGTTTCATTATTTAAACAATCCCACATCAAAACTTCAGTATTTTCCTCCTCTAATCTTCTCCTTATATATAGCGGACCTCTCCACACTTCAAATGATCAACTTTGGGAGTTTAAAAGCCTTTGCATTAAGCAAACCACTCTACTTCTAAAGCTTTTCTTTTCTTTTTCTTTTGCTTTGCATTTGCTCCTTGCTTTGTAAAGCAAGTCGGGGGTTTCTTCTTTATTCCTACCCCACAAGTCATAGGCTTTCCGCTTGCCTATTCGAGGCAAGTCTATTGCCCAAGACTCATATCTGTCATCTAAGGCTAGCCACTATACCATTCTAGACTAGCCACTGCCTACCATCCAAGGCAAGCAATCGCTCCATCCAAGGTTAGTTGTCACCCAACGTCCGAGATAAGTTTGTTTCCTTTTTCTTTTGTCTTTTCTTTATTTTATTTATTATTTCCCCCCTTGGGATTGGTGTTCTAAGGCTTATTTCCCAATTCTTAATTCACTAAGGTAGTCAATTATAATCTGACTTAATTAGCGCCAATTGGTAATCAATTGGGTAAATCAATCAATTTAACCCTCTTTTAATCAATCAATCAAAATATGATAAAATGGTCAAGCTAAACTAACCCTTTTATAAGTAGGGAGAACTGTGTGATTTCTTATTCCCATTCAAGCATTGAATCTAATTAAAACTAACCAACTCTCTCTCTTATCACCTTTTTTACTTGCTTTTATTTCACTACACCATAAATAGCCTATAGCAATACAAATTAAAAATGTTGCTATGCAGGTGTTGCCTTAGATAGGATTGATTTTAATTTAATGCAACATCATGTGTAAAGTATTGCTTTAGATCTTGTAAATGTGAAAAACAAAAAACTAATGCAATACTTTGTTAGAAATATTGCATTAGACTAAATCTAATACAACAGTTTGGTATAAATGTTGCATCATTCTAGCTAATGCAACACTTATAAATGTTGCAATTTAGTAAGAAGTATTTCAGCTGTTCATGGCTAACTTTTAATATATTTTCACAATTACTAATAAGTATTCTCCTTTTAACCATATTAAAACATTGAAAATTCTATTTGTCTCTTTTTTTTTTTTATCATTTACAAACATAAGAAACTATAAAGATAAATATCAATATAATAATAATAATAATAATAATAATAATAATAATAATAATAATAATAATTATTATTATTATTATTATTATTATTATTATTATTATTATTATTATTATTAAAAAGCCTTCACAATGTGTGTGTGTGTGTGTGTGTGTGTGTGTGTATAATAAAAAAAAACAACAAAATAATGTCTATATTTTAATTTTTTTTATTGGTGAACTCAAGTCAGTACCAAGAGTTATAAATTAATTTTTTATCCTAATTTCTGTATTTTTTTCCTTCTTTCTTTCCCTATCTTCTATTTCTTTTTCCCTCTATTTTCATATCTAGAAATCTTCTAAAATCTCTCACTCTCTCTCTCAGAATCACTCTCTCTCTCTCTCTCTTAGAATCACTCTCTCCTCACTCTTATTTTCTATTTCTTGCTCTCTCCCTCTCTTTCTCCAAATTAATTTTCTAAAAATCCCTATCATTTCACTGTGAAGAATGCCGATCAATCCACCACTGTTCTAGGTTAGCAATCAGCAGCAATCACCCTTAGATGTCAATTGATCTCTCGATCTCACCAGTAAGTTTTATCTACTTTTTTTTTTTTTTGGGATTAATTTGAAATGCATGTAATCAAATTTGGGTATAGACTTTCTCATTTTGATATGGATTGTGATATTTGTTTAATTTTTCCTGTTTTGATATGGATTGTTAAATTTGGGTATAGATTTCTTATTTACAATTTTTAATTTTGCCATATTTGTTTAGGGTTTAGGATTTTAATTTGGTTTTTTAGTCATTAGTTTTAGTTTGTGCATTTTCTGTTTGTAGTCTTCCATAGGATTTTCTATTTGTATAGAAACTGACTTTTCTCCAAAACCCATTAAAAAAAAAAAAGGTTTTATCAAACATAACTCAGAAAAGAAAAACAATAGTAATCAACCCAATAAGCTCAAGATCAAGAATCTCAATAAACAAGATCAATAACTAGAGTGATTTCTCAGGAACATAAGCAAATTAGATAATAGAAAAATGCAACAATAGTGATCTGGGTTCTTTTCACTTGCTTATTTTTCATCGAATTGCAAAACTGATGATTGGTAAATACATAGAATTTACACAATATAAAAATACATAGCATTTACATAAAACTTCTAAAATGATCCTCCCACATACAACCTTGAACACATTTTACAACCAATGTATAGTAATAAAAACTTGCACTCAAAACTCTATACAAGAAATAGCCTTTGGGTTATGATAGTGAAGATAAAAGCCATGCTACATTTTCCAAAGGAGTGAAAAGTGGGTATTCATATATATAAGATTTTAATTTGATTTTAATTGATATTTCTAGTTTTATTTGTAATTAGTTAATAGTGAAGTAAAAAAAATGTCATACTAATGAATTAAAAAGATAAAAATGCTCATGGGGTAGTATTTTTTTTGTAAAGAAAGAAATGACAAAGGGTAATAGGTTTAGATAAATTTTCAGCTATGGAAATTGTTTGATTTTCTTGGCACACATTATTTCTACATAATGTTAGCATTATTATGGATGATTTTATAGATTTTTTTATTTTTTTATTGGGCATGACTTTGTAGATTTTGGATATTTTTATTATACTGATGATATGTAAGGGAGGAGAAATCATTGGACTTGATTTGTTTTTTCATTTATTCCATTATTCAATTTTATAACATTTGATTATACAAGTATTGCATTTGGAATTTCTAGCATTTTATAACCTGAGGTGCTTATATAGTGCTAATTAAGTAATAAAAGTTATTTCATTTTCCACTTAAATTAATTAAATATGTGGAATTTAGTGATTAGTTGAAGCAAGACTAAAATCTAACTATTGACAAAACAAAAATTATTCTTAATGGAAGTATCATAGTCAAAATGTGTGTATTCATGGAGTTAGTGAAGTTGCTTTTTCAAATCTTTTGGAGTTTATTAGAGAGGCTTTTCCTAATGCCAACGTGCCTAAATCTTTTAATGCTACAAAGAATATAATTAAAGAGTTAGGTCTTTATTATGAAAAGATACATGCATGCCTTAATGATTGCATGTTATTTTGGGCTAAAAATAAAAATGCAAATGTCTGCAAAATCTATGGTGCTTCGAGGTGGAAAGTGGTGGAGAATGAAGGTGTTGGGGGTGATAATCAAATTCCAAAAAAATGTCCCAAAGTGGCAGCAAAAGTGATGAGATATTTCCCCCTAAAACCAAGGTTACAATGCATGTTCATGTGCAAAGATTTCTCTGAACTTATGATATAGCACGCAAAAGAGCAAAAAAAGGATGGAAAGTTAACACGTCCAGCAGATGGTGAGGCTTGGAAGGCAATGGATTCTAGGTATCCTCAATTTTCATATGAAATATGTAATGTTAGATTGGGTTTGGCTTCTGATGGGTTCAATCCTTTCCGGACAATGAGCATATCCCATAGCACTTGGCCAATTATGTTACTAAATTATAATCTACCCCCTTGGTTAAGCATGAAACAAGAAAATTTAATTCTCTCAATTCTAATCCCTGGCCCTACTTCTTCTGGGAATGATATTGATGTGTTTATGAAACCTTTGATCACTAAGTTGAAAGAATTATGGGATGTAGGGTTAGAAACTTATGATGCCTTAACTGACCAAACTTTTGTACTGCATGCAAGTGTGCTTTGGACCATTAGTGATTTTCTGGCACTTACAATGTTGTCAGGTTAGAGAACTAAAGGTAAATTGGCTTGTCCTGCATGTCATTATGAGACTTCCTCAATGTACTTAAAGCATAGTAGGAAAATGTGTTATATGAACCATAGGAAGTTCTTTAATCCAAACCATGAGTGGAGGTGGGATAAAAGAAGATTCAATGGTGATATTGAAATGAGAAAGTTTCCTATTGAATTGTCTGGGATGGATGTTGAAGAATTGTTACTTGGATATGAAAATGTGTTTGGGAAGCAAAAGATAAAGCAAAAGGCCGATTGTGATGTCCTTTGGAAAAAGAAGTCAATTTTTCTTAAGTTACCATATTAGAGGTATAATTTATTTGGCCATAACCTTGATGTCATGCATATAGAGAAGAACATTTGTGATAATGTATTAGGGACTTTATTGAATATTCCTGGTAAGACTAAGGATCACTTAAATGCTCGTCTAGATTTGTAAGAAATGGGCATTAGGAAAGTATTGCATCCTACTTTTTCTAGTGATGGCAAACACCTTTAAATTGGGGCTGTTGTCTTTGATATGACTAATGAAGAGAAGGAAATATTTTGTTCTGTGTTACAGAATGCCAAATTGCCATATGGTTTTGCATCTAATATCAATCGACGTGTGCAAATGAGTGAGAAGAAAATTTCAAAATACAAGAGTCATGATGCTCATTTTATCCTCCAACATTTGCTATAATTTGCTGTGAAAAAAACATTGAAACCTAAGGTTGCATTACCTTTGATTAGATTGGGATCATTCTTTAAGGGTTTGTGCAACAAAATTGTTGATCCGAATGATATGTCGAAGTTGCAACGTGATATCATGGAAGCACTTTGCCAACTTGAGATGGTATTTCCACCATCATTCTTTGACATAATGGTTCGCTGACCAATTCACTTGTGTAAGGAAGTTGAACTTGGTGGTCTGGTACACAATAGATGGATGTTTCCTATTGAGCAGTACTTGGGTAAATTGAAATCATATGTTTGCAATAAAAGTAAACTGAAAGGTTCCATAGTAGAAGTGTACCTGGCTGAAGAATGTTTAACATTTTGTTCTAGATATTTGGGTGATGGCGTGAAGACTAAAGTCCATAATTCATTTATTGAATATGAAAAAAATGGTTACCCTCTAGGGATAGGGAGAAACAAAAATGGCAAATCTATTCATATGGATGATGATACTTGGACAAAGCTCACTGATACATTCTATTTAATTATGGGAATGAAGAAGTAAAGAAGTTGATGGAGTAAGACGTTGATCTTAATTTCAATTTATATAATCAAATTATGTAAACATAAATTCTTTAATTGATCCTTTAGTGATATTGTTCTTGATTTGTAGGGAACATCAACTATTAGTTGAGAATTGTGCAAATTCAAAGAGGTACAAAAGAGCACGAGCACATAGTGAAGAATTCCATAAGTGATTAAAAGAAGAGGTTGGGAAGAAGGATGGAGTTTCGAGGGAATTATCATGTTTGGCAAAAGGACCAAATCGAGTAGCAAAGAGGTTCAGTGGATATGTAATAAATGGATATAGATTTCATACCAAGCAAAGAGATGAGAAATGTACTACCCAAAATAGTGGCATATTTTTTATGGCACTAACCACTAGCTTTGCAAGTTCAAAGGACCAAAACCCAAAAGTTAGGGATGTTAGTTACTATGGATCAATAGAAGAAATTATTAAAGTTTATTATTGGGCAACTTATAATGTTGTTTTATTTAGATGTTGCTGGTGCCAAGAAGAAAAGGATGATTATGGGCTTACTTGAGTTAATTTCAAAAGGTTATGTTATAGAAATGACCCTTTTGTGATGGCTTCATAAGTACACCAAGTTTTTTACATTGAAGATCCCATTGAAAAGGGTTCACACTATGTTCTTAAGAAATTACCAAGGGAGTGGTTTGATATAGGAGATGGAAAGAATGCAATTGAAGAAGATATGAATGGGCTTGCCGTAAATGATGATAAAGTCGATTATAGTGTGGATATCGATGTTAGTAAGGGTAGCTGGTATAAAGTTGATGTACCAAGTAAAGAAATCCTCATTACATCAAATCTAGTGCAAGAAACAACTGTTCCAACAGCAAATGAATCTGATTCTGACATAGATGACACAGATTGGGATTGGATGGAATGATGAAACAATAAAATTGTAAAATTCTCTCTTGAATTTTTAAACTAAAGTTTTGATTTTCTGTAATCCTGATTACTCTTCAAATTTAATTATATCTGATTAATTACTTAGGAATATCACTTTATTACAACAAATACTACAATAATATTTAAAGCTATTACTTCAAAATTTAGCAGATTTTTTATATTTCAAAAGTGAATTTATGGTTTTGAATGTGGTTGAAAATTTTCATGTTTTACTGCTTTTTGAATGGCTAATCTTAGAATTTATTTTGTTCTTATAACAAAAATGTTTATATAAATTTATAAATTTAATTTCTTATTTGATTTGTGGTTTTGTTTGCAGTAAAAGGACTGATCCTTGAACCTAATTAATCTTTTTGAACAAGGGTTACAGATCTGTGACTTTTATTTCAGTGTAAGCTACTATCTTTATTTATATATTTATTTATTTTTGGTGTTTTTGAACTATATTCTTTGTTGTTGCCTCTTTTAAATTAGGATGTCAATACTTGATCTATAACATGCAATTCAAAATACATCATAGTTGGAACTTTAAAAGTTTAAATATATGATACTTATTGTATAATATTTTATTTTTATTTTAATTTAATTTTTTATTTTGGTAAAATATGTTATTTTTTACAATGTAGGATGGAAGATAAAGAGTTTTTGTTAAGATTCCACCATCAAGGAGGATTCCTAAAAACTCAATATTCATGTGGAACTATAACTGACATCGAAGAATGTGTTAATATGGACACAATGTCTTATGCTGCACTAATGCAATATGTTAAAGAGGATCTCAACTACACTGAAATTGGAGGTGTCTATGTTAGTAAAGGGAAGAAAGGTGGATGGAAACTTCTCACATGTGACAATGATGTAATTGAGTTTATGGATACCTTCAGAGATGGTGATGTGCTAGCATTTTATATTGACAACTTTGTTAATGAAGGAGTGCAACGGATGATGCAAAATCAACCGCATATGGTCATAAGACCAAGAAGGATCATAGCAAGAGGTATATTTCACAAGTCTCCTACTTGCATTTTTATATCATATGGCTACTAGTTTATTATGCCAAAAACAACAGCCTTTCCTATCCATTTTCAATATCCTGCCAAAAACAAACCAAACAGAGGCCTAAAATTTGCAAAATGCTCTATGATATTTTATTATTACCTTTACACACTGACATCTTTTTATTATTTTAATGAAAGTTGATGCCTTTAGGGGTCAAAACTTAAATTCAGACTTAAATTAACCTATAAGATATAAATTTAAATTCAGACTTAAATTACCCTGCCAAAATCCTTATTTTGACATACATCAATGGAATGTAAGCTTGTAATGCTCTCTCTCTCTCTCTTCCTCTTTTATGTGAAAAGGTAATAATTTGATCAAAACAGATATATTTGCAATGTGAATTAAAATGAATTAATAAAAGCTACACAGATTTTTGGGTGATGCTCTCTCTCTCTTCCTCTTTTTATTTTTATTTTTTCATACTTCTTATAGACTATAAATGGCTAGAAATTATAAGGATGTAAACACATAAGAGGTTGTGTATGTTCTGTATAAAAACAAGTAAATCTTAGAGATTACACCAAGCAATCATAGTAGGTGTAAGTAATCAAAACATTGAAAAGCTAATATCTACTACTAAATCAAATCATCTTTGTTTATTCCCTATCTAACTATTAATTTCACAATAACCAGTTGACGAATAAGTTTGATTAATTCCAAAAATGATACACAGAAATAGTAGAAGTCTTGGTTTATGGTTATCTTCAAGCATTTAGACTCTAGAACTTATGGAGGAGGCAAACAACATCTAAAATGAGACCATTTACCAATATATGCAGAGAGGTAACCTTGTGAAAAAAGGGAAGTAAGTCCCTTTCTAATAACACTACAAAAAATTAATCATGAAACTTACCATCAAACATCACTGTAACATATATAGAGGTTGCATTATGTTATAACAATATAATAATAAGTGGATTCGCAGAGCTCCAATATAGTGGATAAATTTTCTTTTAAAATTTTATAGCTTCTTTTAAGCCCATAAAATCATACATCAGTAAACTATTTTTGGAGAAAGAGGCAATGTAGTAGTTTGCCCACTTGCACTAGCAAATCCATTCACAAGATGAAGAAGCAAGGTCTCATAAAAAGTCCGTATCATAATTCAAAAAATTAAAATTTTAAATTAATTTATTATTTTTTTATTCTTGAAAGGTCAAATGAATCAAAACATTATTATGCACTACATGATAATTTTTTTTTTATCATACAGCCATATGATCATAAACTAGCACTAATTGCTAATTAGTGACATGTCTTGAGCACCTGGTAGAACTGCAATTTAGGCCAGCATTTGAAGTTCACATTTTGCTATAATTTAGGCCCCATAAAATAATTTGCTAAGATATTCACAGTGCCATATAATTCAATAATCCAGCTAATGAAGCATTCCTGAGATTTTTCTTATGGTTTATTTTTTGAGATTTTTTTGGTTAATTAAGGAAAAGTCTGCATTAATTAAGGAAAAATCTGCATTATTTTATATATATATATATATATATATATATATATATATATATATATATATATATATATATATATATATATATATATGTATATATATATATATATATGCTTTATTCCAATAATTTTACTCTTATAGGCATCAAATCCACACCGAATCGCAAGTATGTGACTTTGCAAATTGTTAAACAACAACATCAACAAAAATGAAAGGAAATTAAAGATAAATGTAGCATGGAAATGAAGAAAAAATTATTGCTTGAAGACACCATGCAGACAACACAAAAAGAAATGCATGCGGCAGATGTGGAAGATAATGAAGAAGTTGATGAATCTTTAGATGTTCCTCCTTCAGATAATGTTGAAATGGTGAGTCCATTTAGGTAAATTTTGATTATTAATGCTCTATGTTTGGATTAGCTTGGCATAAATTCTTGATGTTGTTAATTTACTTAATTCCTATTCAACATGTTCAGCAGGATCCAATTTGCTGTGAGAATGATGTTAACCCAGATGTGAAGAGTTCATATGAACAGCTGCTATCTGAAAATATTGCAGCAAATAATACATGCCTGGTTGAACTTGGTCTGCATCATACTTTAGTAGGTAGGACATCTTCTAGTTCACAAAATAAAGAGAAGTACAAGGTGGTGGAGGCAAGTAAAGATTACTAACCAGATCATGATAGTGAAGAAGAGGAAACTCAATTAACCACCAAGGTATTACAAAGTATAAAGATATAGAAACCAAATAAAAATAGAAGTTAATTGTATATCTTCTGACTCTTGTCTGAAATTTGTATTTCAGCATACCAAAAATGATGGAAAGAACAAAGAAGTAGCTGGTCCAATGACACGATCGCGATCCAATCTTATTGCACCTACTGCTAGGAAGGGAGCTGTAGTACCAAACTATGCACAAGTGAGATAATATTTTGCATCCTATAAATTAATTTATAATAGTTATGTTTTGAAGTCTGAAATTCTGATGATAAATTTTTTGACTATATATTTTGTAAACTCGTATTTGCAAGGTTAATGTTGAAACAAGGAAAGAAGTTGCTGCACCATCTAATAGTAAGCAGCTTAGGCGGCCAAGAAATGAAGGCATTGGGTCAATGCATGCATTCTTAGCATTGCGGGAATGCCAACAAGCACCTCAAGTTGAAACAGGGACAAATATTGTTGAACGTTCTCCAACATTAGCTGAACCTGAGTTTGTTGAAGCTCCTATAAGTAGCATTATGAAATTTTTATTTTCAACTAAAATATGCCCTACTTGATATTTGGTGTATATGTGACAAACCTAAATACTAAAGGCAAAGAAAAAAAGTTTAGGGGAAAATCAAGAATGGGTTTTATCCATACAAGGAGCTATGATGAAAGGAAGGTGATTATGCTAAATGAGAATTATCAACCTATAGTTGCCAATGATCAAACACTATCGGAATTCAGCAATTTCTTAGGGTCATTGGCAAAGGAATATATGCCACTCGACTGCATCAATTGGCATAAAGTCCTTGGCAAAGATGACTTATGGGAGTATGTAAAGGTAGGCATATCTTAATCTTAGCCTATGAAACTTAACTTTATCTTCCAAAATTATGTCTTATATTGTAAAAATTTTATCCCTTTGTTTATTAACCTAAGACCTGTTCCATTTCAGCATAAGTACTTAATACCTGAAGAAGGAAAGATTTGGGTGTTGCACAATTCGTGATGCGTGGAGGGTGTATAAATCTCATGTCAAAAGTAATCATTATAAAAAATATGACACTGATGAGGAGAGGTTGAAACACATGCCTGATGACATTCCATTGGAAGAATTCAAGGTGCTCCTGAAATATTAGGGCAATGAGAAAGTTAAGGTATATATTAAATTTGTATTAAATTCCTTAAAATTGAAGAAAAAATAATTGATACATTTTGCCATGGTGTTCCATTTAAATTTTCAGTCAATGTCTAAAAAAAATTCAACAAAGCATAAGAACTTTAAGGAAACACACACAGCTGGACCACGAAGTTTTGCACAAATCCGCAAGAAATTGGTATGTTTTAAGTGTATCAAATTGTGTTTTGTAAATTATGTCTCTTCATAATTTCAATCAATATGTTTAATTATTTTTTTTATGTAAGCAACTTGCTAAACCAAACCAAGAACCATCGACTAAGGCAGAAATGTTTCTTACCACCCGCAAGCGAAAAGAGGGGCGTACATATAGTTTAATGGACGAAGTACTCAAACTTAAGATTGTAAGTACCTTATTTATTACAAATAAGTTTGGAGCATAGTTAACTACTTACTATCATATATGTACACATGTAAATAACTCTCATATATTTATAGTCAAGGATAAAAGAACTTGGCTCATCAGGCCTAGACAACAGTGAGGCTGTGGAGCAATTTATTAGAGGAGAGGCATCTCGTGGACCAAATTTCCTTGTTGGTCGGCATGGGATATCAAGGAAACATAAGAAAAAATTGACTCCTCAAATTCCCAATGACTTTGTAGATGAGTTGATATCTAAAATAAGGAGCCAACTAGCTGAAGAAATAAAATTGAAGATATGTAATTACTTAACCATTGTTGTCAACAAATTGGGAGAAGACAATTCCAACTTAAATGTCAATGTTGAGGAACTTGTAACAGCTATCCCTCTTAAAGCTACCGGTCCCTTCCTTAGTGATGCTCAATCTACTCGTCGTAATGAAGCTGATACTTCTAAGGAAAAAAGTTGAAGTTCACCAATCACTGTTCAAGGTTAGTCTTATTGAATTTTATATTTGTTAAGGTCTTAGAATTTGATAATAATGGTCAACCCAATATTACATGTTCCTGACTATCTTGCAAAATCTGAAGTAAACAGGCCAAATAATGTTCATTCATGGTTAATTGAAGAGCATTTGATGTGAAGGTTTTTAATCACATTCCAAGCATAATTGTGGTCTTTGTTTGCTCTCTCTATTGCTATATAATTGCAAACTTTGTTGTCCTTGAAAGTTGTATTTTCATGAAAAAAATTAGTATAAGTTGTAAATGAACAAGCAAAGTTGTTAACTTAATATGACAAAGAGTAGTTAGCTGCAAGCCTAGGGTAGTGTTAGTTAGAAAAGAACCCAAATTGTGTAGATAATATTAATTGTTTAGTTATAATTTGATTTAAGGTAAACCTAAAGTTTCTTGAAAATTGCGATAGTGACAATTATAAACTTGTAAAATCTTTGTGGCTATCACTTGTGAAGAGCATAATTCTCCCTAGGAAGTATAAATTGTGCATAAATCATTAGGTTCATACCTATATTTAGTATCATTGAGCAAAACACATGCCATTTCATAATCTATCTTTGGCTGTAAACTTTTTTATTGGTGATGTGTGTGTTCAATGTAATTTATCAAATTACAATTTTTTTTTTTTTTTGCTTGTACCAAAGTGAGCACAACAATCAAAATATTATGAATTTGAGCTTTTTGTAATTTTAGTTTGCATTCATCATGATATCATAGTTTTTATGTTGTAAGAATTTGCAAGACATGTTATTCATGATTTTTTTATCAATCTAAAGTCATATTTTTTTTTCAGGTTTATGGCATTTGTGATGAGTAAGTACTGAGATGAAGTTGTGAAAGGGGTTATCCAAAGCGGTGGTCTTTATTTGAATTTTGCTAGTGAATGTAGTCCTTAATTTTGTTATTCTCTAGTTATGTATTTGAATGGTTATTATATACATGAATATTATGAAACCTTAAATATTATGATACTTTTGAATGATTATGATAGTATTTGTATTTTTCTATTTTGATCTAATTTAAGTGAATGATTATATTTTAATCTATTAATTGTAAAAGTGTTTCAATTGTTTAAAACTAATGTTGCATTTACTTTAGTGAAAATGTTGCTTTACACTAAAAAAAAAAGCTCCATTTTTAAATAGAAAAGGTGTTGCAATTATGCTAAAAGGTGTTGCATTAGATAATTATAAAAAAATATTGCATTTGGACTAAAGAGTGTTGCTAAAGGTTTGCTTTAAAAAATGTTGCAATTGCTCTTAAAAGTGTTGCTTTATCTTTTTTGGCTGAAACTATTGCACTAGCTCAAGAGATTGCAACACTTTCTTTTAGTGTTGCATTAGATTAAAAAAAGTGTTGCCATAGCTAAAATGGTAACAGCCATAAATGCAACACCTGAAAAGTGTTGCCTTATACCTAAAGCAACATATCTAGAGATTAATACAACATTTTTTTTAGTGTTGTTGTAGGCCATTTATGATGTAGTGTTTTATTTTCCTTTTGCATTGTTATTAGGCTTAGTTTGGAGAATGTGTTACTTCCCTAGAACCCATAAGGGCTAGAGGAGCTATCCCCTAAGTTTGGAATTTTCATTGTAATGTTAACTTTCTCTTGAACTTGTGTATTTACTTTATTGTTGAATAGATGAGTTGAATGATTATGCATATTATAAATTATTCATACATCTTAAATTGTTCATGAAATATATTTTAAGTTATTCTTATATTAATAGACCCCACGTTTAGGTACCAAAGTCACCAACCAGCTACTTCATTGATTAAATTATAAAGAATAGAGAAAAAAAAAGAATAGAAGACAAAATAAATTTATGTGTCTTATTTCATTGACTATAGCACCCATTTATAAGTGTAAAATGTTACAAAGATAGAGTCCTATTTACATAAGAAAAATATCCATAGAGATAATGATAGACATCCAATCATATTATACTACTTAAATATTATCATCAATATTATTATAACACTATCCATTGGATGTTTATCACAAAGAATATACCTCATTAAAACCTTACTAAGGAAAAATCTTATGGAAAAAAAATCTTAGTGAAGGAAAAAGAGTATATTATTCTTGTAGAGATTTGCACCATGACGCAGCCTCATTAAAAACCTTGCCAGGAAAACCTAATGGGACAAAACCTAAGCTAAGGGAAAAAAAAGTACAATGCACTAAAATCTCTCCCTCATGAAAACATAATTTCTATCAAAGATCTCTTAATGAGCACATGCCAATTTTGTTGACTAGTTTCTTAACTGTGGATGTAGGGAGTGCTTTTGTCTGCCAAATTATCAATAGATCGAAGTTGATTTAGAAGCTCATGTGTGAAAAAGAACTTTGGCAAAATGTGCTTGGTTCTATCCCCTTTAATGTATCCTCCTTTGAGTTGTACAATACAAGTAGCATTATCTTCATATAGCATTGTTGGACATCCTTTATCAAATTGAAGATCACATGTTTCTTTGATGTGTTGGATCATAGATCTCAACCATATGCACTCTCTGCTAGCCTCGTGAATTGCTAATATTTTAGCATGATTAGATGATGTGGTAGTCAAAGTTTGCTTAGTAGAACGCTAAGATTTAGCGGTGCCACCATATGTAAACAAGTAACCCATTTGTGAGCAAGCTTTATGTGGATCAGATAAATATATAGCATCTGCATATCCGATTAATTCTAATTTTGAGTCATGTGGATAAAATAAACCCATATCTGGTATACAATGTAAATAATAGAATAATTGTCTCACACCATTCCAATGTTTTTGAGTTAGTGAAGAACTATATCTTACTCTCAAACTTACAAAGAATGCTATATCAGGTCTTGTACAATTAGTAAGATACATTAATGCACCAATTGCACTAAGATATAGTACCTTTGGACCAAGTATTTCTTCACCATCTTCTTGAGGATGAAAAGGGTCCTTTTTCACATCAAGGGATTAAACAATCATAGGAGAACTCATTAGATGGGATTTATCAAAATTAAAATGTTTTAATATCTTTTCAATATAAGCTTACTGATGGATAAAAATCCCTCCAGATAAATGCTTTATTCGTAGGCTGATACAAAATGTTTTAATATCTTTTCAATATAAGTTACTATCTTTATCAACTCTCTAGAAGTCCCAATGATATTTAAATTATCAATATAAACTGCAATTATAATAAAACCAAACTTTGTTTTCTTAATAAAAACACATGGACCAATTGAATTGTTAGTATATCCTTCCTTCAAAATATATTCACTAAGGCAATTATACCATATTCGTCTATATTGTTTTACTCTATACAAGGATCTTTATAGCTTAGTTGAATACATTTCTCAAGGTTTTGAGCTACATGCTTCAAGCATTTTTAGTCATTCAGGGACTTTCATATATATGTCATTATCAAGTGATCCATACAAATATGTTGTAATGACATCTATAAGTCACATATGAAGTCTTTCTAAACTTGCTAGGCTAATTAACAATCTAAATGTAATTATATCTCCAACTAGAGAATAAGTCTCCTCATAATCAATGCCAGTTCCTTGTGAGAAACCTTATGCTACAAATCGTGCTTTGTATCTCACAATTTCATTTTTCTCATTATGTTTACCCATAAAAGCCCATTTATAGCCTACTAGCTTAACATTTTCAGGTGTTGGAACAATGGGCCTAAAGAGTTGGTGTTTTTCTAATGAATTTAATTTTGCATGGATTGCATCTTTCCATTTTGGCCGATCATCTCTATGTTGACATTCATTAATGAACTTTGGTTCAATGTCCTCACTTTCTTTTGTAATATCAATTGCTAATGCGTATGCAAATACATTTTGACAATAGTTTCATTTTGCTCCCATCTCTTTCCTGAATTGACATAATTGATTGAGATCTCTTTGTTTTTATCATTTTAAGGTACCTGAACCTCTTCTGGGGTTATGTGCTCACCTATGTCAACTATTTTTATTATAGGCTCTTTAATAGCATCAATAGTTTGGGAATTATCACTTGTTTATTTTGTTCCCTTTTCTTTTTTGGATTTTTATCCTTAGAACTGAGTGGCCTACCATGCTTCTGGCTTGTTATAGACTCATTTGCTATATTATTAACATATTGTTCTACTGGGACATTCTGATTGGAGCATTTTGAGCTAGAATATGAGATTTATTAACTCTTTTTAGATCACAAAATGCCTTTGGTAGTTGGTTTGCTATACTTTGCAAATGAATGATCCTTTAAACTTCTAATTCACATTATTTTGCATAAGGATCAAGATGATTTAATTCCAAATAATTTGTTTCTCTAATTACTTATTCTCTCCCTCCAATTTAGGAAACAAAGCCTCATTAAAATGACAATCATTAAATCTCACAGTAAAGACATCTCTTGTTAATAGTTTAAAATATTTAATTATAGAATGAGATTCATATTTAATGTATATTCCCAATCTCTTTTGAAGTCCCATTTTCGTGTGATGTGGGGGATCAATAAGGACATAAACAACACATCCAAAAGTTCTCAAATGGGTTATATTTGGCTTTGGCCATAAACCAAATATAATGGTGAAATTTTATGATAACTAGTGAGCCTAATACGCATAAGAGTTGCTGCATGTAAAATTACATATCTCTAAACAGAAATTGGGAAGTTCGTTTCCATAAGCAATGGTCTAGCTATTAATTGGAGACATTTAATAAGAGACTCTACTAGACCATTTTAAGTATGAACATGAGCTACATGATGTTCAATAATTATTCCAATTGAAATGCAATAATCATTAAAGGCCTTAGATGTAAATTCACTAGAATTATCAAAACAAATTGTCTTAATAGCATAATCTATAAATTGTACTCTTAATCAACTTATTTGAGCAAGTAATATAGCAAATGCTAAATTTCTAGTTGATAATAAACATACATATGACCATCTTATTGATGCATCTATCAACATCATAAAATATTTAAATGGTCCATATAGTGGATGAATTGGTCTACAAATATAACCTTGTATATATTCAATAAATTTAAGTGATTCATTTTGAACTTTGCTAGGTGAAGGCCTAATAGTCAACTTTCCTTTAGAGCAAGCTGAACACAAAAATCATTACATTAAAGAATCTTTTTGTTCTTCAATGGATGGCCATTTGAGCTCTCAATAATTTTTCGCATCACTGTTGATCTAAGATGACCCAATTTATCATGTCAAACAAAAAAGGAAGTAAACTTTTACTTTACTACCATATTTGTTTCAATATTACACATATATGTGTAATATAAGCTAGAGGAGAAAGCAAGTAAAGTTCTGCAATACACATTTCTTGCCCATTACAAGGGTCATAATATAGAGATATTCTATATTCCCATATTTGTGGTATCAAAATGATATCCATTTCGGAAATATCTTTCAATAAATTTCTATGAGATTTGGGAGAGAATAATGCATATTTTATAAAGGAATATATCCCTCCAGATAGTAATATATTAGCTCTTTTGGAGCCTTCAATTATTCTTTCACTACCATATATTGTATTAACATAAGTTTCTCCCATTATTAGGTGAGAAAAATATTTCTTATCTTTTAAAATGGTGTGCATGGTTGCACTATCTGCAAGACATAAGTCTGCATCATTTATTCTTAATCCTACTAATGACTGAGTAGGATCCATAATATCTTCATAAAAATAAAACACATTCACAAGAAACAATTCAATATAAATCATTGATTAAAATCAATCTAAAAATACTTAAAAATAAATAATTCACCAACACTTTAAACTAGTGTTCAAATCAAAAATATAAATCAAACTAAGGTAACTAAAGAAAACACATAATTTTAGGCATTTACATTACCATCACCAATCAAATGATTAATTTTTCTTTCAGGATTCTCAAAGAAATATGACACATCTAAATGTGTGACATCAATAGAATCATTGCCAAAAACATCTTCATTTTCTGCCAAATTTGCTTCTACATTTTTTTCTTTTTTTTTTTTTAAGACTCTTGATAGAGATCAGCAAGTTGCTTTGGTGTATAACAGTTACGAGACCAATGCCCTTTCATGCCACATCGATAGCATTGATTTTCTATATTTTGCTTTGATCCAATATTCTCTTTCTCATCATGATTCTTCCACTTCTAGTGGGAGGATGCATTATTATTTCTATGACTACTATGATTGCTATTATTATGATTTCGACCATAACTTCGACCATGATTATGTCCTCCTCCTCTTCCTCATCCATGCCCAACATTATTATATGTTGTCTCATTCACTTCAGGGAATGAAGCAGAACCAGTTTGACAAGTTTCATGATTTATCAATAAGAGCTCATTATTTTGCTCAGTAATAAGAAGACATGAAATTAATTTTGAATATTTCTTAAAATCTTTTTCTTGATATTGCTATTAAAGCATATTCAAGCATGAAAAAGTAGTGAATGTCTTCTCTAACATATCATGATCAGTAATATTTTCTCCATATAATTTCAATTTAGAATTAATTTTGAAAACTGTAGAATTATATTTACTTACAATTTTAAAATCTTGCAATTGTAAATGCATCCATTCATAGCAAGCCTTTAGAAGGATGACCAATTTATGATGGTCATATCTCTCTTGCAAATTATTCCAAAGAACTAATGGATCTTTAACTATCAAATATTCAAGTTTCAGTCCTTCATGAAGATGATGACGAAGGAAAATCATTGTCTTGATGCAATTTTGTTGAGATTATTGATTTTCATCTTTGATTGTGTCTCCAAGACCCATAGCTTCCAGATGTATTTTAGCTTCTAGTATCCATGACAAATAATTCTTGCCCGTGATATCGAGGGCCACAAATTCGAGTTTCATCAAATTCGACATTGTCTATACAAAAATAAGTAATATATTAATTAGTATCATAATCAAATCAATCTTTTAAAGATTATAGACAATATATTTAGTTCTTCAAGAATATAAAATATTAATTCTTTAATTATTGGGATACTAGATTTTCAGCATACTCATTTCTTCAAGGACTTAGGGTCAATTCTTCAGGAATTTATACCTTAGTTATTTATTTAATTAGTTCTTCAATAATTAAAACTAATACTAGTTCTTTAGGAACTAGATTTTAATTAATTAATATCAAATAATATTTCTACAAAAGTAATTACTATTATAAAAATAATTAGATGTAAAAGAAATTATATAAAAATGAAACTCAATAAGAAGTTTTGTAACTAAAAAAATTGTCTTAAATTTTCTTTTTAAAACTATTATAATGAAAACTTTGCATATGAACAAACAAAAATATATACTATTCATAAAAAAAATCATTAATCTGGTGGACATTTCAAATCATTAATATAAGGATTTATAAATCGTTCTACGTAAAAACTTTTTCAAGGAAAATCGTAAGGGACCATATCTTTTAATTAAAAAATTCAAATATTTGTTTTCGGAATAATAGAAAAAGGTTTTCAAAACATATATATATATATGACCATAATTAAAATAATAATTTTACACACCTTAATTTCTTGATAGCAACTCATGCTAATAACATGTTATAAAATAAATAACAATTATAAAGAGTAGATAAAAGAGAGAATAGAAGAGATAATAAATTTTTGTGTCTTATTTCATTGACTATAGCACCTATTTATAGGAGTAAAAAATTACAGAGATAGAATTAAAGATAGATATTTACATAAGAAAACTATCCAAAAAGATAATGATGGACATCCAATCATATCATACTACTTAAATATTATCATCAACATTATCACAACATGTTATGATAATATTTAAGTGATGTGATAAGATTTGATGTTTATCCTATCTCTATGTATAGATATTTTTATGTAAATAGAACTCTATTTCTATTCCTATCTTTGTAACCTTTTACACCTATAAATAGGTGTTACAATCAATAAAGTGATATACATTGAAATTTATTCTCTCTTCTATTCTCTATTTTCTCTATTCTCTATAATTGTTCTTTATTTCACAACACATTATTAGCATAAATTCATTCTACCATGTTTTTTCCTAAGAGTATATGTCGATCCACAACATTGTGAAACTAAATGTTTGTATTTAGAAAGAAAATATAAGATGGGTAATAAAAATTCAAAGACTACAAGCCAGGTATGCCTAAAATACATTGTGTTGTGATATTTGCACATGTGTAGAATGCATATATGAGTACCATATGATTGCTATAAAGAGAAATTTAATTCTAATATCTATAAATAGCTTCACTGATAAATTTGAATTTAGTCCGAGATGAAGATATAATCATTCGATGTTTTTACCAAAGTTTGTGTGATTATCATGTGAATATGTATTATCTTATTATTAAATCTCATATTTATTAACTTTGGACATTGTTTTGTATTACAAATTGCTTTATTTATTCGATGAGCGTAATTATATTTCACCACTAGAATTGGGAGTAATAATATAGTTAATGTCTTATTTAGCTAAATTTGAATTTCATGATATTAGTTATTTGATGTGAATTCTTAATACTGAAATATCAAAATGAATTTTTAAGATAAATTTTTGCAGTGTCCAATTTAAATTTGTGGTTGAAACTAAAACAAAGGCTATGAACCTACTCATACCTCATTTAAGTGAGGATTTAAAGATTGAAAATCTTAATATGAAGAATTTTTGTCCTCTCTAGAAGAGTTTAAAAGATTAGTACACTTGAAAATTGTGGTCTTACCATAAGTTCAATATTTTTAGATTCACTTCACAGTTGAAATTGTGTGATGATAAAATTATGAAATATGATATGCTAAGAGAAGATATATACTATTTTTTATGTCTCTAATATGCTATTGTAGTAGCATTTAAGAGGGCAAAACTTTACAAAATATTTGAACTTATAGCTAAAAAAAAAATAAATTACTAATGAGAAATCATTAAGCTATTGGCATTCCCTAAAGCAAATGTTGTAAATAATCCCATGACTAATGGGCACAAATCATAGTTAAACTCAAGAGTGAGTTATATTTAGTTTATCATGAAAACTCTAAAAAAGAAACAACTATATAAAGGACACAGCTTAGCTCGATATCAATAATTTTTGTGAAGACTCTTTGAAAGAGTAATTAATTTGCTAAAATCTTTCATTATTATTATTGTCATTATTGTTTTGATGGATTTTATTCCAAATGTTTTTACATGTATTATATCAATAAGTTGTGCAATTTTATTGTCCCCAGTGTAAATGCACAACATGTTACTTGAACCTATAGTTCAACCATTGAACTTGAAGTTCAATAATCAAACATTTGGTATGACATGCCATTATGTCATACATACTCTCCTTACAATTTGTACATGGTTGAAAGCCTAATATTTATCATTTGCTAGCTTTTGGTTGTGCCATGTATATATGTATAGCACCACCTTAATATGTGAAAATGGTTCTATAAAGGAGACTTGAGATTTATTTTAATAAGACATATTTCTCGATATTAGGGAGGGAACAAGCACTTGTAGTGCTAAAAAATGTCCAGAAATTTCCTAGAAGGAAAATAATTTTTTTTCATCCATGTATAAGTCAGAATAAACTAGAAGTTCATAAAAATAATACAGTTGAAAAAAAATTATAACTCAACTGCCAAATGCATTAAATATATGCCAAAAATTGACAATAGTCTCATACTTTATCTATTAATACCATAGTAAAGGTCATGATTCTAATTGAAAATAAAAATCAAATTCAGCTTGACGCATGCCAGAAGTGTGGATGACCTAAAGATAAGAATCTACAGAAAAGAAAAGCATTGTTATGTGTGCATCATGTTAACTCTATTTCCGCTGCCCCTTTGACCCCTACTTGTTAACTAGCTTGCGAGACTGTCGTACTGGCTACGTAGCGTACTAAGCTTAGCAGGTATCAAGCTGCGTCTACATCATAAAAGTACAAAATTAAGGGTTCATACTTTCCACTTTTTAAAAGTGTAAATGTGTCTAAGTCTTCCATACAATATGGCTAAGCCAACCATCCTACCGTACTTTAACCCAACAATATAGATAGAGCTAGGAAGTTACTGATAGTCCACATGAGGGTTGCACACAATTGAAAGTTCTATTTCATAGAGATGTCGTGCACGTCAACACTAATATACCATATATATTTTAACTCGAATATCAATGGCTATATGAAGACATTAAGGTTTTCCTTTAGGTTTTTAAGGCTCGGTATTAAAACTGTGAGAAACATGGCATTTGATTTCATGCATATCTGAGGAGGAAGATTATACACTGTTAGGATCACTGGCCAAGATGAGTATTGTTGCATAATTAATCAAAAGGTTGGAAACCATTAATAAATTAAGTCTAATATATCTTGTCTCAGTTACAAAATCTAGGTATACATCATTAAAATGCTACCACACGATTGAATATGAAGGGTGATGCATTACACCATCTTTAACTCGATCTTTGCACGCTATCTCATATATGTAGATGTGGCATTTAAATTGTACAGCTTTAGTTATTATAGGGTTAAAGGGAAGTAAACCATTTCTTTATATGGAACATCTTTCCTTTTTGAACTAAATGCTCCTCAAGTCAATCTCTTGTACCGTGGGTGGTGAAAAACTTACATTCTATCATATCAACCTCTTCAGTCTAGCACAACATTTTTGCAAAACCATAGAAGATCAATATTTGTCAAACCTATAGAAGATCACAATGTAAACATTTCTCCGTTGGTTTTTACAAATCGAAGAGCCACAATTGTTGATTCCTATGTTTCAAAATATGTGAATTCCATGGATTGCAACATAAAAATACACAAAATAGTCTATTAAAAAGATATACAGAATAGTACAAATAACTAATAGAAAAAGCTTTGGAGAATATCTTATCATATCTTGTGAACCAATATAGAAGAAAATATAAGAGGGTCGCACATCAACTCAATCTGTTTCATAAATGTGTCCTTTTTATTAAAAATTTTCTTACAATTTTCATCAAAAGGTTAGAACCATTCCATCTCAAATAGATATCATTATATGTTTTATAAAGCTCCTTCAAGCATTCCATCATGAACGGACTGCAAAGAAATAAACAAACCTCAAATCAAGTAGGTAAATGTAGAGAAGGGTAATTTCCTTTGTGTATTCTGCCATTTTTGTGAATTACTGAACTGTTATATAGAGATCATAGCATATAAAATTGTTAGACTTGATAAGATAAAAAGCAGATACAACAATTTGATTCCATTGAATACTTTACAGTTTTTTTGTCCATTTTCACCGAGCCACCATTATTGTTTCATTGTTCCTCTCTAGTCCAACCATTTCAAAAGTTAAAAAGAAAAATGAAGAGAGAGAGAATTTGAAAGCTCAACCACTCATCTTGGAAGGAATCCATTTTAAAAATTACATTGGTTTTTTTTTTTTTTTTAATAAGTAATAAGAATTACTTTTGATTGAATTCAAAAGATACAAGGTTCAATAGAGATTAGACCTACAGAGTCAAGTAGATAAAATTAAATTGAATTTGATAAGTATTTATCTAATTACAAAGATTTTATAATCAAAATAATTAGAAAAATACTTAGAGATTATAGTATTATCTAATTACTATAAATAGATAATATAAATAGGTTAGACCATTAATACTTATTATAAAATATAGATTAGATAATTATATTAATAATTAATATTTATCAAATATTGATTAGTAAGGATATATATATATATATATATATATATATATATATATATATATATATATATATGTGTGTGTGTGTGTGTGTGTGTACATATATATATATGTGTGTGTGTGTGCGCGCGCGCGAGTGTGTGTTATGAATTATTATATTTAGGCATAATTTAACTATAATAAAATTTAAATTTAAATGATAAAAAATATCAAATTGAAAATTAGATTTTATTATAAATATTTATTTAAATCATGCATTTTTTCATCCATTCAAATACTCTCCATAAGCTACTTTTATATATAGTATAGACAAGTAACTGCTACTAATTTTCAATGAATCTATTTTTTAAGCAAAAAAACACAAAATTGGCTCTGTGATTTTAGAGAGATTGGGTCTTCTTTGGGGTTACAGTTTGTATAAAACTCCATTTACACTTTGAAAAAAAAAAATATTTAATTGAAGTTTAGAGATTAATTATGGATATTTGGGTTAAAAAATTAATTTTTAATTTTTAATTGATTTAAGAAATTTAAGTGAAATTTCATTCCTGTAAATATTCCTTAATCAAATAAGTTCATTCCATTAATTGATTAGTCATGGTACTAATTGGAATGATTCTAGTTTAATAAATTAAGTCTAGTTGATTGAATTCAAAGTCCATAAGTAGACAAATTTCAAATGAAGTATTTAAATTTAGTTTTTATGTTAAATTCTTTATAATCTTTCATTTGAAATATATATAATTCATTGATATTCCAAATTCATGGCTAGAAGCTTCATATCGCTCCTACCTATATTTCTGCAAGTTGAGTAGCTAGTGGAACCCATTGAGAGAAGTCAAAAACATGCTGTTGGGGCGTATTTGATGTCCATATTAAAAGAACTAGCTCTATAAGGTGACCATTAGACGAGCAACTTTCAGTTTCAAAGTCTAGTAAAGTAAAACTAATAGTCAAAAGCTGTTAGGCCGACCCAGTCCTTCAGCATTCTCGTCTTTCCACTCTCCCAAAATCTAACATCATAAATTGACCCCAAAAATTCTGCCTTATCTCTACTTACTCCCACAGATGTTTTGTATTTTAGTATTAAGGCAACTTAGTCTTTAGTCCCTAAAATTGAGCCCAATTAATAAGTTCATCTCTCCTTTATTCAAGATAAATAAATTAAGAGACCTTATGCTATGCACCAGCGATTAGGTATTCCAATGCATATAAAGTTGTTGGATTATCGAATTTTAATTTTAACTGTTGAATGAAATGACTTATTACATGCTAAATTGGTAATCAAATTTTAAAGACCTAACTTATTACTTGTCTTACCAATTAATCCTTATATTATGTTTGGTTCACGGAATAACATACACAAAAAATAGAATAACTATTCCTAAAAAAATAAAATAATTATTTCAATTTCATAATTTGGTTTATAGTATAGAATAACTATTCTATTCTATATAAATAACTATAATATCCTTATAAATTAATTTCATTAATAATATTAAAATTAAATATAATTTCATCAAATTTTATTTAAGAAATAATTTCTCTAACAAAAAAAATATTAAGAAATAATTTAAATGCTTAATGATGTGGATTATGTGAAATCCGAACCACAGCTCAGTGGAGGTCGAACCAGCTAAATCTAAAAGAGAGTAAAATAAATGTCCAGACAATTTACCTAGGCAGACACTCCGATGCTTAAATCAGTATATAATCTGATTGAGGAAAAATATATAAGTTATTTCTATGAAAAAAGTGTACCTTACCCTTCTTGTCTAAGAGTATTTATAGCAGAAGACTTAGGAAATAAGTCTTAAAATTCAAGCCAGTCCAGTCGTGGGGAGTGGAAAACGTGTGCTCTATAATTCCGAGAGTAGAGATCGTGGCAGTGGAAGTAAGGCTTCGTGCCAATGGATCGCCATGATAAGTCGAGATTCGCCCATCAACTTTTGGAACTAGAACATCCAGGAGAAAGGTTCAGCCTTATTCAGAAAAGATGGGCGACCTCTAGCTCGCCTTGAATGAGTGTCTTTAGGATAATCTGTATCACTTAATAAATAAAATTTTTATTTGGTTTAAAATTTAAAAAATAAAAAAAGTATATATTTTTTAATTAATTACCTAAATTAGTTTCTTATTCTATTTACTGAATTTTTTAAAAATAAAATTAATCAAGTAAGTTAAAATTTTAATATATATATATATATATATATATATATATATATATATATATATATATATATATATAGCCGAGCTGCGACTATAATATATGCTGTATATATAGCCGAGCTGCGGATATATATATATATATATATATATATATATATATATATATAAAAGATAGCAAATTCAAGCTCAATACTATAGCAAATTCAAGCTCAATAATATCATTTTTTTTTTCACATTTTCATTATATATATATATGTAATGAAAATCTGAAAAAAAAAAAATGATAGTATTGAGCTTGAATTTGCTATCATTTTTGTAAGGATAAAAATAGAAATCCTCTATTCCATAGCCTAAAAAATATAAATTTTTTAATTTTGTGTGAAATTGCTATTTCATAAAAATTGTGAAATTTTTATTTCATGGAATTAGTATATATATATATTTATTTCCTTAATTAATAGTTATATCAGCAACAAATTTTTTAAATAGACAAATAAATATAGTAAAAAGTTTTTGAATAAATAAATATAAGAAAAATGCATTTTTAAATTTAAAATATAAGTTCAAAATCATATGAAACCCAAAAAAATAATGTTTAAAAGGTCTAAACTTATTATATTTATTTAATCAATCACATATCTAAATAAACAGAATTTCACTATATAACTTAAGTTACCTAAAAAACATATCAACTATTACTTGCTCTTTACCTATAATAGCAAGTAAAATCTATTAGAATATCATATCTTTGGTACATAGCAGAAATAGCCATAAATTAAATAATCTTTCACATTTGTTTATATTAACAAAATAGTCTTTTGCTATGGGTCAAAATAATCTTTAATAGTTAAATAGAGAATTTAATAACAAAAGTATTGAAATTCCTTTGATTATAAGAACTAATAATTTTTTAATTTCTAATTATATCTAAAATTAAATATATGACATAATTAATACGTTTTTATTGATGAATAATTGAAACTCAATTTTCGTTTTAATTTTTTATATTTTAATAATATAAACAAATTATGTTTTAAATACAAAAATTATATAAACATTTCAAACTAATTAAAATGAAAGGTTATATAATTTTTTGATAATGTAAAACTATTTTTGGTTCTTTATTGTAGAATTTTTAACTATTTTTTGTTCTTTATTGTAGATTTTTTTTTTTTCATTCTTTAGAGCATATAGTATATTTTTTAAGAAAAATATAGGCGGGCAAAATCAATGGAATTAATGTTCAATTTGAGTTTTCGTTGAAAATTAAAGAAATAAAAGAAAGATATTATGTTATATTAGATTTTATAATCACATAATATATACGAGGGTATTTTAGTATATCTTTATTCACTTAACAAAATATTTAACTTATTTCATATAAAATGACTATTTTATTAATAGAAACAAATATGGAGAATATTTTAATTCATTTCTCAAAAAAAATGATGATTTTATAATTAAATTAAATTTAAGAAATTAAATAATAATTTACTCTTATTATTATTTATTTGGAAGGATCCTGATTCATAATTGGGTACAATAATTGTTTCTGTGCTGATTCTACACAGCTAATTATTTAATATTTAAAAATTGATATATATATATATATATATATATATATATATATATATCATCAATTGCATGACGTTGATTTAAATTTTATTTTTGATGAACCCATTTGAACATATCTCTCCAATTGAGGAGTTCTCTCTAACTTTGTTTAGTTTTTCTTATCTCTTGCTTGTTGCTGCAGTTTATCTTTTGTCCTCTTGTATTTACTACACTTGAGCTTCTTTAATTTTTACAACGTGCCATTCCATAGTTACCAGTTAATTCTTTCTATCTTCCGTCGCATCTGACTCAACTCTACCCTTTAAGTAGGGCTTTATTCATTGTTATGGACCTGGATGAGGAGTTTACGCATGATATGCAAGCCTTAATAGACAAAACTAAGCATCTGCAGTGCTAGGAGCATAGGTTGTCTTTATCATTTGACCCAACTATTGGGTGACAGAGTAATAAGTTCATGGTAGCTAGTAAATTAATGTCCCTCAAGAAGCCCCATCTTTTAGTCTTAAAAGCCCCGCTCACTAAGTCATAGAAACTTCAGAATGATTTTGATGTCAAAAGGAACCAAGAAAGCTTTTTGTCTTTGAATTTAAGAGCAAGGAGGATTAGACTTGAGTTTTAAGAGGAATTCCATGGGCTATTGACAATAGTCTCTTAGTGTTAAAAGGCTGGCCCCTAAGAGTGTCGATATATCAGTTGGACTTCTCTTGCTCCCCCTTTTGGATGCATATTAAAGTTATCCCTCCTGATTAGATGAATAAAGCTAATAAGAGAAGATTGGAAGTCTCTTTAAAGGGTTGTTGGAGTAGACGAAGACTTCTAAAGCACAGTAGGATGTAGAACTACAATGAGACTAAATGTGTTGGTTCAAGTTAAGGAACCTCTCCCATTTGGACTCTGGAATAAAGTTGATAATAACGATAGTGTTTGGGTCAAGTTCCATTATGAACGCTTACTAGACATCTGTTATTTATATGGGATTTTATGGTATATAGTCAAAAATTAAAGATGATGAAATTTACAAGGCAACTTTGGAAATAAAGGCTTTAAGATATGGTCCAACTATGAAAGCTCCCTCAAAATAAGAGGTAGAATGTGTTCATTTCCATTTAAAATTTGGGTCACCAACTAATCCTAGTGATATTAGCAGTGGAAGTAAGATGAAAGACAGAGGTATTAGCAATAGTTTTGGGATGGGAGAGTCTTCAAGCCTGGTATTGGTGAGTTTTGACAAATTGTTGCTACCCACTTCTTACCAAGATTTAACTTTAGTTTAGATGGGGCATAACCATAGTAATTTGTCAAGTGGTGATCTTATTAGAACTTCTTAGGATTTAATCCCTCTCAATAATCCAACAAGTAGCATGGGAAAGAGACTGATAGACAGTAACCAGGTAGATGACTCAGTGTTTCAACCAATTAGATGACCTAGTGTTTCAACTTAGTGATGAATGTAATCTAATGCATGCGCCTAATCAGGACGTGAATATATAGATGGTAGAAGTTGAATTGATTAAGAAGACACATGAAGAGAAGGTTGGCAGTGAAAGGAATAAAAGTTTCAGCCATCCTTGAGCCAAACAACCTTTAGACACATTTAATAAGAAAGGACAACCCATGGATTTGGCTTCCCCTTCCACTGAGATTTGGGGTAATCAGTAATTTGTAGAAGAGTCTAGGCTTATACTTGGGCTTTTGAAAAGGAGGTTAGGCTCCTTTAGGGAATCAAATTTTTGAAAAAGGGATAGAGGAAAGAGATAAAAGTTTTTTAGTGGGCTTAAGACTCTACAAACTCAGTTTTTTAAGCTAATAAAGAAATCAAAAAGCCCAAATTTCCTGTGGTGCTTAATAAGAGTCAACTTGGTCCAACCTAAGAACAAGGTGAGCTATGGATTCAAATGGATACTCTTGATAATGATTCAATAGAAGCTAAGACTAGGGAACAACAATGTTAAAGGTGAAATTGTTGCTACAGTTACAACAGCACTCAAGTTCAAGCTCAAACATCTAGCTAGAATGAAAAACATGGAAGGGAGAGTTAAAGGTAATTCCATCTCTTCTATAGGAATGACTCCCAGAATTGAAGAGATGCTTTGTCTTGAGGACATTAATGTTTCTTAGGTTAATGATGACTACTTGCTTCCTAAAGGCACTGGTGGCTCGCCTAAAGCCACCTAAGCTTAATGAAACAACTACTTTGGAACTGTCAAGGTATTGGGTGTCCCCTGATAGTACAACACTTAGAGATGCTTTTAGATCCCATCACCCAGAGGTGATTTTCCTCTCTAAAACCAAGCATAGTATGGGGTATCTGGAGTGATTGAGAAGAAAATTTCATTATGAGGAGGCTATCTATGTTGATTGTTTTGCATCTGCTAAAGGTTTATTATTATGGTGGAGCTATTCACTTCAAATTTAGATTCTTAGTAAATTTAAAAATTTTATTCGCATAAGGTCTAAGAGAGTGGACAATGTCAAATAGCGGTGCCAAATCCTCTATGAATCCCATATAAAAAAGACAAATACTTAATTTTTAAAGGGTGGCTTTACTTAAAACCTACAAATGGTGAAGAATGGGTTGTGGAAGTGACCTTATGCTATTGTTAATAGCACTAAAAAATTAGGAGGCAAAGTTGTTACCGAAGCCAACATAAGGGACTTCACAAACTAGATAAAACAGGCAAAATTAATAAATATTGGCTATAAGGACTCAACGTTCACATGGTATAACAAGTAAGGGGATAAATGTATAGCTCAAAGGCTCAATCGCATTTTGGTAAATATCTCCTAGAGGATGGCTTTTGGTTGTGCATAGGTCTCCCACAAAAAAACTAGTTGGATCATATTATAGACCCTTGATATTGGACCTTGATGTCCAAAGGAAGAAATTTGCTGGGGGTTTTTCCGTTGATTCAAAGTGGTTAGCTCATGATCAGTGGAGCCATATAGTGAGTCAAGCATGGCATTCTCTACCTTATAATTCAAGATCAGAAGGTATTCATAAAAAGCTCAGTAACTATATACAACAGTTCACTTAATGGCACAGGTCAAAGGTAAGGAATAGTAGGCAAAAACTTGATAATTTGATGTTGAGATTGGAAAAGCCACATACGCAACCAATGGATAATGCTACAAAGGATCTTGAAAAGTACTTGTTACAAGACTTGAGTAGTTTATGGGGGATGGAAGAGGACTTCTAAAGGCAAAGATCCAGAATTCAATGTTTAAAAGAAGGTGACTGTAATTCATGATTTTTTTCATATAACTATCATCCAAAGGAAACAACAAAACCTAATTCTCAAGTTGAGGAATAGCTACAAAGTCTTGCACCATCACTGGTCTGATACCTTGAGAGGGGATCAAAATACTCATTTGGGTTCAGACTCTCGTTGAAGCCCTCAAACTTGAATTAATTGATTTTTGAAATTATTTTGGGAGTCACCACCTTAATTTTATTTAATTGAAAAAATATTAAGGAAAAAGCCCAAATTAACTAATTCATTAGTTTTTCAATTAATTTACCTAAAGATAAAATCATTGGTCTTTGAAACCAAAAAGGATTTGGGGACTAGGTTTTTAGTTTTAAATAATCTCAATTTAACTCCTAAGTTTAATTTGACTTTGAAAATTAGATTTCATGGATGACAATTATAAGATGACAATTCATAATGTATGATTATGGCATAATTATGAATGCATGAAAATAAAGGGCAAATAATTTAAAATATCCATAAGTTAAGGACAGTGTTCTCTCTAGTCATTATGGATTTTAGGAGAACCACAAGTCACTAGTTAACTCTAAAATAATTAAATATCTAATTAAATTAAATAGTGGGATGCCTTCTCTAATCTTTATAGTTCTAAGAAGACCACAAATTCCCTTACAAATACGGATATAAATATTTGCATTAGAAAAATAAAAGGAGAAGGAAGTTGATTGAGAATTTAGGTTTGAGAGTTTGGAGTCAGATCCCAAGCATGCCTACATACCTCATTGAACGGGAGATCAAAACTCACATAATTCATTCCACAGTAAAGTTGAAAAGGTTTAGTATTCGATTAGATTTGTTTGGTTTGGTTTGGATTGTGTGAGTGATGGTAAGCATTTATACATTCACTCTTGGTGGATGAGATGGGTAGAGAATTTTGTTAGACCAAATTCCATTTTATTGATACTGGATGCTGAGGATCCTACTCAAAAAGAGTGCATGATGATGGAGGGTTGGATCGACTAATAGATTGATTGATTGATTAATTAATTAATTAAGGTGATTAGGTGGATGGATTAACTAATTAATTAAGTAGATGGATTAATTAATTAATTAAGTTGACAGATTAATTAATTAATTAAAAGGATTAATTAATTAATTGGATTGGATGGATTGATTAAAAAAGAATTAATTAATTAAAAAGATTAATTAATTTATTTATTAGAAGGTGGATTAATTAATTAATTAAGAATATCATTGATTCGAAGGAGAGAGAAAGAGCAAGTGGATAGTAATCCACAAATGCTCAAGAGACCAAGAGAAATGAGGAAATGAAAGCCTATTTGCAGGTAAATACGATTGGGGGCACTTTGGAAAAGTGAAATATGAAAAAACCAAAATGTTATGGGCAAAAAGTGACTAAAAATTAGGCTAGAAAGGGCAAAAATGGAATTCATACAAAGGAGGGGGACCCTTGTGGAACAGGGGCGCCACACCGCACAAGCCTTATGCAGCATCACACGGGTGGTCGATGGCAGGCCGCCAACACCACTTGCAGCACTATGCAAGTAGCCTTAGAGGTAGATGTCTTTTTTTTCTTTTTAGGAGGCACTGCCCCCGAACTCCTGTCCACTAACCGACTATGTTTAGCACATTAAACTTAGTAAGTAGCAAGCTGCAATTTATCAAAAGGCTATAAATCAAGGGTTCACAATAGCAGGGGAAAATGGCTTCTTACATAGCAAAACTAATCTAGTTTGCAATGAGGATATGATGCCAAAAATGAAAAGAACAATTCCTATGTAACTCAATATTGCCTTAGCAGCTTCTATATCACATGGAAGTAAAAAATGTTGTCTTTTCACTTGGAGGCATGAAGGCTTCAAGGCTTGATAGTTTTTTAGGGGTCATTTATCAAAGAAACTAGCATTTAGTTTGCAAAGGAGGCCATACATGCTATCAAGAATTTCTTTCAAACTGGAGTTATGCCACAAAACATCAACAAAACATTTACAGCTCTAATCCATAAAGTCTCATCTCCTTATTCAAGTACATCAATATCGCTCAATCAATCTATGTATTTTTCTTTATAAAATCATTTCAAAAATTATAGTCTTGATATTAAAACCCTATATGGACAAGCTAGTTAACGTGTGCCAAATTACATTTATTCCTAATAAGTGCATTCATGATAATATTCTTATTGCTCCTGAAGTCTTACATGCTTTTAAATTGAGTAAATCAACAAAGAAACATTATTGTGCAATTAAACTTTATATGCTCAAGGCTTACAATAGAGTGGAGTGGAATTTTTTGTTTGATGTTCTTAAGTATTAGGATTTTCTTATTACTATATGAATATCTTAAGGCAATTCATGACCATGCAATCCTACTCAATGCTTATTGATGGGAAACCCATACCTTTTTTACGCCCTTCAAGATGTTTAAGAAAGGGAGATCCCCTTTGTTCCTACCTCTTCATTATCATATCTAATGCTCTTTCTATGATTATTGAAGATGCAATTGAAAAGGGATCTCTGTAGAGTTTTAAAATCAATGGAAGAAGTTTTAAATTATCATAAATGTTATTTGCATATGATTTCTCAACCAAACTATTTGTGGGCTCAATTGGTTAAATCAATTTACTTCCTAAATTGTGATTTTTGGCAAACAAAAGTTAGCTATCAAGCCTCTTGGAGTTGGAAGAATCTTTTGGCTATCAGAGATCTACTAAAATTTGGTGCAAGAAATAATATTAATAGTGGTCTTCAAACCAAGATCTGGGAGGACCCTTACATACCAAATATTTTAGGTTTCAGAATTCAATCTCTTAGGCTCCACTACTTTTTTCCTTATTATGTCTCATATTTATTTAATGAATATAGAGAATGGAACTCTAGTCTTTTGAATCAATACTTCTCTGCATCTAAAGCTAAACATGTCAGCAAAATTCCAATAAAAGATGAAGCAAATGTAGACTCTTATGTGTGGCAATGGTTTAGAAATGGATTATACACTGTCAATATCTAGAGTGGAAAGGACAAGGAAAATATAAGAAGATTGTTGGAATTCAAACCAAATCAAGGAGAAGCAAAAGGATTTCAAGCTTCCTACAAGGATTTGACCAAGTCAAAGCATCCCTTCACAATAAGCTAAGAAATAGTTTCCTCCTCCTTTCAATTTTTGATTTGATTTTCCTACTTATATTCTAATTTATTCTCTTTTATTCATGTCCAATTATGTTTCCTAACCCATGTAGGATTCCTATATTGTTTTCCTAGTTTTATTAGGATTTCAACTTTTGTTTTCCAACTTCAATTAGGATTTCTAATTTTCTTTTTTAAGTCAAATCCCAATTTTATTTTCCTAGTCCAATTAGGATTCTTATTTTCCTAGTATCATTAGGATTTTTAGTTCTTGTTTCATTGTGTCTTTATAGCTTGGATTTCATTATTTTCATTGTAATTTAGTATAGATTGTATTAATTTGATTTTTGCAACTAATCTTGGTAAGAGACTTATGTGGAAAAAGGTCAAGTGTGAGCACATCTAGAGAAAAGCCGTTAATTGAGTGTAAAAACATGAATGACTTAAGTGACAAAATTACTCAATTGAAACACGCGAAGGATTGAAGTGAGATTATTTTTGCTTTACTAACATTGTTTTACAGCTTAAAAGTCGAGTGGGACTCAAGATAATCTACAAAGGGAAATAGATCGATTCCAAGCATTAACATATTTGCTTTACGCTTTGAAGAGAAGACCAAATGATAGATTAGATCAAATGAAGCGTAAAAGCAATGAAAGGATTAAATGACTTGAAGTTTTTTCCATCATAAATGGACAACCATCTAATGTTCTTAAGCAAGCTAGGTGAATCCAAAGAAGAGTTCAAGATGAAGATGAAGATGAAATTGAGTCACTTGGTGATAATGAAGAAGAAGAAGAAATAAGAACAAGGGCTAGACAAAACAACAACAATAGTGGAATAAAGCTGAAAATTTCATCATTTCATGGAAGAATGGATCCTAAAGCATACTTGGATTAAGAGAAGATTAAATTGGTGTTCAATTACTATAACTACACCAAATCTAAGAAGTTAAAGCTCGCTATGGCTGTATTTGATGGGTATGCCATTACTTAGTGGGATGATACCAAGCAAAAAAGGAGAAGAAATAGAGAAGGACCCATTGAAGAATGGAGAGACCTCAAAGCAATCATGAGAAGAAGATTTGTACGAAGTCACTACTATAGGGAGCTATATAATTGTCTTCAAAATCTTACTCAAGGGTCCAAAAGTGTTAAGGAATACTACAAGAAGATGGAAGTAGCCATGATTAGAGCTAATGTGGAAGAAGACAACAAGGCTAAAATGGCAACATTCCTCAATGGTTTAAATAAGGAGGATATAAATGTGGTTGTGTTGCAACTATAAATGGAGCTTAAAGACTTACTTCACCTTACTTTGAAAGTTAAGAACCAATTGAAGAAGAAAGGTAATATAAATCAATTATACTCCTCCTCTTATTCTTCATCTTTTAAATCAAATTAAAGGAAAGATGACAAGGCTTCTATATCTAGGAAGCTCCAAAGATACCCATTCTAGGCAAGGACAAAGGTAAATCTATTCCTTCTAATTCAAGTAATATTAGATGTTATAAATGTCAAGGTGTAGGTCACTACAAGAAGGATTGTAACAAATAAAAGAACAATGTTTATGCTTGATGGGGAGTACCATTCAGCTAGTGAAGAAAAGACTAAAGAAAAAAAGATACCACTTTTTAAAGATGCAAGTGATGAAGAGGAGGTAAATCCATGTCAAATAGCAAAATGTAAGAGATCTCTTATTATAAGGAGAACTCTGAATTTGCAAATCCAACATGATCACAATTTGCAGCAAAGAGAAAATTTATTTCAAACTAGATGCCTTGTTAAAGATAGAGTTTATGATGTAATTATTGATAGGGTAGTGTAACCAATGTAGCAAGCACTACACTAGTTGAAAAGTTTAGGTTACCTACAACTGCACATCCTTACACTTATAAACTAAAATGGTTTAATAATTATGGAGAAATTAGGGTAACAAGGCAAGTTCTAGTTGCTATAAAATAGGCAAGTATTTTGATGAGATTTTATTTGATGTTATGCCTATGTAAGCATGTCATCTATTGTTAGGATGCCCTTAGCAATTTGATAAAAGGGTGTTGTATGATGGTTACACCAATCACTATACTTTTGAGAATGATGGGAGAAAAATTACTCTTATACAACTTTCACCTAAAGAGATCTATGAGAATGAGCTTAAAAGAATTCAAAAGGAGAAAGAAAACAAGAGTGAAAAAAAGAGTGTGAGTGATGATATGACAAAAGAAAGAGAGGGTTCAAAAGAAAAGAGTGGCCAAAGTAAAGAGAAAATCAAAAGAAAGAGTTTGAATCAAGAGAGAGAGAATTCATATAAAAGAAAAAGAAAGAGTGATAATTTGAATAAAGAATAAGAAAAACAAGTTTGTGTGAATGAAAAAGAAAAAAAGGTTTTGCTTACTAACAAGCTTACTTTTTCTTTGTCTAGTTTTCTTGTTTCTTTCTTTCAGGATTTCAAGGAAGGATTGTCATGGAGTAAACAAGATATAAATTCTATAATCAATGCAATCCTAATAACCAAGGTGAATAGAGCTAAGATAGAAATTATGTTCGGAAAGACTTGCTTACATGTGTTGATTATACATGTTCCTATCTACAAGCAAAGGGCTTTGAGCTTTGATGGATTGGCCCTTAAGTTGCAATTTAAAAGTAAGTATTGTGATAACTCTTCAATTTTTATTTCTAATCCTTATCTCCTTTATATAGGTATAGATTTGAGGTCAAATCATTTTGAGAAATGAGGGAATGATGAGAATTAAGATGCCTTGAAAGAAGCCTATAAATACATACAAGATAAAATTTTCAATAAGGCTCTTTAAGGTTGTCATTTCTATCAAGATAGCTTACAAAACATAAAATACAAACATTGTACATGATTGATGGATCATTCAAGAAGAAAATAAGGTTGTATTACAAACCAATCAAGTACATTTGGATCATGAGCTTTACATATGGATCTAACCATATTTAAGGAAGCTTCAAGGGTGTAATTAATATATTTAAACCTAATGTCAAAATGAAGAGGTTAAATTACATTCCAAATAGTTAGGGCCTAATATATTTACCAAAAGACCATGATTCAAGTGGAAGAAGGTCAAAACATCAAGAGTCAAACTTCAAACATGGCTAAGTGAAGGAAATTCAAAAATGGCATATTGGAAATGGGTTACACAACTGTGTAAACCCTCCTTCACATGACCATATAATCACAGTCTTTGCTGTCTAAAATTTGTAATTTTTATATTGTTCGAATTTAATTCTTTTAATCTTGGTTTTGTAAATTTTTGGCCCTAAAATTGTAATTTTTAATGGCCCAATTTAGTTCTAACTTGGTTATTATTTAGGAATTAATTTCTAATTAGGAATCTTCAATCCTTATATAGGAAGATTTCCTAGTCCATTACTAATTCTAATTTAGGATTAAACCTCTATATAAACTTAACCATTCTTGTAAAAATTCAAACTTTTAGATCAATGAAATTCAATTTATACTTTAAGAGAGTTTTGTCTTGCTTTTGATTCTTGCTAGAATCAAGTTCATATAATCAAAACTAATTACTTTGTGTGTATTTATTCCAAAGTTCTCTTTCACGAGCTAGTATTGTGTCACGAAGTTCATCTTTCAAGGTGCTCTATCACAGGTTGGATTTGGCTTGCTAACTTAGGAAATTCTAATTTCATTTTCCAAGGGGTTGCTTCAAAGCATAAAGATATTGAGTTTCAAGTTTAATATACTTAGGGTTTGTATCATTGTCTCTCAACTATTAACTAATGCACATTATCATCTGTCAAATCACTTTTGTTCCTTTAAAATCATTCATCTTATTCTAGCAGTCACATAAAAGTCTTTTGGTCAATATTCTATTAAACACACTAATAGAATATTGATGTGGAGGAAACTATTTTTTAATCCTAATAATGCCACATCAAACCAACTTTGTCTCTCCTCACTCTCATTTCCACGTGCTTGAATGTTTCTAAATGTCACCTCTCTCTCTCTCTCTCTCTCTCTCTCTCGCCCCCCCCCCCCCCCCCCATTTTTGCCTATTCATCCTAATTTAATATGAGATAAATCTCTATCTCATCTTGCCCATTCATACTGCATTTCAATAAACAAAAATAAATGATAAGGCTTGAATATTGCAAAAAATAATAACTAGAACAAAAACCCAATTCCAAAACACAATTAACTCAGGTGTCAATTAATCCCAGATGTTAAAAAATCCCTAGAATGAAAATCCACCTATTTCCAATTGCTTAAATTGATAAAGAAAATAGGTACATATAGACACAAATTTTTATATGACTATTTCAAATGGGTATTAAAATTACAATGAACTGAATAACAAGAAATCATAGAATTAACTGTAAAAAATAAAAATAATTAGGAGAACACATTAGGTGAAGGAATTAGGATTTTTTATCCTTCCAGCAATTGGTTTTAAGTTATAAATTGCAACAAAATGTTGTTCGATGTAACATTGCATAACCAATTGCTACTAACTTTGTAATTATCACTATCTTTATCATAATAAAGCCTAACCATATAATAATCACATATTATGCAATTTTCATCTTTGATAAAGCAATGGCAAATATTTTTGTATTGTTTTATAGATGGATTCTATAATATAAAGTTTTTTGTTTTGGTTTTGCCCAGACATTTGAGTAATAAACTATAGCAAGAATCAAATATCTATATATCAGTATTAGCATTTTGATTGACTTTGGAACCAAATGGGTTTTAAAGCTACACTACCTCAAACTGCACTGAGTGAGTTTGGAATTAAGGTATGCAAAAATAAGCATGGACTTTTGGAATGAATTATCATGCCCCACCATGTTAATTTATTACATAGCTCACTAGCGAGCTCTAAACATCCTATGAATAACTAGGGCACAACGGTCTTAGGATATGAGATAGCTTAAGGCCTCCAATTATCATATTGAACCACCTCATATAGCTTATCTATCATTTCTTAATTGACTTTCATAATAAGGTCTTAATCATTTAGACACGTGTGTGTGCACGTGTATATGTGTGTGTGTATGTGTATATAATCCCAGTTATACATATGGTAACAAATTTAACCAATTAAGTTCAAATTAAAATGCTTTATAGGAAAGTCATCAAATTAAAAATAGAAAATTTTAAAGATTAATAGATAATATTTGGCTTTAATAAAGAACAAGTCCTAAAGCTTAATTGCTTCTTTCTATCACCTTGTCTATGAGATCTTTTAAAACTACAAACAATGTTTTGAGCCATCAATTCAGTAAGATATAAAATAAAGCACAAAAGGAATAATTGAGGAATATAAGTAAGAAAATGCATAATAGGTAACTATTTAACAAGGAACCAATCATGTCGAGAAGGATAGGCACTAAAGGACTATCATTCATGATAGAAAATCATCATATCATATTCATTAGCAAAAAGACACCATAGACCCTTTGAATCCTTGTAATCCATTAGGGTAGTAACTTCTCCTTGCTTCGTATACTTGGTTGAGTATACATCTGAGATAAATGGTCATCACTTAGAAAGATATTGATAATATGACTTTATTAGTTTAGTCACTAGTCCATATGGCCTAATGGTTTCTTCCCTATTAACATAGGTATTTTACCACACATGGCTTGGGTGAACTTAAGTTTGGTAGATGTAACATAACAATCATTAGTTAGCCTAATGGCCTTATCATTATTCTTTCACCAAGAGGTTTAGACAAAGAGCATTATTAGGTTTCCTTCCTAAACATTCATATATATATATATATATATATATATATATATATAGACACACACACACATACACAATAAATGAATTCGAACAAGGTAGATTTAACACAAATCGGTTAGTATTATGCATTCTATAACTTACCTCAAAATCTTCAGTTATGAGATCAAGAATCTTAACTCGTTTACCTATCTTAAACTCATGTATAGAATAGCTAGAAAACTCTTTAATGCACTCCTCAAAAATTTAAGGGAGACAAGAAGTCAAATTCTTTTTATATCACCATAATAATTTTTTATAAATTACTAGCTAAGGGAATGAAATAAAATATTATTAAAATCTTCTAAATGAGAACATATTGTTTATTGATTGATTGTTTTAATAGTAGATGTAAAAGACTAAAATTACGTGTATGGTAATCATTACCTATAACTAGGGTTAGCACACTCAAGAAGTTTCTTAACGTGCTAGCTACTCATCCTTGCTATATACTTCACTTACCCCTTGCTATATTACATACTGGGTACCTTGTCAACTGAGCTAAAATTTCTACTTCAACGACTAATTAAGTTCCACCTTGATTTCCTATTACCTTATCTTATCAAGTTCCTTATCTATTGACTCTCAAGTACAACTTTAATAACAAGCCAAGTGTTACATCCTCCCTCCTAAAACAAATTTGTCCCCAAAATTTCTAGAATCAACTTCAAGACTAAAAAGATAAGGGTATTAACTTTGGATTCCTGGGTATACTCTTCTATTATTTGATTCTTCCATAATGCCTTAACCATAGGAATTTCCTTATGTCTTAAGCTACAAACCAGTTTATCAATAATTGCCACTGGAACATCCTTGTAGGTTAAATCTGATTCTAATTCTATAGGTTGACTTTGCACCATGTGAGAAGGATCAGCTATATACTTTTAAAGCATAGATACATGAGATACTGGGTGTACACAATTCAAATTAGGAGCAAAGGATATTTCATATGAGATCTTTTTGATTCATTCTAACACCTCAAATGGGTCAATATATATTGGGGACAACTTCATCTTTTTCTTAAGCCTCATGATTCCTTTCATAGGCAAAAATTTCAAAACATTTGGGCTCCTACAGTGAACTAGAGGTCCCTTCTTTTTGGATCAATATAGCTCTTTTATTTGTCAAAAGACATCTTTAGTTATTTTCTAATCAAGGGTACATTCTTCTTTTTATACCTTTTCAAATCAAAATTTTCTTCCATAAAGAGCTTCATAGCATGCCATTTTGATAATGGAATGATAGCTATTATTATACCAAAACTCAATTAATGGTAGGTGCTAATCCCAATTTCCTCCAAAGTCCATCACACACATTTTAAGCATGTCTTCTAAAGTCTAGTTTTTCATTTGAACTATCTATGAGTTTAAGGATGAAAAGTAGCGCTAAAATTTAGTTGAGTTCCTAGAGATTCATGCAGTTTTTGTCAAAATCTAGAGGTAAATTGAGTTCCTCAATCTAAGATAGTAGAAAAGGTTACACTATATAACTGAACCACTTTATTAAGGTATAATTAAGCATACTGTAAAGCTGAATAGGTCATTTTCAATAGTAAAAAATGAGCTAATTTCATCATTCAATCTATGATTACCCAAATTGAGTCATACCCACTTATTATCCTTGGTAGCCCTACTATAAAATCCACGATCACATGTTCCCACTTCCATTCATGTATAGGCAATTATTAGAGCAGTTTGAAAGGTTTTTGGTGTTCAAATTTGACCTACTAAAATGTTAGGAACTTTGCCATAAATTTTGCCACATCTTTCTTCATTCCACTCCACTAATATAAACTCTTGATATCCTTATACATTTCCATTGCATTGGGATCACACTATACCTCAAATAATGGGCCTTTTCCATTATTTGCATCTTGAGATTGTCAACTGTAGGAGCATAGTCTTAATCGATATCTCAATATTATTGTAGGAGCATAGTCTTAATCGATATCTCAATATTCTATCTTTTATATTGAATTTAGAGGCATTTCTAGCTTCCACATTCTTCTTGAGTCCTACTAATTAAGGATCTTTATCTTGATTTTCCTTAATTTGATCAATCAAGAGAGGTTTAATTTGAAGATGTGACAGAAGTACTCCTGATTTAGATTCCTCAAATAGAAAAACAAGATCATAAAGATCATGAATTTCCTTTTTTTTTAAAGGTCCCTTCCATGTCTTAATGTAAGCACAACTTTCCATTAATTCTCGATTAAAGGCATCTGCCACTACATTTGCCTTCACAAGATGGTATAAAATATTATAATCATAGTCCTTGCATAATTTTATCCATTGTCATTGTCAAACATTTAAATCTTTTTGTTGAAAGATATATTTCAGGCATTTTATGATTTGTGCAAATCTCACACCTTTCTCTATACAAATAGTATCTCTCTATTTTCAAGTGAACACGATTATGTGAACCTTTAATTTTATACCCTCCACATTGCATTTGAAACCTTAAAGGTGCTTAGGTGTGATAAACAGACCTCCATAAGCCAAAATAGGAAAATTGAAAAATAGAGCCCTAAGAATCTAAACCTATCACTATATGCTTTGATCTACTCTTAGATCATCTGAGATTGAGTAACAAACACAAAGCAACTAGAATAAAAAAAAATGGACGAGAAACGGGTGAAAACAAGCCAAAATCGCAAAATTGCGAAAGTTCATGTGTAATACCCAAGGTTTCCCTAACCCATTAGAGTCAATAATGGTGACACTATAATATTTATTTACTATACAATTCAAGGCCTTTATGATGCATTAAGAATCATAAGAATACTATAAGAATTAATTTTAATGAATCACATAACAATGAGTAAAGAATGTAATTAATTTCAATAAGCACTTTATGAAGCACATTAAACTTAACAGGTGCTAAGGTACGGTTGGATGATGAGGGTGGAAATTTAAGGGTTCACAGTTGCCCCTCATCATAATTGTATTGTCTTGTCTATTAAACAATTCTGATGATAGTGAACCCAGGAGTTAGGGTGGTATAAAGAACTAAAGTGATGTCTAGGTTGGTGTTTAGACATGTTTGGGTGGGAATGGTTGAAAAAGAAAGGTGGTAAAAAGAACCATAGGGATGTTTAAGCAATTGTTTCTAAACATTTATGGGGGGAAAATGTGGCTAATGAATGGAAGTGCAAAAATGGACCAAAGGGATATCTAAGCTGGTGGCTAGATATTTTTAGGTGAATTCATGGATTTGGATAAAAGATGTGGAAAGTGAAACCATATAGAGCTCTAGGTGATCGTTTCTAGACATTTATGGGTGAAATTGATGGATTTGGATAAAAGAGAAAGAAAAAGAAACCACATTGATGTCTAGGTGATCATTTCCATACATTTATGGGTGGATGAGGATTTTGGATAAAAGAGATGGAAAAAAGAACTACAATGATGTCTAGGTGATCGTTTCTAGACATTTATGGGTGCATTTGATGGATTTAGACAAAAGAGATAGAAAAAAGGAACCACATTGATGTCTAGGTGATCATTTCTGAAGATTTATGGGTGGAGTTGATGGATTCTGATAAAAGAAATGGAAAAAAGAACCACATAGATGTCTTGGTGACCATTTCTAGACATTTATAGGTGAATGAGGATTTTGGATAAAATAATTTAGTGAAACGAGAGCCTCGACCTATGGCAAGTTACCTCAAAAGATCCCGACAAGATTTTAATAAAGGGAGAGCGTCGACCTATGGCGAGTCAGCTCAAGAGATTCTGATAAAATTTTGATAAAATGAGAGCCTCAGCTTATAGTGAGTCGACTTGGCAGATTCTGAAAAGATATCAGTAAAGGAAGAGCATCGGCTTATGGCAAGTTAGCTCAAGAGATTCTAATAAGATTTTATTTGTGCTAAAGAAATTTGGGCCTTTGCATGTAAAGGGTTGGGCCTTTTTGGAAGGCTCAAAGGAACTTTGCTGGGAGTAAAAGGACTTTGGAAGTCACACTTCGTTGATTAGATTTGGAAAGGTATCATTTAGCCTCAAAGAGACATTTGTCTACTTATGCATGATGGTGCATGATTGCAGATGATAAATGCTGGTGCACAGATGATGCATATATATTTCAAAATTCATAGACCTTTTATTCGACTTCTATGCCATGTATGATTTGTGACAATGTCCATAATGGATGATTGCATGGATGCATGGGAGTGGATTCATGCATTTGCTTTATGAATGAATTTTTTTTTTCATATGACTTTTGCATCCGTGGACCATGTATTTGTGGACTGAGAAACTCAACAAGGTTGTGGAACTCAACTTGGGTTAGTATGGAATAATTGCCATGGTGGCATTCTAAGGAGTTCGAGTGGATTGAGGTTTTTCTAATGGCTTGCTTCAGGTTTTGGAATCTGGTGGGCCATGTTTTTTGTTTTGGTGCTGTTAAAAAGGAGTTCAGCAGTATGGCTTGGCTGTAATCTGGAGGTAACTCTGGTGGTGCCAGAGCTTAGAGTTTGGCATCTCTTAGATTTTTCAAGAGTTTTTTGGACTTGTCTCAGGATGTCACAAGTTAGATGATGGTGGGTGATGGTTAAGTGAATTTGACCACTGTGATTAAGAAGTTCTATGATCTCGGTGACCAGAGAGATATGAAGGGGCAGAGGCTTAACATAAGGGCCTTGATTTTTTTGTTTGAGTGTCAAATATGGGTGTATTGATTAGGGTGATGCTCGAGTGGCAAATGGAATAGAGGCATTTTGTGGTTAGAGCTATGTTAGCAAAGACACTGATGAGCCTTGACTGCTTTATCTGGGATTTTGAGAGATGAACTGTCTTGCTAGTTATTCACCAAGTGAGAAAATTTTGTCTATTCTTACCCTTTCTGTTCGGGGGTGCTTTGTGGTTATTTGTTTTAGGTTTTGAGTTATCTTAGAAGTGTGGCTAATGGATTATTTTCAAGTGATGGCCCCTGCTTTTTAGTCCACACATGCCTTATGGAGACTCTGTCAAAGATTGAATAGGATGGTTACTTATAGCTTACCCTTAGAGGACACATTTTTAATACTGACAATGGTAAAGGATTAGAACTCTCATGATTAGGGGCCATGGGTGTCGAGTGGTTTGCCTGTTGGGCTTGGTCTGAATGACTCTCCACCAGGGGATGAGATTCTTAAGGCAGATAAGGTAGACTCAGGATGTGCCCTTAGTTTTTCTTTCTTGGAATCTGTACAGATCACAGCTCCCATTGCTAGAGCTATTAGGTGCTGGCTAGCTGAGGAGTTATCATGCTGTTTATTTTTAGATTTCACCTGGGTTCATAGAGAGGTATGACAGATGGCTGATAAAGATAGTTTGGCCTATTGAGAAAGGGTACTAGGCTACCCTGCTGAGGGTGATGTAGCTGAGGAAGGATGGGCTATAAAAGAAACTATTAGTGGCGAGAGAACTACAACATAGATAGAGGGTTGACTCAATCTTTGAAGGAGACTCAGGGATCTATTGGATGTGCAACACCATAGGTTGTAGTAGTGACTTAAACTGCGATGATGATGATAAAGGAGATTGTGACTGCATTAAGGATAGGATGATACTACTTTGGAGGTTTAGAGAAGGACTACTGCAGTTAAGATCGTCTAAATTGTAGAAGAGGATTTTTTAGCACAATTTCAAAAATACTGATACTCAAGAAAGGGTTTTTAATACTACTGTGGTGAGTAGTTTTGATTCTATTGGTACTTATATTACTATGATAGAGGGAGCTATAGAGACCTAAAGGAGGGGGCTACCCATTTAAAGAGATTGTGGTAGACTCTAACTCTAATGAAAACACAAGAGATTTACACTTTAGGAGGTGGGGAGGACTAGCTAGACCATGGCTTCATACATGACCCCCTTTTTTTTTTTAAATAATTACAGATTGATAGGATTTCACAAAACAAAATAAGCTATAGACGGCATTGAAAAGACTATCCTTTTGTCATAATGATGGGTCTGTATTTTGTAAGATTTGATTACTATTAAATGAGATATCTTTTATTTTTGCTCTAATTTCTACCTAAGTTGCCCTTTTGGATTTTCAGCTTAGCGAGCATCCTTTTCCTTCTTTTCTCTCTTTTTTTTTTCTCTTCTTTTTTTCTTTTTTTTTTCTTTTTGTTTAGGCAAAAGAATTAAGTGAATGATGTACTAAGCATAAAGAAAATGATAATGTGATGCAAACAAAAATATTTTGCATTATTATTTAGACAACACCCAGGTCAAGCTACCTAGGTATCCCTTATATCACTTTTCTATTTGTTCATTTCTTTTAGGGAGAATCAGGTCCACGTAGTTATGATTACACTTGCATGAAAAATAGAAATGAAATGCACATGTCATCTTCAGATGATGTATTGTTTCATTGATCCAGGTTGCCAGAGTTGGAGAATTCATTTCAGTCCATGTCCATTAAGATGGTGCCTCTGTCGAATAGGATCTTCTTATACTGTCCAGCCTAGTTTAGTTTGAACTTCGTCTTAGATCATGAATAGGGGCTTTGGATTTCTTCCAGAACTGAATTTCCTTCTTGCGAACCCTTGTCTCTCACCTTCTTGCTGAAGTGCTCGGTAGGTCTCTGTTGATAGCCCTGAATTTCATACGGAGCATCCATTCTCTTTTCATCAATGGCATTCAGCTGGTCATGATACATTTTGATCTATTTTGTCTTCATTCTCCACAGCTTCACTTCAACAGGCTTCTTATAGGTCAATATCTTATAAACTGTGATGCTTGGAGCATCTCTATTATGTCTTCATCCTGTATAAAATAGCTCATGAGCTTTCCCACTACTACCATGCAAATGCAATGTATGTAATTTTTTATTATTTTCCTTTGTGCCATAATTAATTTAATCCTTTTGCCTTTTTCATCATTTTTTTTGTTTTTGTTTTTTTTTCATTTTTTTAAAGATGTCCAATTTAAAGATGAATCAGAAAAAATTAAAGCAAATTAAAAAGTTTAAACTTTTTTTTTATTACTGACAAGAGGACAAGACTCGATGGACTCAAACTTAAACATGTACTCAGAGGACTCAGATGTAGACCCAAGACAGGGGCACAGTAATGCTGGTACTCTTCTTAAAATACCAGTTTATTGGGTGAAGCTTGAGATGGTCAGGTGAGTTTAGTGGTTCAAAAAATGATTGATGATGAAGCTAGACTTTAGGTCTAGGAGCAATGATGTCTCTGCTATCAATGAACTCTTGAATTTTATGCTTCAAAGCCTTGCACGCATTAGTTTTATGCCCTAAACTTTGATAAAAATTGCAGCGCTCATTATCATTTTAACTCTTGGGCAAAGGGTTTGGAGGAGGTAGTAGGTCTAAGGGCTTAACCGTATTAGCCTCTAAGGCTTTCTTGTAAATGACATTGAGGGGCATGCCTAGCTCAGAAAAAGTCCTAATTGTTTCTAACTTCATCAACTGATGATATGAGACAACATTTACCTCTTCCGCCCTTTAGGTGGTAGAATTGGTGGTATTGGTAGTGTGGCTAGTGTTCTTATGATACCTCAAACTAGAGGACTGATCCTTGACTTGTCCCGATTGTATCAAATCCTTAGTTTTAGTGGCAGTGACAATGAAAGCTTTAAAGCTAGGGAGGTACTACATTTGGAGATGAGCCTGATATTAGGGGAGGAAGTTCTTAACGATGATGTCAATTTGCTCTACTTCAGATGGACGGTTCACCATTTAAGCCATTTTTGTCCTCCACCTTGTAAAGAACTGTGAACCCTTAATTTTACACCCTCAGCATCTAATCGTAGCCTTAGTACTTGCTAAATTTAACTCATTGCGTAGAGCTATTATGGTGGTCCCGCTAACCGATTAGTGGGCAGGGGTTCGAGGGCAGTGCCACCGAAAGAAAATTTTTTAGACTTCATTTATATTGCCACCAGGCATCCAAATTTCTCAAACTTCATACCAACAACCAATCTCTAAAAAAAAAAAAAAAAAAGAACTACCTCAAAAAATGTGCCAGTGCCATGTGGCGTGCGGCACCGCATGCCCTTTGTGCGGCGCGCTGCAAATGTCTGATGCAACTACGCACAGGCTCGGTGCGGCGCCATACCAGGCTCTGTGAGCTCTAGTCCCTATGGACCCCACCTGTACAGAAAATGGCCCTTTTACCCCTTTCAGTCCAATTTTTAGCCATTTCTAGCCCTACCCTTCATGGTCTTTTCACATTTTCTTTACCTAAACTACCCTCACTCACTTTTCCTATAAATACCCCCCTTCACTTCTCATTCCAACACACTTCTTGAATTTGAGTAGATTGCTATCCTCAAATTTCTTTCTTCTTCTCCCTCCAATCACTCTCTAATTAATTAATTACCTTACCCTAATCAAGTTAATTAATCTTTTTAATTAACTAAATTTTTTTAATTAATCACTCTTTTTTCAAAAATCATTCCTTTTTCAAAAATCAAATTAATCATTTTTCTTAATCCACTTTTCATCCAAATTAATTAATTAATCTTTTTAATTAATTAATCCTTCTATCCTTTTCATCATATTAATTAGTTAATTAATCATTTTAATTAATTAATTAATCTTCCAATCAATTTAATCACCCCGTCCTGATAAAATGGAATTTCGGTCTGGTAAAACCCTTCACCCACCAAAAGTCAAGGTATCAGCCTTTTCCTCTCAAATCCAAATCAAATCAATTAATCTGATCAACTTCTAAACCCCTCCACTTAATCGTGGAACGAACTACGTGGGTTTTGATCCCCATTCAATGGGGTACATAGGCACGTTTGGAATCTAAATCCAAACCTCAAATCCAAATCCCAATCAATCTCTTTTCCCTTTTTTTTTTAATTAATTTGTGAATGTTTTATTTTTACCATTCATTCATATTTTGCCATATTCATGCATTTTCTTTAAAATCATCTTATAAATGTCATTCATGAAATCCAATTTTCAAGTCAAATTAAACTTAAAGCCAAATTTTGATTATTTAAAACCAAAAACCTAGTTCCCAAACTCAACCTGGTTCGAGGCTAGTGATTTTATCCATGGGCAAATTAAATTAAAAATTGATGAATTGGAGTCAAATGAGTTTTCCTTAATTTTCCCATTTAAAAATAAATTAGGGTGGCGACTCCCAAAAATCATTTTTCAAAATCAACCAAATCCGAACCCGAGGGTTCCATCGTGAGTCTAAACCCGAATGAGCATCCCGATTCCCTCTAGCAGACCGGGCCGGTGCTCGAGCGAGGCCTCACAGCTAGAGACTCCACTAGGTACTGGTTGCCACCTTTTTTAATAAAAGGAAAGATAAGAGGATTACTATTTGGTTAAGGAAAATTTTTCCAAAATAATCTCCTTTTGGCTCATTAAGTATAATTTGACTTTCATGCATCACTTTGCATAATAAAGGCTCCTTGCCTAAACCTTAGCTTTAGGGAAACTTTTTGGATAGCAAGTAGCATTGGCTTGACAACTCTCTTTGAGTATGTTGTGAGATAGCAAAAGCATTCCACCCCGCGATGAATCCTCGATCATTTCGGTGGTGAAATGAGCATTCAGTACTGTTGGATAGATGCTCTAGTGGGACGGGGACCCTTAAATCAAACCACCCTTCACCCTTGTGCATATAGTCGCCCTAGCCTTTGACCTTAGGTTCCATGTACCGTAATAATCGATACTCTTGCATGTTCATGAAACCTTTTTCAACATGCATCATGCTATAATCATGCATACACGACATGAGAAACTCAACAAGGTAAACCCTTAAACACCTCAAAGACCCAAACCGGTGGTCTGTTATCCTAAAAACACCTCACACACTTACCCTGTCAACATAAAAACCTAGTGACCAACCCTATGGAAGGCATCCTTTTCTCGACACACCTTTACATTCATGCCATTTTTCCTTCACAAATCTGTTTTCTTACCCATTTTTTTTTTGTTTTCTGTTTCAAGGTACCAATGGCCAATACCTTCAACTTTGATCAAGATGCCATGAGTGCTTTCTTCACCAGCCTTCTCAAGAAACAAGAGGAAACTTTTCAAGCTGCACTTACCACTGCTCTTCAAACCTAAGCTGAAACTTTCACCAATGCTCTCAATGCTTAGTCTGCCACCTTTACTGATGCCCTTAACTCCCAACGCCAGTCCATCATCAATGAGGTCAAAGAAATGACCAATGCCACTGTCACTCCTTCTCCTACTCGTGTTGAGCCTGCATTTGCCCAAGTCAAGACTAGCCATGCCCCTACTTTTACTCCTTCCATTATCAATCTCACTGATAAAGGGAAAGTACCTGAGACTCCAACCTCTCTTACCATAGACTTAAACACAACCACTCCTTCTCCCACTATGAATCATTTTCAAAGTGGAGATTTCTTTAGCTTTCCCAAAGCTAAGAAATTGATGGAGAAGGTTGAGGTCATGGAAAAAATGCTCAAAAACGTCAAAAAGCATAAGGACATGATAGATGTCGACTCCTTAGCTCTCTTCCCAAATGCATGAGTTCCATCAAAATTCAAAATGCCAGTCATGGACAAGTTTAATGGCACCACATGTTCCAAAACTCATCTCAAGATGTATGTGGGTGCCATGAGACCTTTCGGTGTGGACGATGAGCTCCTTGCTCAGTTATTCCAATAGTCATTGACTGGAGCTACTATTAAGTGGTTACTAGATCTCGATAAAAATCACAAGAAGACTTGGGATGACATATGTAATGCATTTGTCAAGCAATACCACTACAACATCGAGGTGGATGTCACCCATCGAGATTTGGAATCCACCAAACAAGGGCCAAGAGAATCCTTCATCGCGTTCCTTATAAGGTGGAGGACAAAAGCGACTCAAATGGTGAACCATCCATCTGAAGTAGAGCAAATTGACATCATCGTTAAAAACCTCTTCCCCCAATATCAGGCTCATCTGCAAACTCAATACCTCCCTAGCTTCAAAGCTCTCATTACCACTGCCACCAAGATCGAGGATTTGGTTCAATCAGGATGAATCAAGGATGAATCCTCTAGGTGTCACACGAACCCCACCAATATCACCCAAAGAGAGGGAGAGGTAAATGTTGTGTCCTGTCACCCGCTGATGAATTTGAAAACAAGGACTTTCTTTGAGCTAGGCATGCCCCTTAGCGTTGTTTATAAGAAAGCCTCAGAGGCTAATCTGGTTAAGCCTTTAGACCCACAACCTCCTCCAAACCCCTTGGCCAAGGGCTATAATGCTAATGAGCACTGCGACTATCATCAAGGGCCGGGGCACAAAACTGATGCAGGCCAGGTTCTAAAGCATAAAATCCAAGACCTCATTGACTGTGGAGACATCATTGCTCCCAAACCCAAAGTCTAACACCACCACCAATCCTTTTCTGAATCATTGAGACCATCTCAAGCTTCACCTAATAATTGATACTTTGAGAAGAATTTCGCCCTGCTGTGCGCCTATCCAAGTCCTTTGAGTCCATGTCCAAGTCATTTGAGTCATTGTCTGAGTAAGTCTTTTGAGTCTATTTTTGTCAAGTCTTTCTTTGAATTTGAGTCTATCAGGTCTTACCCGTCAGGGTCTAAATTTTGCCTTTTTAGCTTATCCTTTAATGTACTCGTGATGTGACTCTTTTTTCAGTAATAAAATTTTGAGCTTTTTTAATTTGCATTAATTTTTTTCTAAATTATCTTTAAATGGGACATCTTAAAAAAAAGAAAAGAAAAGAATAAAAAATTCAAAAAAATAAAAAAAAATAAAAAAAATAAATAAGGCAAAAGGATCAACTAATTAGGGCACAGAAAAAAAAAATATCACACATTGCATCTGCATGACAATAGTGAAAAAGATCATGAGCTGTTATGCACAAAGACAAGGACATGATAGGGATACTCCAAACATCACAATTTACAAGATCCTCACATACAAGAAGCCTGCCAAGAAGAAGCTGCAGAGAATGAAGACAAAATAGGAAGATCTTATTCGACAGATACACTATCTTCACGGGCGTGGACGAAAGTGAATTCTCCCATCTTGGCAACCTAGATCAACTGAAATGATACATCATCCGAAGATGACATCTGCATTTCATTTTTGTTTCTCATGCATATGTAATCAGAACTACATGGACCTGATTCTCCGTAAAAGAAATAATCGACAGAAAAGTGATGTAAGGGATATGTAGGCAGCCCGATTCGGGTGCGGTCCACATCATAATACAAAATATTTTATTTATATCACATTCTCATTTTCTTTGTGCCTATTACATCATTCACTTGATTCTTTTTCCTAAAAAAAGAATGCTCGCTAAGCTGAAAACTTGAAAGGGCGGCTTAGGCAGGAATTAGAACAAAAATAAAAGATGTCTCATTTAGTGATGATCAAATCTTGCAAAATACAAACCCATCATAAAGGATAGCCCTTTCATTGTCGACTATAGCCTATCCCATTTTGTGTAGTACTGTCAACCCATAATTACTTCAAAAAGAAAAAAGAAAAGAAAAAAAAGGGTCACGTCTAAAGTCATAGCCTAGCTAGTCCTCCTGTACCTCCTCATATGCAAATCTCTCGTGTCCTCATCAAAGTCAAAGTCTGTCACAATATCCTTCTTTGAGTCACTACTATAAGCCATGGTGTCACATTTCTAGTAAATCCTCGAGTCTCCTTCAAAGATTGAGTCAGCCCTCTATCTATGTTGCAGTTCTCGCTCCACCAATGGCTTTTCTTGCAGCCCATCCTTCCTCAGTTATGTCACCCTCTGCAGGGCAACTTGGTACTCTTTCTCAATTGGCCAAACCACCTTTATCAACCTCTCTGTGATCCCAAGTGAAATCCCAAAATAAACAGCATGATAACTCCTCTGCCAGTCATCACCTGATAACTCTAGCAATGGAAGGTATGATCTGCACAAACTCCAAGAAAGAAAAGCTGGGGGGCACATCCTGAGTCTATCCCATCTACCTTAAGACCCTTATTCCCTAGTAGAAAGTCATTCAAACCAAGCCCAACAGGCAAACCGCTCGACACCTATGGCTCTCGGTCATGAGAGATCAAATCCTCTACAATTGTAGTGCTAAAAATGTGTCTTCTGGGGGCAAGTTGTAAGCAATCATCCTATCTAATCTCTAACCGAGTATCAATAAAGCATGAGCAGACTGAAAAGCAAGGGCCACCACTTGAAAATGATCCATCAACGACGCTTTCAAGATAACCCAAAACTTGAAACAAACATCCACAAAGCACCCAAAGCAGAAAGGGTAAGAATAGATAAATTTTTATCACCGGGGAATAACTAGCAAGACAGTTCATCTCTCTAAATCCTTAACAAAGCAATTGAGGCTCATCAGTGTCTTCGCCAGCACAGCTCTAGCCACAAAATACCTCTATTCTATCTGCCATAATGACATCACCCCAATCAACAGACCCATAACTAACACTCAAATAGAAAATCAAGGCCCTCATGTTGAGCCTTTGCACCCCTCATATCTCCCTGGTCACCGAAATCATGGAACTTTTCAATCACAGTGGTCAAATTCACTTAACTATCACCAACCATCATTTGGCTGGCAACATCCTAAGGCAAGTCAGAAAACTCTTGAAAATGCTAGACTTTGAACTCTGGCACCACCAAAGTTGTCTTTGAGTCGTAGCTAAGCATATTCCCTATCTCCTTGGAATAGGCACAGCTCCTCCTCAGCAACACCAAAATAGAAATCACGGGCCACCATATTCCAAAATCTGAAGCAACCCTTTGAACTCCTCGTAATACCACCATGGCAACCATCTCATACCAACCTAAGTTAAGTTCTTCAACCTTGTCGATTTTCTCAGTCTATAAATGCAATTGCATTCATAAAGTAACTGCGTGAATCCACCCTTATGCATCCATGCAACCATTCATCATAGGCATCACCATAAATCATCTATGACATAGAAGTCAGGCAAAAGGTCTATGAATTCTGAAACATGCGTGCATCATCTGTGCACTAGTACCAATGCAATCATTTGCAATCATGCACCATCATGCATAAGCTGAGCCAGTAGCCTCACCGGCATCTCCTAAAGCTGACCAATACTTCCTCTAAGCTTACCGACACCTCCTAAAATTGACCAGTGTCTCTTTGAAGCTAAATGATACCTTTTCAAATCTAATCAATGAAGTGTGATTTCTAGATTCCCTTTACTCCCAACAAAGTTCCTTTGAGCCTTCCGAAAGGCCCAACCCCTCACATTCAGAAGCCTAAGTTTCTTTGGCACAACCAAAATCTTGTCAGGATCTCTTGGCCATAGGTCGAGCCTATTCCTTTACCAAAATCTTACCAAAATTTTTTGAGCTGACTCGCCATATGCTGAGCCTTTGCCTCAGAATCTTAACAGCCGACTCGCCATAGGTTGAGGCTCTCTTTTCACTAAATTATCTTGTCCAAAATCTTCTTTATCTCCAACATCAAGGCCAAATGGATAGCCTTGATTAAGATTTACCCCAAATCACCTTTACCTTTAGCATTAAGGCCAAACAGATAGCCTTGATTGAGATTTACCCAATCTTCTTTACCTCCAACATTGAGGCCAAACAGATAGCCTTGATTGAGATTTACCCCAAATCACCTTTACCTCTAGCATTAAGGCCAAACAGATAGCCTTGATTGAGATCTACCCAATCTTCTTTACATTAAGGCCAAACAGATAGCCTTAATTAAGATTTACCCAAATCTTCTTTACCTCCAACATTAAGGCTGGACAGATAGCCTTGATTGAAATTTACCCCAGATCATCTTTACCTCCAACATTAAGGCTGAACAGATAGCCTTGATTCACTTCAGACCTTCTCTATCTTCAACATTAAGGCCGAATAGATAGTCTTGATTGAAATTCACCAAACCTTCTCTATCTCCAACATTAAGGCCGAACGGATAGCCTTGATTGAAATTCACCAAACTTTCTCTATCTCCAACATTAAGGCTAGACAGATAGCCTTGATTGAGATTCGCCTCAAACATTCTTCATCTCCAACATTAGGGCTGAACAGATAGCCTTAATTAAAATTCACCGAGACCATTTTCGCAACCAATGTCAAGGTTGAACAGATAGCCATTAATAAAGTTTCATTTATGCTAGAGGTCCTCCTCCTAAAGGACATGACAAGAATACACAAGCCTAAAGTCTGACATGGCACCTCTTCCCAACATTCACTATCATCATAATCACCTTTTATTCAAAGCCAAATCTGATGAGGGGGCAACTGTGAACCCTTAATTTTACACCCTCAGCATCCAACCGTAGCCTTAGCACTTGCTGAATTTAACTCATTGCACTGAGCTATTACGGTGGTCCCGCTAACCAGTTAATGGGCAGGGGTTCGGGGACACCGCCCCCAAAAGAAAATTTTTTAGACTTCATTTATATTGCCACCAGGCATCCAAATTTCTCAAACTCCATACCAACAACCAATCTCTAAAAAAAAAAAAGAACTACCTCGAAAAATGTGCCAACGCCACATGGCGTGGGGGGCCGCATGCCATTTGTGTGGCCTGCCGCAAATGTCTGATGCGGTGCCGCATAAGCTTGGTGCGGCGCCGCACCAGGCTCTGCTAGCTCTGGTCCCTGTGGGCCCCACCTGCACAGAAAATGACCCTTTTACCCCTTTCAGTCCAATTTTCAGCCATTTCTATCCCTAACCCTCATGGTCTTTTCACATTTTCATTACCTAAACTACCCTCACTCACTTTTCCTATAAATACCCCCCTTCACTTCTGTCACATCCCAACCTTATGAGATACGATGGTCCTAGAACATGGGGAGACATAAGGTCACCCACGCTCATAGAACCCATGAACATATAACAATCATGCCTAGGATCTTACCGAACCTCTTTCATTAACTCATTTAAAACATTAGATAAATACCATAAATTGCAGAAGACTTAAAGTAAATCATTGCATATAAAATCCATAAGGAAAATAATATAAATCTCGATAAGTATCAATCAACATTCCCGGAGCATCTAAAGACAAAACTTCATAAACATAGTATTATTGATAACTCGGACAAGGAGTTCCCCCAAGCGAAGTAGAATGCTTGAGCCAACACCTTGTCTCCTCACATTTGCTCACTTGGAACCACACAAGGAAAAGGGGTGAGATAGATGATCTCAATGAGTAAACAAAAGGCACATACATTGTCACATATTCCTCTGAAAGGAAACACATAGCTTATACACATAGTTCATGGTTTATAACTCATGAATCAGATTGCAATTTAGCAAGGGTTCAATTTGTCAAGTTTGCAGAAATCACACTTATAACACATAGAGAGTGAAGGCTATTGCTCTATCACTCAAACACATAGAGGAGAGGTGGCCTTATACCAAATTCCAACTCCTATCACGTAGAAAGCGTGAAGCTGATTAGGCCCAACGGCTAGAACTACCCCTTCTAGCTGAGGTGGATACACTATCCCTATCCATCGGGTTAAGACCATGTGCACAAGTTTCGATGATTACGCGCATCGGCACGAGGATTCTGCATAAAGGGTAAACGTACCATAGCTAGAGCTATTGGTAAGCATAATTAACAATATAACATAAGGCAATAATAAAATGTAATTCAATATCAATAGTAGTTTGGCTTTCAACAATGATACAATGAAAGTGTAGTTTCAAAAAGAATACAAGTTAGGGTGTTAATTCACAAGAAAATTCTCATTGGACACTAAAATAGTTTTGGACCAAATGTCCCTTGGCAACACAAGCTTGACAAAGAAATCATATAATAAAATTTAGAATAGAAAGAACTTGGTTTTCAAAGATCACAAAGGTTCACATATCAATATATCACATTCTTATAACACAACATGATGTTGTTCACATTTGTAATAAGAACATTGTGTTTACTCACACTTGTAGCAAGAATATAGAGTTTACTCACACTTGAAGAATGAATACAATGTTTACTCACCTTAGGGTTCCTTTACTCCTAGTACACGTAGTCCCCTTTGCACATCTAAAGCTCCTCAAACTCTAACATAATATTTTATTTAATACTTAGTATTCATTTGCTCATGATGCTCCTATCTTATAACTACCCATGTACATATAGAATACACATACACTTAGAGTCCATACATAGGTGTACTCATCACTTGCATATAGCTCGTTGACTCAATGGTCTTGCATACTTAGGCCTTATAGGCTCATATGAAAACACATTGCAATCATATCAATACCTTTTTAAGGTCATCACAATATCATTACCTCAATATCAATTCACTTATCAATTATCTTAGTTCACTTTACACTTCCATACATGTCAACTTAACAATTAATCCTTCAAACATCATGCTTAACTCTTATAATCCCTTTCACTTCATTAACTCATAACCATATATTCATTATCAATCCATCATGACATCTAGTTCCAAATTCCTCAATCATATTTGCATTCTAATCACAACACAAGGTTAAGATACCTTAAGTATACCTTAAGTATACCAAAACGCAGTTAAGCTTCTCTAGGACCATACCTTTAATTAACATGCAATTTTATCATTTATTATACATACATACATGTCAACAATCAACAAAACACATCACATAAAATTTATAAACATTTGGATAAAATTGTTCATGTAGGCCGAATGCATCATTAAGGTAAAAACCAAATTCTTCTTCTTTTCGTGCTTTCCATTTATTTCAAAAATATGTAAAAACATGGTTTGAACCAAGATTTTTCATGTAAACATAACAAAAATCATTCTAGAATATAAATTCATAGGTGTCGGCCACTATTGGTGTCATTAATATATAAAAATTCAATCTTTTGCATTATAGTGCACAAAACCATAAGTTTTCTTGTTTTTGGTATTTTCCGGTCATTTCATAAATATTCAAACAGGTTGTTTAAACCATTATTTTTCATTCAACCATTGAAAATATCAATTTAGAACACATTCCTTCATGAATCAGCAGCCATAGATAGGGTTTATACAAAAAAATTCCAAGTTCAAAGGCTTAGGTGAAAAATCATAAGTTTCCGCGCTTTCCGTGCATTTCGTTCATTTCAGTGATAAACAAACACATGATTCAAATCATTATTTTTCATCTAAATAAAAAAAATATCATATTAGAACACCAATTCATACAAATCAGCAGCCATATAATCATGAAAGAATAAAATTTTCTAACTTCCAAGTTCTAACACGAAAACCTTGAATTCTTTTGTTTTTTGAAACTTTTCGGTCATCACACAAATATGCAAAAATATTATTTAATCCAATATTTTTCATCAAAATAGATCAAAAATCAATTTAGAATACAAATAAGTACAAATTGCCCCCCTGCCCCCCCCCCCCCCCCCCCTTATGATGTTTATGCAATAAAATTGTGATTTTAAATTATAGAATTCACCTTTAGAGAAATCTTACGGAAAGAATCGTATTTTCGGTAGAAATTAAATTTTCTCTCCCAAAAATTCACTCAAATAGAATTGAATCTATAGAAATCAATAATCAAATAGTTCAAAATAATTTTCCCATAATTTATTTCATAGAAATCAGTTTAGAAATCAAAAGATAATAAAAACTTATGATTACGGTCACGAAATCGCAAAACGGAAAAGTGTTTTCAATATTTCGGTAGAGAGAAATATTTTGAGAGGTTTTTCTACCAAAATACAGAAAGAATAAGAGAATGGCTGCTGGAAACCCTTGTTTGGCCGAAAATTAGAATATATATTAGGGTTGGAGTGGAATTTCCACTATTACCCTTAATGAAATAGGTTAGGAGAATTTTTGTGTAGTGGGCTTTTGGGTATTTGGGCTTTTCCTTTAAAAATTTCAGCTGAATGGAATTAAAATAAAAAGAATATTTTATCTTATTAATTCTGGAACATTTCCCTCAAAAATATTTATTTAAAAATACCCATAAAATTATTTTATGCTTAAAAATTGTCTTATGCATGAAAATTCATTTTATTTAAAATAAATTTTTTTATGCAAATGCACTTCATGTAAATCATTTATTTCACAATGGCAACACATATTATGCATATTAAAATTAATTTAATATGCCACATACTCATCAATCACTTATATCGCAAATTTTGACACAAGCACATACTTAACCTTATTAGTTCTAAATCAAGCAATTTATCACGAAAATTCCTAGGGTGGGTGTGGGTTGTTACAACTTCTCTTTCCAATACACCTCTTGAATTTGAGTAGATTGCTATTCTCAAATTCATCTCTTCTTCTCCCTCCAATCACTTTCTAATTAATTAATTAATCTTTTTAATTAATTAATTATTTCACCCTAATCAAGTTAATTAATCTTTTTAATTAACTAAATTTTTTTAATTAATCACTCTTTTTTCAAAAATCATTCCTTTTTCAAAAATCAAATTAATCATTTTTTTTAATCCACTTTTCATCCAAATTAATTAATTAATCTTTTTAATTAATTAATCTTTCTATCTTTTTTATCATATTAATTAGTTAATTAATCTTTTTAATTAATTAATTAATCTCCCAATCAATTCAATCACCCGATCCCGATAAAATGAAACTTCGGTCCGGTAAAACCCTTCACCCACCAAAAGTCAAGGTATCAACCTTTTTCTCTCAAACCCAAATCAAATCAATCAATCTGATCAACCCCTAAACCCCTCCACTTAATCGTGGAATGAACTACATGGGTTTTGATCCCCATTCAATTGGTTACATAGGCACGTTTGGAATCTAAATCCAAACCTCAAATCCAAATCCCAATCAATCTCTTGTCCCTTTTTTTTTTAATTAATTTGTGAATGTTTTATTTTCACCATTCATTTATATTTTGTCATATTCATGCATTTTCTTTAAAATCATCTTATAAATATCATTCATGAAATCCAATTTTCAAGTCAAATTAAACTTAAGATCCAAATTTTGAATATTTAAAACCAAAAACCTAGTCCCCGAGCTCAATCTGGTTCGAGAATAGTGATTTTATCCATGGGCAAATTAAATTAAAAATTGATGAATTGGAGTCAAATGGGTTTTTCTTTAATTTTCCCATTTAAAAATAAATTAGGGTGGCGACTCCCAAAAATCATTTTTCAAAATCAACCAAATCTGAACCCCAGGGTTCCATCGTGAGTCTAAACCTGAATGAGCATCCCGGTTCCCTTTAATGGACCGGGCCGATGCTCAGGCGAGGCCTCATCAGAACACAGTGAACGATTCTCTTGGCCTTTGTTTAATGGTTTCCAAATCTCGACAGGTGACATCTACCTCGATGTTATAGTGGTATTGCTTGACAAATGCATTACATAGGTCATCCCAAGTCTTCTTGTGATTCTAGTTGAGATCTAATAACCACTTAACAACAGCTCCGATCAAGGACTATTAGAATAACTGAGCAAAGAGCTCATCATCCACACCGAAAGGTCTCATGGCACCTATATATATCTTCAGATAAGTTTTGGGACACGTGGTGCCATTAAATTTATCCATGACCGGTATTTTAAATTTTGGTTGAACCCGTGCATTTGGGAAGAGAGCTAAAGAGTCGATATCTATCATGTCTTCATGCTTTTTAACATTCTTGACTGTTCTCTTCAAGAAAGCTAGAAAGTCTCCACTTTGAAAAGGATTCTCAGTGGGAAAGGGAATGGTTATGTTCAAGTCCACAATAGGAGAGGTTGGAGTTTCAAGTGCTTTCCCATTATTGGTGAGATCGATAATGGGAGGAGTAAAAGTAGGGGCATGGCTAGTCCTGGCTTAGGCAGATGCAAGCTCGACACAAGTAGGAAGGGAAGTGATAGTGGCATTGGTCATTTCCTTGACCTCATTAATGGTCGACTAGCATTTGGAGTTGAGGGCATAAGTAAAGGTAGCAGACTGGGCACTAAGAGCATTGGTGAAAGTGTTGGCTTGGGTCTTAAGGGTGGTGGTAAGTGCAGTTTGGAAGGTTTCCTCTTGTTTCTTGAGGTGGCTGGTGAAGAAAATGCTCATGGTGTTACGGTCAAAGTTGAAGGTGTTGGCCATTTGTATATTTAAAAAGAAAACAGATAGAAAAAAGGGGTAAGAATACAAAATTATGAAGGAAAAATGGCATGAATGTGAAGGTGTGCAGGGAAAAGGATTCCCTCTATATGATTAGTCACCGAGTTTACATGTTAATAGGGTGAGTGTGTAAGGTTGCTATGTTTTTAGGGTAATGAACCATCGGTTTAGGGTTTTGTAAATTGACCTTGTCAAGTTTCTCATGTCATGATGCATGCCAAAAAAAGATTTCATGGGTATATGCATAAATATCTCTATTATTATGGTACATGGAACCCAAGGTCAATGCTAGGGTGACTATATGCAAAAGGATGAGGGGTGGTTTGATTAAAGGTTCCTATCCCACTAGAGCATCGATATACCTAACCACATGTGAGGTAAGGAGCCTTGTGTAGGTCCAATGGTACTGATTGCTCGTTACACCACCGAAATGATTGGGGATTCATCACAGGGTGGAATGCTTTTGCTATCTCCTAACATACTCAAAGAAAGTTATATAGCCAATGCTACTCAACATCTAAGAGTTTTATTAAAGCTAAGGTTCAAACTCACGATGGAACCCTTAGGTTTGGATTTGGTTGATTTTGAAAATGATTTTTAGGAGTCACCACCCTAATTTATTTTTAAAAGGGAAAATTAAGGAAAAACCCAATTGACTCCAATTCATTAATTTTCAATTAATTTACCTAAAGATAAAATCACTAGCATCAAACCAGGTTGAGTTCGGGAACTAGGTTTTTGGTTTTAAATAATCTAAATTTAGCTCTTAAATTTAATTTAACTTAAAAATTAATTTCATGAATGACAAATGCTATATGACAATTAACGCATAAGTATAGTATGGGTGCAAGGAGAAAATAAAATATACACAAATTAATTAAAAAGGGGAAAGGTGAATGATTAAGATTTGGATTTGAGGTTTGGATTTAGATTCCAAAGATAAAAACCCATGTAATTTGTTCCACGATTAAGTGGAAGGGTTTAGGGGTTATTCAAATTGATTGATTTGATTTCGATTTGAGAGAAAAAGGCTAATACCTTGGCTTTTGGTGGGTAGAAGGTTTTACCGGACTGAAGTTCCATTTTATTGAGACCGAGTGATTGGATTGATAGGAAGATTAATTAGTTAATTAAAATGATTAATTAACTAATTAGTATGATGAAAAAGATAGATGGATTAATTAATTTAAAAAATTAATTAATTAATTTGGATGGAGGGTGGATTAAGAAAAATGATTAATTTGATTTTGAAAAGTGATTAATTAATTAATTAAAAAGATTAATTAATTAATTAATTGAGTGATTAATTTTAATTAAAAAAAGAGAGTTTTAGTTAATTAAAAAGATTAATTAACTTGGTTAGGGTGAGATAATTAATTAATTAAAAAGATTAATTAATTAATTAGAGAGTGGTTGGAGAGAGAAAAAGAGAGGAATTGTAGGATAGCTATCAACTCTAACTTAACGTATGTTTGAAATGAGGAAATGGGAGGACTATTTATGGGAAAATGAGGTGAGGGTGATTTGAGAAGTGAACATGTAAAAAGACAAAAATGATAGGGCTAAAAAATACCAAAAAATAGAAAAAAGGGCATTTTGGGCATTTCAGCTGGCCAAGGTGGCACAGATCTGCACTATGAGTGGTGTGGATCTGCTCCGCCTCTACGCGGCAGCCGCATTAAGGCTGCGTAGCTGCCGTGCATAATGCTGCCCCTGATGTGGAGCCACACCAAGTCTAAAGCTGCTAGCTCTTTTTTTTTTTTTTTTTTTTTTTAGGGATTGGTTGGTTTGGGGTTTAGGAAATTTGGATGTTTGGATAGCAATGTAACTAAAGGCTAAAAAAATTTCTTTCGAGGGCTATGCTCCCAAACCCCCACTTGCTAACCTACTAGAGGGACTGCCGTAATGGCTCCGCATAACATGTTAAATTTAATAGGTGCTAAGATACGGCTAGATGATGAGGCTGCAAAATTAAGGATTCACAATAGGATGAATATTTGATTATGAGAAAAAAAAATAGCCAATAAGATGTTGCAATTGGGACTAGTCCTAATGGATTATTTGTTCAATCTAATATAATCAATTGGTTAAAGTGATGTTTATAATGTTAAGTAAGAATAGGAAGTGTAAATGTTTACAAGTGATACAAAATCTAAAGAGTGTGAAAGACATATGAGTATGAGAGAATAGTATTGATGGAATTAAGGATGGTACATGTCCCAAACGAATTAGACCTAAAGAAAAGAGAATGTAAATTTGTTAAAGAATGAGTGATTTGATATGAAGTGCATAAAGAAATATGTAATATGGTATGGTAATTCTCAAGGAGAATGTGAAGTATAAAAAAATGGATGTTACAGTTAAAACTATAATTATCATTCTAGTGAGAAACACTATGGAGTGAAAACATCTCACTATAGTGAGAGCATGACTTAAAATGTTAATTTAAATGTTAGATTCTAATATGATGAATAAATGGTATCTACTTGATTGGGACAATGTCTTTTTAATGGAAAGAAAATGAGATTCGCCATTAGGTATGGAAGTCTAGAGATGAGAAAAATATGCTAGATAAAAGATAATGTGATTAAACAAGATGGTCAAGAAAATATATGCCTCCTCTTATAATGCTATAATAGTAATCTAAATGTCCAAAGGAGAAGGAGCTCACTCAAATTCTTACACTCTATGATATATTGAAGCAAGTTAAGCAAATAAGAACTGCTTGATAAGGAACTCAATATTCGAGGGAATTACTTATGAAACATAGCTCTTTGTTTAAAGGTTTACAAAGGCAATGACATAGTTTTGTCATGGATGCCTTGATAGATACCCTTTAATGCCACTCCACTAGTGAAAAAGTTGATGGTACTAGTTTCCTAAGGATCATTCTTAGAAATAAAGAGGATAAGTTCATATAGAGAAGGATGTACTTAAATCAAAAAGATTAAAAGTATTTCAAGGTAATCATAGTTCAAATAAAGGCTTGAAGTAATACAGTAAGAAGAGAAAAGAATTAGTCAAAATAAGAACATGGATATGAGAAAAGGAAAGTTGACACGAGTCTAACAATAGAGATGCTCAAAATTATTGAAAGATGAAGTATGAAAAGCAGGATAAGGGATATCATCTAAGTATTAAGATTTTTTATGGATAGTAAATTGGCCATATATTTGAATCATAGAAATAAAGATTCGAATAACCATGTTAGAAAAGATTGAGAGATGGTGTCAACTAAATGAAATTATATATTTCCATTGTACTTATTGAGACATAAGTCAGGAATCAAAATGAAAGATGATTAAAAAATTGATAATCAAATAGGGGAGGCAAGTAAAAGAGAAGGAAATACATAAATATAAATGTCAATAAGGATTAAAAATTGAAGTACGTGACATGTACAATAATTAAGTTTGATTGGATGCATTATAAGAAGAACTTGAAATTTTAAAAAGAATATACATACCTTATTGAGCTCAATAGGAAGATCTTTATTAAGGAATAAATGAATCTTCTTTAGGAAGAGAAAAAGGGAAAATTAACCATAGAATACTAAGAACTGAAAAGGAGTTGGATTAGAATAGTAGTGCAAATACATGAGATTTTTTGTGATAAATTTACCAAGTAAAACAAGAAAGAGTATGGTACAAGATGGTTACTTGACAGAAGATATCTTGTCATCTTAATATAATCGATATGATGATTAATACTTTAAATAGGAAATCAATTAGTAGACCCCTCTATATGATAATATGTAAAGAGATCAATTATTAAGAAATTAGAAATAACTGCCTGACAAAGGATTATGATTAAAAGAAGAAGAAGGATGACTATTGTTAAATCACTTTATGTAAAATTGAAAGTCATGAGTGAAATACAAGACTCAAGGAATAAAGAACTATAATTGATGAAATTAAGGAAAAAGTGGAAAAGAATCAAGTTCTAAATTTGAAGTAAAGGATAATGCTCGTAAGTGTAAAGATGACAAAGATGAACTATGCATGCAAGGAAATAACTATATCTAAATGTATAAGTGTGTAATAGACATATACAAGAGCAAGTATGAAAATGACAAGAATATTAAATTTTGGAGTAATTGGGACAATTAGTAATGATAAAGAATCTAAGAATATCTATATGCTGATTTGAGATTCTATAGAATTATAAAGATTCGATTTAAAATTATGAAAATGGTATGTGGAGATAGGACATTTAAGTTAATGAAAGATTTAAAGTGAGCTTTGTTATGTTTTTCATTTAACTATGCATATGTTGTATGATTATTATACGTTCAAAAGATGATAAAATGATCAAAGTTGTAGAAAAAGCTTTAACAAAGGACAAATTGATTGAAAATGTGGTTTTATAAAATAAATAATCAATTCCTTATAGACATATACAGTTAAGGATTCATTAATTATCAAATTAATTTTTCAATAGTAAGTGAAGAGTAGAAATGGAAACAAATTGTCTAAAGATTTGGTACTTGTAATTTGTAATGAGTATTAAGAGTGACCATGACCACCGAACATAGGATTGTAGCATTTTAGATTACTCTTGTAAAGATTTAAAGTGAAATAATAAGATCTTTGTATAGTGCTTTAATAGTATAATGCAAGATAAAGTGTCTAAAAGAATCATAAAAGATATTTATATTACCCTAAGATTCTTAAGCCAATGATGAGGTTGACATGAGATAATATACTTATAGTATGCAAAGTGACAAAAGAGATATTATATATTTGATAATTTACAAAAAAGAGGTAACATTGATTTCATAATAGATCTTATGATATAAGAGTTGTTATTAAAAAGGAATTATCAAAGAAATTTGAATAATTAAGATAGCAAGAAAATGATAGAAAATTCATGGAAATAATAAATGTGTATGGGGAAACTAATTAAGTCATGTATTATTATTTTCCTTATGAATTAAGAGTATCTATTTTGAAAATTTGAGGATGAATTTTCTAAAGAGGGGTAGAATGTAATACCCAAAGTTTCCCTAACCTATTAGAATCAGTAATGGTGACACTACAACGTCCATTTATTGTACAATTCAGGGCCTTTCTGGCAAATTAAGAATCATAACAATACCATAAGAAGTAATTTTAATGAGTAATGTGACAATGAGTAAAGAATGTAATCAATTTCGATAAGTACTTTTATAATAAAATGAAAGTCAAACCGAGTTTGAGTTAATGTGACCTATGTTAATTATTTAATTGATATGTGAATCTAAAGTACTAGTGAATGGGCATTAGCATCTCCTAAGTCATTGGGAGATAACAATAATGATATAAGAAGTTGATTTCAATCAAAATTACAATGGTACAATAGAAGTCAAACTTAGTTTGACCTAGTGAGCCTACATGTGTATATACCTGAACAATGCTATTAAAGGGCTAGTAAATGTGCATTATAATGTGTATAGAATTTATCTCATAATGTATAAAGTGTGTAATGATATTAGAAAGTAGAAATATGTATACTAAAGCAAAAGAAAAGAAATGAAAAATTTGCTAAATTACTAACTTTGAAATGTGCACATATGGATTTAATAATGGCTTTTGGACCCCAAGGCCTAAGCCCATTAGAATGGCAGGCCCATAAGGCCTATAAATAGATGAACATAAGCCTTACTAGGGAGGGAAATGGTTAACTAAGGTTAAATTGGTGTAGGATGTGTTTGCCACCAAATATGACTTACTAGCCACCAAAATTGACTAATTCAAACTACTCTTAAACAACTTGAACTCTCATTTTTCCTACATAAAGTCTAGATATATTTTTATTATTTCCACATCATATGGTGATCATCATTCATCTAGATAAGATCTTAACTATCCATCTTGATTAAATCATTGCCATCTATTTTGATTAAACCTTAGCCATTAGATTAAGCATGATTAAATCATCACCATTCAACATTATATATATATATATATATATATATATATATATATATATATATATATATATATATATATATATATGTATGTATATAAGTAAAAATTATGTTCATTTCTATCATTTTGCTAATTCTACACCAAAAACACTGCACCAATCAAAGAAAAACCTCTCCATATAGGCATCACTATAACAACTTAAAAATCAAATCTTCCCAAGTTAAGAAATTATGCTCATCTTCTTCTTTCTTTATTCTATGTATGACTTTGGTGTTAAAGTTGACAAAAGCTTCCTTTTCTTCCACATGTATAGTTCGGCCAAAAAAAAAAAGACAAATATTTGTTTTATATGTTAGCTATTGAAATATGTAACTCAGGCTTGAGAACTAAGGGCTTAACATGAGAAAATAAACAAGGAAAATAAGAAACTCATTTAAGTGCACTAAAACGTATGATTAGGCCTAATATATGGATTTTTGAAGGAAGTATTCTAAATTTCATTTAAAAGTATCTAATGCTATTTTAGATGGAGAAAAATGATGTGAAAGTGTCAAAATAAATTTTGGAAACTTGATTTAAGACTTGAAAGTCTTAGTAGTATAAATTTAGTTTAAAAGAGAACTTGGTGTTCTAATGCTAGATATTGATAATTGAATAATCACATAGGTTTTATGTCATGTCAATTTCATATTTCTATACCTAGTTTGAAGATTTGATGAGAAATTATAAGTTTTCCCCAAATTTAACCTAAGTGAGATAAGTTATGGTTCTTATGAATAAGAGTAAATCAATTCAAAATAATTGGTGGGAATTGATTGCCTAAGTGTTAATTTGATGAATCTATTATTAAATTAATGATTTGATGATTAATCAATGGTTTTCCCCAAATTCTAGGGTTTATGGAAAAATTAGGGATTTTTAGAAATTGAACTTGAACTCATAAAATTGAAGGGGAATTAGACTTAAGAATTGTATAGCATGATTTATATAATGTTAATTTCAAAATTCAGTTGATAAAAGTGACTTTCCCCAAATTTAATGAACTAGGTTCAATTATCAAATTGGAAGGTGAAAGCAGAATTAATTTTACTTATTATTGGAAATTTTTTAAATTGATTCAAATTGAGTAATATGAAATTGAAATGTAAAATTGGGAGGAAAGGAATTATCTTTCCTTAAATGAATATGTTTGGCTATTTGGAAAATAATAACGGAAAGTATTAAAATTAGTAACAAGTATATGTATAGTGTGTCTTGACATTAAAAGTAATAAATTAGTACTACAATTAACAAGATAAAAGTATTAACAAGTTAAGCTAAATTTAAACTAATGTCATAAAAAGGAAGTGATTAATGTGTAATTGAAATGCAAATGTGTAGAATCCAAAGATAAGGATAAGAACATTGTCCAAGAGTGTGAAGAGCACCACTAGTATTAAAGTTAAACATAAATAGGAGCAAAGGAGTCCAAGGTGAGTACTTAATAATATAATATGACATGTACCATGTTCTATGAACCATTGTTGAAGAAAATATTTTCATTGAACACTCCAATTCCATATTGATCATGAATTGCTTATTGTATATTAAGCAATTTAATATGATGTTTCTTTATGGCATTAGGTTATTGCCAGCCCTTTCATATTAATTTTACAATATGACCATTGATGAGGGTTATTCTTATATTGACATATTTTTTATTAAATTCCATATTGTGAATTCCTATGAACCTTCTATTGATGCCTACTGATAAGCAAAAATAACCTTCTATTGTGGAGTAATACATTAGACCTTATGCACTTAATATAAGCCTGCGGGTAGGGTAAGAGTATCCAACCTTTATTGGGAGGAATGCCTAACTATAAGGCCTAATCAGTCTTGCATAATGTAATACATGCAAGTGAGCAAGGCTTAGGCTACCACTCTTTAATTTATATGTGGTGGAAGCATTCCGCTTCCAAGAGATTACTATTTCTGCTCAAGATATTGTTTCTATCTCAAATGAGAAATTGATCCATAATGACAATTTTGATTAATATTGCTCCATTATCATAATGAGCCCATCTTGATAAGAGCCTACATACTCACTACATATTGTATTATTATGTACTAACTGAGCTTTGTCTCATTCTTTAATCGTTTAAATTTTTCAAGTAAGGTTGACGAGTTAGCAAGGTAAATTCCAAGCCCTATTCTTCCACATGGAAGTTGCTATGATAATTTCAAGTGTTGTGAATCTTGGTTATATGAATATGAAGATCATTGGTTTAGAGCTCCATGGTTACCGAAGGTTTAGTACTAATGTGTTATCGGATTGATATGTACTAAGAACTATAATGTAATTATATTTATGTTAGTGTAATTAGTAATGAACATATGTAAATGAGATGAATATTATAATGATATAAATGAACATTTGGCTATATGTAAGATGACAAAATAGTAGTTAGCAATAAAGCAATTGGGTTCCAATCTTAGGATAAGGTTCAACATGGTAAAATTATGAGTTAACTGGAGTTCTATGGGTTTAAGTGACTTTATGTCTTCCTATGCCCTAGGACCATCACAGCTTAATAAATGGGTCATGACACCATACGGTTACCACCGATGGCCTTACGGTTGCCGCTAATGCATTTGTGGCTACCATAGGGTTTTGCGAGGCAACTGTGGTATTTTTTCTATTTTTTTCCATTTTTCTTCATTTTGTGCACCTATTCCACATTAGAACATGAAACTTTCCCCCAACCTTTCTCCTATATATAGGAGTCCTCCTACTTTATTTTTTAGACATCCTCACATCTTGATTTGCTTAATTAGTTTGATTAGCCTTTGCATCATGCAAACCATCTAAACAAGCTTAGTCCGTCAAGGAATGAGCTTTTTAGTTTAAAGTTTTCTTTTATTATTTGTTTTTCTATTGTTCCTTGCTTTGCAAAACAAGTTGAGTTATGACTTCCCAAGTCGACCCATCAAGTTAAAAGTTTCTCACCATCTGAGGCAAGCCGTTGCTCACCATCCAAGGCAGGCCTCCACCCGCCGTCAGAGGCCAGTAGTCGCCAGCTGTTCGAGGTAAGTTTCCTTTCTCTTTTCTTTTTTTTTTCTTTATTTATTTTTTATTTCATTTTATTTATTTATTTGTTTGTTTATTTATCCATTTATTTTATTTATTTCTCTATTCTAAGGCTCCTTGCCTAATGTTTAATTTGCTAAGATAGTTCATTCGAATCTAACTTAATTTACTCTACTTGATAATCAATTAAAATCAATCAATCAACTCAACCCTCCTTTTAATCAATGAACTAAAACATGATAAAAGGCTAAGACCAAATAAACCCTTTCATAAGAAAGGCGAACTATGTGGATTTTGATTCCCATTCAAAGAGATACATAGGCCTCCTTGTTCCAAACATCAAATCCAATTAAAATAAACAACCTTCCTTCTCTATGATCTTCTTCATATAGATTAGGTTTTATCCTCTTTTCTTTGCTATATTATGATGTTTGAGGATTAGTTTGGGGAGTGTGTGACTTTTCTAGAACTCATAAGGGCTAGAGGAAGTATCCCCTATTTTGGGTTTTCATTGTAAATTTAATATTTTCCTTATACTTTCTTATTCCCTTAATTGCTATATTATTATATTGTTGAATAATCTTGCATACTTTAACTGTTCATGCATTACATAAATTGTTCATCAAATTTATTTTAAGTCATTTTTTATTAAATTTTCCAAACAAATCTTTTTCAAAATAAACCAAAAACCTAGTCCTTCAATCCTCTTTGGTAATCGAGGACTAGTGCACTTTTCCATTGGATAAATAAATTAGAGTCAATTAAATGGGTTTTTACATTATATTTTCCCAAATAAAAATAAAGTTAAGATGGCGACTCTAAGTTAATTTTCAAAATCAACCAATCTAAACCCGAGAGTTCCATTGTGAGTTCAAACTCAAATGAGCATTTTGATTCCACTCAGCCGATCGGACTGGTGCTTAATTAAGGCCTCACAACTAGTGACTCCACTGGAGACCACCTTCTTTTTTATAAAAGAAATAAGAGGACTAACGATTGGTTTACATTCAAAGTTTGGTACTTTTAACACATAAATGGCTTTCATGCATCACTTGCATAGGCTCCTTACCTTTTAACCTAGATTTCTTAGGAAAATAATGGATAGAAAGTAACATTAAGTGTATAACCCTCTACGGGTCTATTCGCCGATAGTGAAATCATCCACCCCATGATGAATCCTTTGATACTTTTAAAGGTGTAACAAGCATGTACGTACTATTAGACCCACGTTGGACTTTTTAACTCGTATGTGGTTAGGTATATCGCTATTCTAGTGTGACGGTTACCTTATCCAAGCCACTCTTTCCCTTTTCATCTAATAAACCTAGATCTTGACCTTAGGTTATACGTACCATAATAAAAATCTTATATCTTTGCATTCTCATGAAATGTTTCTCCATGCATATCATACATTCATATTGTACAAAACATGCATTCATTTCAAATATAAGCTGCACCTTAAATTGAAGAAGGGTCACATACGCACTTCTATCTAAACACCTTCATTTCTAAACCATAAACACTCTCACATCACTATCCCAATAACTTTGGCCCCTACAATCTTAAAAGGTCATCACCTATAACCTTCATCTAAATACTAATACATGAATCTCAACTTTTAACCACACACCTTAAAGCACCTCACCCTAACCTTTAACTTTACATGCCATTAACCCTAGCCTTTAACATGAAAGCACTTCACCCTAACCTCTCACCTCTATCCCAAACACCTTCTCCTTCACTCTAAACCCTCTCACCTCCATCTAAACACATTTACACCCAAACCCATAGTCCATCTCAACCAATGGTCAAAAACTCAAACCCATGTCAAACACATGGTGAAAAGAAACCCATCTATGGTACCTCTATTTACATCTAAAATTTGACCTAGCTTTACCCCCCATAATCCTTATCTAAGCTAAACACTGACTTAGTTTTATCCTAATCCTTAATCCCTTGCCAAGCTAAATACTGATCTAGCTTCATCCTCACTGATAAGCCTTTTCCTAAGCTAAATATTAACCTAGCTTTCATCCTTCATAATTCTTACCCAAGCTAAACACTGACCTAACTTTGATCCATCACAATTTTTACCTAAGCTAAACATTGACCTAGCTTCATCCATATCTATACCCAAGCTAAACATTAACTTGGCTTTATCTTTTACAGTACTATCCAAACCCATCGCCCATCTAAACCTATGGTCTAGTCTAATCAAACTCATTATCCAACATCCAAATCCATGGTACATCCATAACCCAATTGCAAAACCTATGGTCCCTCTATCCTTAAGCCTATACTAAACCATCCATAAATTGAAATCCCAATTACTTAAGGCTAAACTCTAACCTAGCCTTCCTAAACTATACTTTTGTTCCTCAAAGCTAAAATCTGACCTAGCTACTCAAAGCTAAAATCCAACCTAGCTACTCAAAACTAAAATTTAACCTAGCCACTTAAAGCAAAATCATTGTTCAAGCTAAAATCTCTGTAGCTAAATACTGACCTAACTAACATTACACACCTCCACCCTCATCTTTACATATACCCTGTCAAGCTAACCATAAGACACCATCATCCATGAGTCCTTGATTTGTCATACCCCACCATAACCATTTGATACTGGCCCAACTCCTTTTCCTGTTCAAAGATTGCCAAGATGTTTACTGGATTCTACAAAGATGTCATAGATAAGCTTCTAGCCAAGCTATTAGAGCAATAGGAAGAGATGTTCAATAGACAAAGCAACCCCTAATTTCAAGCCCAAAGGGAGGCCATACTAAATGATGTCAAAGACATGCAAAGCTGGGCTAATATAAAACAAACCCCAAATCCCACTCTCTAAAGTCCATTAAACCTAGGCCAAAATCTAATATCAGTTCAGGCACATGCTTCTTCTTCCTTTAAGTCAACCTTTAAAACCGTACCTCAGCCATCACTTCCCTCATCAAATATCCTAAAAACTGACACACTCTCCCATCCACCCAATTTGGAAGCCATAGAGAAAATAATAAAAGTCTGAAGAAAAAGGAAGGCATGATTGATACAAGTTCATTAAGCCTCTTCCCTAATGCCCAATTGCCGCTAAAGTTCAAGATGCCGAATTTGGAAAAAATTAATGGTACCACATGCCCTAAGATCCATTTGAAAATGTATGTAGGGGCAATGTATCCACTTGATCATAATAACAAGCTCCTCGCTTAACTCTTTCAATAAAACCTTACTAGTGCTGCTATGAGATGGTTTATTAAGCTGGATGACACCTAAAAACATACCTGGGATGACTTTTAATAAGTGTTTGTCAAGTAATACCACTATAATATTAAAGTAGATATCATAAGAAGAGACCTAGAAAGCACCAAGCAACTTCCATATGAGTCCTTCTTCATGTTCCTTACAAGGTGGAGGGCTAAAACTACTTAAATGGTAAATAGGCCAACTGAGCAAGAACAAGTGGATATCATTGTCAAAAATCTACTCTCGACGTATCACACCCACTTGTTAACACAATACCTACCCACCTTCAAAGCTCTATTGCAAGTGCATCAAAGGTTGAAGATTGCATCCAAAACAAATCATTTCAAGCTGAATTTCCTACCACCAACATGAACAGTAATGAGGAAGCTGAACCTAATTCGACCTTACCTTACCTCAGCCCCTATGAGGCATGTCATAGAGTAGTTCAAGCTCAACTAATCTAACCTGTCTCAGGTTGAATCTCAAGTTTAAATTCAAATCTAAGTCTAAATCTTAAAGTCTAGAGTCTAAATCCAAATCTAAGTCTATCTTCTTATTTTCTTTTTCATATATTTTGTGTGTACCATGTTGGTCCCTTTTTGTCATCTTGTAATAAAATTTCCTTTATAATAATACTTTTACATTTTCTTTTCATTATTTATGCATTAATTTTCTTATCTTCCTTGTTTAATCCAACATAGATGGGCTTAGGGAAAAAAGAAAGAAGAAAAATAGAGAAAAAGAAGAAAAATAGAGAAAAATAGAAAAAAAAAGAGAAAGAAATGAACAAACAGACAATTAAATCCACCACAATTAGCATATGTTAGAATTTAAGGTGCCATCAACAATCACACCTAACCAAAGAAGGTCAAATGATCAAATAGTTGAAGCATAAACAACAAATCAAATCGAATTACCTATTGCACTTTAGGTAATCAAAAGATGCACCTCAACAAGGGACAATAAGTTCAGAGAAAACCTATGTCAAACCTAGAATTCAAAGGTCAAAACCCGTCAAAGTAGCAACCTAAATCATGGTGGAATGTTTTCTTTCAAATTTCATTAATTCAAGCTCGTTAAGTTGAAAACCTAAAACAGTGACTTAAGCAAAAGTTAGAGCAGAGAGAGAGAGAGAGAGAGAGAAAGAGAGAAAGCTCATCCTAGTCATATTTCCTTGTGTCCAAAGTAGTCAAGTCATCTTCAATTAATCCTCTTGTCTTATGTCTTCAAAGTCATCTTTCCTCACTAGAGGCTTGTTCTGTAAATTTATATTGTCTTTTATGCCTTTATCCTATAATGGGGCATGCCTTCCTAGAACGTCATTATCTCTTATTCATTCATCCTGTCACTTGGCTCAAAAAGCTAATGCATAATCTCTAGTCCATCACATTCTTATCCTCAAGTTATATCTTGTCACTTGTCCTTTAACCACTACACTTGCCTTCAACTAGTGTCTCACCTACTTTAAGTCAAACCAATAATGAATCATTCCAAGTTTCTCTTCAATTTCAAATAGCAAAATAGCTTGACTTGCTCTTTTCTATGAATCATGCTACAAATGCCAAAACCATTTTTACCTTCAGCGTTAAGGTGGAATAAATAGCCTTGATTAAAATTCACCAAAACCATTTTTTTCCTTCAACATTAAGGCTGAGCAGATAACCTTAATTGAAATTCACCAAAACCATTTTTTCCTCTAGCATTAAGGTCGAACAAATAGCCTTGATTAAAATTTACCAAAACCATTTTTACCTCCAGCATTAAGGCCTAATAGATAGCCTTGATTGAAATTCACCAAAATCATCTTTACCTCCAGTATTAAGGCTTGACAGATAGCATTAATTGAAATCTACCAAGACCATTATCAGTGTAATCCTCTTAAATTGATACAACCATATCAAAGGGCAAATCCTTATTCATGAGCATGAGGTCTCCTTATGACCAAAATATTTAGCACTATACCTGAGCTAAAACCAACCACTTTCAAAGGAGGTTCAAAGCACTTTTATAGAGAAGCCCAAGCTGAAAAGCCTTCTCTATAAAGGCTAAACCAAGAAGCCTTTACTATGAAGTCCAAAACTAAGAAGCCTTCAGCATGAAGTCTAAGACTAAAAGCCTTCATCATGAAGTCCAAACCGAGAAACCTTCACCATGAAACCTAAATTGAGAAGCCTTCACTATGAAGCATGAACCAAAAATCCTTCACCATGAAGCCCACTCCCAAAAGGCCTTCATTTATGAAACCTATGATCTCCTCTAAGGTCAAATCTAATTGAGCCTTCCAAATTTATTTTCTTAACTGACTTTTCCTATAAGCAAGACTTAACCTCTGGTGAACCCTCATATTGGCACCTCCAGACAACCGGCACTCAATTACGAACCTAGAAAATCAAACCGAGCTTAAAACAGATTTGAAATGGGGCAAAATGGAGTAAAAAGGGGTGTGTGGGCCATAAGGACCGCACAGGGCGGCCCATGACCGTACAACCTCTATGCGGTATAGCACAAAGACTGTGCGAAACTGCACAACTCCTCTGCAGTACCGCATAGCTCTTGTGTAGTTATATGAACCCTCTATTTTGCATCTCTAAATGACCGGCATTTGATCACGATCACATAAAATCAAACCAGGCTCAAATCGGATTAAAGACGGAGAAGAATGAGTTGAAAAATAGAATGCGGCAACCCACGGGCCCATTGCGGTAACTCGCAGCCAGCTACAGTTATCGCAGCTGCCTCTGCAGTTACCGCAGAGGCCCCTGTAGTAGTCAATTGGCTACCATAGCTGACGCTGTGTCAACCGCAAAGTGCTCTGCAATTGCCGTAGCTGACTCCTCAGTTATCATAACCGTACCCTTTTAAAATTCTACCCGAAAACTGTGAATTTTTAGTCCCAAACTCCTCCTATAAATACCTTGCACCTCATAACAACTAAAGACACATAATCACATGCTTCTATACTCTCCCTAAAGCTTTCTAAACCTTATTCCTAAGCTTTTCAATCATCAAAACCCTCTTCCTAAACCTCCAAATCTCTAAAATCCCATTCCAAAACCTCCTCCATCACATAAAACCCTATTCATAAGCTTCCTAATCATTTCAAAACCCTATTCATAAGCTTCCTAATCACCCTTAAACCTTCTCTCTAAGCTTCTTAATCAAGAAAATGTGCGAATCAAGTTATTTCTTTCAAAGGGAATTCATAGTATTCAAGCAAAGGTGATTCAAAATCCCTCCAAGAAGAGTTCACACTATTCAAGAGTCCTTCTTCTAAAAGGAGTACTCATAATATCTTGAGACCAAGGTGGAACTTAGATCCGGTGCCAAGCTTGCTCTCTACGTTCCTTGTCGACGTAAACCAAATGTAAATGTTCTTTCCTTTTCCTTTTCAATTTCAATTTCAAAATCTAAATATGAAAAGATATAATTTTTGTTAATTAAAATCTGACCTAATTAACAAATCTCTAAAGCCTTTTAAAATCAATCAAAACATGATAAAAAAAATAATGACTTAAAAACCCCTCCTTCACAAAAAGGAAGAACTGCGTGGGGTTTGATTCCCATTCAAAGGGACACGCAGGCTTGCCATCTCTAAGGCATTCAACTACACTAAAATTAACAGCTTCTTCTCTCTATCACCTTCTTTATATAGTTTAGAACTGAAATTGCTTTTTTTAAATAAAAATCAAAATTTTAATTCTTTTTTATTATAATTGTTTTAACACTCTCTTTCTTATTTTAGTTTTTTAGATTATTTGGGGAATGTGTGCTTTTACTAGAACCCATAAGGGCTAGAGGAAAGATCCCTTGGTTTTGATATTTTGGTTTGTAATAGTTTTAAGTAGTTACTTCTTTATCTTTTTGCATCTTGTGATTATCATTATCTCATATTTGTCATGCATTTCATGAGTAATATTTGTTTCATATATCATATTATATCTATTCATACATACATAAAAACTTATTTTTAAAAGCTATTTTATATTTAAGCCAAACTAATTTTTTGTATTGTTTTAACCAAAACCTAGTCCCCGAACCCTCTTTGGTCATTCGAGGACTAGTGCTTTTCTTTGGAATAAATGGTGTAATTTTGGAGTCAATTAAATTGGATTTTTCCTTTAATTTTTCCAACTAAAAATAAACAAAATTAAAGTGGCAACTCTTTTTGCAAATTACAACTTACAAAATATAATTTTCTAAACTCATAGCGGGTTCCAATAGTGATGTTTCTCCTAAATGGGCATTTTTGATTCCCTTTAGCGGATCAGACCGGGTGCTTGGGTGACGCCTTACAGCTCGTGACTCCACTGGGGACTTTCAAAATCTTATTCAAATAAAGGATAAAGCATACTACTCTTGGTAAAACAAAAAGTTTGGCTTTTATTACAAAATGGCTTTTTCATGCATCACTACATTGGTCTCCTTGTCCAAAACATTAGTTTCTTAGGAAAACAAAGGATAGAAAGTAACATCGAGTGGGCAACCTTCCTTAGGTTTGCTCGCCGATAGTGAAATCATCCAGCCCACGACATATTATTCTCTAATCCTTTTAGAGGTGTAACGAGTATGCATGTACCATTAGACCAACGCGAGGCTCCTTAACTCACATATGGTTAGGTATATTGCATCTCTAGTGTGATGGGTTCCTTTCAAACTACCCTTACCCTTTCATATAATGACTCATAGAACCTTCCTTTAGGATTGTATAAACCATAATACTAAACTTGGTATTTCATGAAACCTTTTTCAATCATTCATTCATACATGCATGCATAGATTGAACCTTGTGAAGAGGCTAAAACCTATCCAAACACCTTCGCACCTAAAACCCATGGTCAAAACCCAAAACCTATGGTCCACCTAAGCTCATGGTCAAAACCCAAAATCTATGGTCTACCTAAACTCATGGTCCAAACCCAAAACTCATGGTTCATCTAAACCCATAGTCCGATCCTTACCAAACCCATGTTAAACTCATGGTAAAAATAAACCCATATGTGGTACTCCCATCCAAATCCACAATCCTTGTGTAAGCTAAACACTAACCTAGCTCTATTCTTCTTATCCAAGCTGAACACTGATCTAGCTTTCATCTTTCACAATTTTTATCCAAGCTAAACACTAACCTAGCTTTGATCTTTCATAATTCTTACCCAAGCTAAACATTGACCTAGCTTTACCCTCAATAATCCTTACCAAAGCTAAACACTAACCTAGCTTCACTCTTATCCTTAATCATTATCCAAACTAAATGTTGACTTGGTTTCACCCTCAACATTACTATCCAAGCCTATGCTCCTATCTAAGCCCATGGTCCAGTCCACCATTGTCCAACTATCACCAAACCTATGGTCCACCCAACCTCCAAATCCATTGTACATCCATAACCCAATCGCAAAACCCATGGTCCCTCAATCATTAAGCCCATACTAAACCAACCATAAATTTTGAATCCAATTACTTAAGGCTAAACTCTAACCTAGCCTTCCTAACTAAACTTAGTTCCTTAAAACCTAAAATCCAACTTATCTATTCAAAAGCTAAAATCTGACCTAGCCACTAAAAGCTAAAAATCCAACCTAACTACCCAAAGCTAAAATTTGACCTAGCAACTCAAAGCTAAAATCCGACCTAGCTACTCAAATGCTAAAATCTGACCTAGCTACTTAAAAGCTAAAATCTGACCTAGCCACCCAAAGCTAAAATCTGACCTAGCCACCCAAAACTAAAATCTTACCAAGCTCCCCTAGCTAAATACCTACCTAGCTAACATCACACACCTCTACCCTCCTTTTTTACTCATACCTTGCCCACCTAGTCGTAAGACACTGTCATCTATAAGCCCAACATCCTTGGCCCATTACTTTCAAAACCAATCCATTACTCCTAGATTGAAAAATGCCTATAAGCCTACCTTAAGCCCTATACCTTTGGCTCAACACATTACCCTTGGCCTAACAAACTACCTTAAGCCTAATACCTTTGGCCCCAGCACAATACCTTAAACCCAATACCTTTGGCCTAATACACTATCTTAAGTCCAATACCTTTGGTTCAACCTGATACCTTAAGCTTGAGACCTTGACCTGTGCAACATCAGGAAATCATCAAAAGCCCAAATGCAATCAGCTTACAACATCAATGGGAGACTTTTTCCTCAAAGTGTACATACCCATCTCATTGCTTCTTTTCCAAGCACTTACCTTATTCTTTGACTTGGTTTTAAACGTACCAATAGTAAGCCTGACTGACATGGAAGCTTTAACTAACCTACTCAAGAGGTAAGAAGAGAACCTTTAAGTTATTCTCATCTCTGCCCTAGATGCTCAATGATCCAATTTCAATCAGTCTTTAACTAGCCAACAATTCAATTTTAATAATGCCCTAATCCATATTACTTCTGCTTTCACTAATGCCTTAAGTTTCCAATGCCAACTTATCATCAATAAAGTGAGAGGAATGTTAAACCAAGCTAAGCCCATCAATGCTGCACCTACCATTAACATGACCCATAATTTTACATCCTCAATCTCAAACACCAATGCCATTCTAGCCTCAGCCATGCCATCTGTCTTAGATACTAACCTTGCCTCTTCTTTGAATCCTTTTCAAAGCAAGGAAAACCCCACCTCTTCTACTATCAAAAGACCTTTAAACCTTAATATTGATGCACTGGTGCAAACCTTCACAATGGAAAAAGGGTGCAAGAAAAGCAATACCTCTGCTCCCCTTGCCTCTACTGAATGGAAGGATATGGACACCTACACTTCCCTTGTTAATATCGAGTGAGAGTGTATAGAGATAGCTGGCATGACTAGTCGGCGACCCTTAAAATCTCAACAAAGGGCTTTCACAGATTTGGGAGTTCCATTAACAGCAGTTTATAAGAAGGCTTTGAAGGTAAGAATAGTAAAACCCCTGGAACTAAGAGTCCCCCCTAATCCCTTACCAAAGAGCTACCACCCCAATGAGTATTGTGAATATCATCAAGGAGTGGGGGCACCAAACCAATGCATGTAAAGCTTTGAAACATAAAATCTAGGATCTGATTGATAGTGGAGATATCATCCCCCTAAAGCAAGACCCAAGACCTTAATTCAACCCTGAGTAGCATAACATGGAGGACTTCAAGCCTAGCTAATCTGACCTATCTAAGGTTGAATTCCAAATCTAAGATTGAGTCTGAGCCCAAGCCTAAAAGTCTGATTCTAAGTCTAAGTTTAAGTCTGAGTCTATCATTTACCTAAAAGTCTAAGTCTAAGTCTGAGTCTGAGTCTGTCATTTTATTTTATAGTAATGCATCTATGTTTTCCTTTCATTATTTATGCATTAACTTTCTTATCATCCTTGATTAAGTCTGACACTGATAAGCTTAAAAAAAAAAAAGAAAAAGAAAAAAAAAGAGAGAAGAAAAAAAAAGAAGAAAAAAAAAAAGAAAAGAAAAGAAAATGAAGAAAAAAGGGGTAAAGATTAAATCCACCACAATTAGCATAGATCAAAATGTGGGGTGTCCTCATTCTCGTGAATCAATAAATGCGTCACAAGTTCCTAACCAAAGAAGGACCTCTCATCAAATAGTTAAAGCACAAAGAGCAAGTAAATGTAGTTACCTATTGCACAATTGGGTAATCAAATGATGCACCTCAACAAGGGGTGACAAGTTCAAAGAAGACCTCTGTCAAACCCAAAATTCAAAGATCAAAGCCTCTCGACATAGAAAATCATGGTGGAATACTTTCTCTCAAACTTCATTAATCCAAGCTCGCTAAGTTAAAAATCTGAAAGAGTAGCTTAGGCAAAAGTTAGAGATAAAAAAAAAAAAAAGCGAGAGAGAGAGAGAAAGAGAGAAAGCTCATCCAAGTCACCTTCCCTCATGTCCAAATTAATTAAATTATCAAATATGTCTGGTCTCATGTCTCCAAAGCCATCCTTCCTCATCAAAGGCTCATTCTTTAAGATTATGCTGTCTTCTATGCCTTTATCTTACAATGGGGCCATGTCTTCCCAGAACATCATCATTTGTTGTTAGTCCATCCCATCACTTAGTTCAAAGAGTTAATACATATCTCCAGTCCATCACATCCCTATCTCTCATTTAGGACCATGATCCCTAGGTTGTCTTCCTCTACTAGCCCTTTAGCCATTCCTAAGGGCTCTTTATTTTTGCCAGTGCAGTCAGTGTGTCATCAAGTCAAACCAATTAAGTGTCACTCCAAGAGTCTCTTTAATCTCAAACAACTAGAAAAGCTTGACTCACTCTTTTTCATGATTTATGCTACAAAAAGCAAAATGATATAACCTCTATAATTCTTTTTAAAAGTTTCAGACTACTTTTAAACCATTCCCGAATTAATTTTTCTATCCCAAGCCTCATTTGCAAATCATACCATCATTTCAAGCTCAAGCCACGTACCACCCTTTTTTGGCAAAATCTCATCATGGGCAGAACCAAAAATCCTAAGTCTCTCAAGACTCATCATCTTTCAATTTAGTTTCCTTGGCAAAACCAGAACTCGAGGCATATCTCCCAAAGCCTATCATCCTTAAGTTGATTAAGAAGAACTCAAACTAGTCAAGGCCCATCTCATGCCTCTTTGGCAAATATCTCATGATCTAAAATATTAAATTGGCAAAACACATAATCCCTGAGAATCAAAGCCTCTTAAAGCCTGCAAACCATTCTGATACAACCATGTCAAAGGGCAAACCCTTATCTATGAGCCTATGGTATCCTTGTGACAAAACCTGTAGCACCATACCTAAGCCAAAGCCGGCCATCCAAAGCACCCTTGTAGAAAACTATTCTCAACACCTAGAAGCCTTCACCATAAAGCCCAAAACCAAAAGCCTTCGCCATGAAGCCCTAACCAAGAAGCCTTCGCCATGAAATTCAAACCAAGAAGCCTTCACCATAAAGCTCACTCCTAAAAAGCCTTCACCATGAAGCCCACTCCTAAAAGGCCTTCACGATCTCTTCTAAGGCAAAATCTAACTAAGCCTTCCAAATTGATTGCTTAGCCTGACCTTTTCCTCTAAAGCCAAGATTAGCCTCCTAGGTTTAGCATCCTAACCTAATCTCTCTAACTAAGCCTTCCAAATGAATTCACCAGAAGGCAATAACTTGACCGAGCATCTAATCTAATCTCTCATGAAGCCAAACCAGACTGAGCTTCTGAATGAACCTAGCCGAACCGAACTTAGCCTTCTAAGATGATCCACTCATTCTAAACAAATCTCCCCTAAAGCCAAACCAGAAGGCCATAATTGAGCAAGCCAATTGCCGAACTTAACCTTCCCCAAAATTAGACCTGACCTAAACCTTATCATCTCAAAAGACTTAACCCCCCATTCAAGCCATTCAAGCTTTCTAATTTAGCCTTAAGCCAAACATCATTGCAAACTAAACACACCTAAAACCTGCCCAACCTCTTCCAGCCATACTTGGTTTAACCTCCTAAAGTGACTTCTTCCTAGGCCAAAATAATAGCCATTGACCAACTAGCCTCATACTTGACATGCCCATTTCACCTCTAAGCTAGCCGATCAATCAAGAAAAAACATCAAACCACTTTCCTTTATCATCCTAAAGTGGGGGCACCTCCCTTCCAAATATCCACCTTTCTCCTGAAAGCTCAGCACTCTCCTACCAAACTGACCCTTCGTAAGTTTAAGCTATCTAATCATTGCATAGTCATATGCATTTCATAACAGAATAAGTTGTAAGTCAAACTTTCATATCAAAATGGATCATCTCTTTCCTACCAGACAAGGTCGTCATCATTCCTACTAGACAAGAATATCATTTTTTTAGCTCCTACTAAAAAGGACAACCTTAGGATTCATACCTTAAATCTAAATTAGGTATATCTTTTAATCAGACTCATCTTAGGATAGCCTTAGGATCCATACCTTAAATCTAAATTAGGTATCTCTTTTAATCGGACTCATCCTAGGATAGCCTTAGGATCGATACCTTAAACCTAAATTTGGTATCCCTTTTAATCATACCATCCTAGGATAGCCTTAGGATTCATACTTTAAATCTGAATTAGGTATCCCTTATAATCATACCATCCTAGGATAGCCTTAGGATCCTACCTTAAATCTGAATTAGGTGTAACTTTTAATCGGACTCATCCTAGTATAGCCTTAGGATCTATACCTTAAATCTGAATTAGGTATCTCTTTTAATCATACCATCCTAAGATAGCCTTAGGATTCATACCTGAAATCTGAATTAGGTATCCCCTTTATCAAATCCATCCTAAGATATTCTTAGGATTCATACCTTAAATCTAAATTAGGTATCTCCTTTATCAGACCCATCCTAAGATAGCCTTAGGATTCATACCTTAAATCTGAATTAGGTATCCCTTTTGATCATACCCATCCTAAGATAGCCTTAGGATTCATAACTTAAATCTGAATTAGGTATCCCCTTTATCAGATCCATCCTAGGATAGCCTTAGGATTCACACCTTAAATCTAAATTAGGTAGGATTTATACCTTAAATCTGAATTGGGTATCCCCTTTTATCATACCCATCCTAAGATAGCCTTAGGATTCATACCTTAAATCTAAATTAGGTATCCCCTTTATTAGACCCATCCTAAGATAGCCTTAGGATCCATACTTTAAATCTGAATTTGGTATCCCTTTTAATCGAACTCATCCTAGGATAACCTTAGGATCCATACCTTAAATCTGAATTAGGTATCTCTTTTAATTATACTAGCCTAAGATAGCCTTCCTTAAATCTGAATTAGGTATCTCCTTTATCAGACCCATCCTAAGATAGCCTTAGGATTCATACCTTAAATCTGAATTAGGTATCCCCTTTTGATCAGACCCATCCTAGGATAGCCTTAGGATTCATACCTTAAATCTAAATTAGGTATCCCTTTTGATCAGACCCATCCTAGGATAGTCTTAGGATTCATACCTTAAAACTAAATTAGGTATCCCTTTTGATCAGACCCATCCTAGGATAGCTTTAGGATTCATGCCTTAAATCTGAATTAGGTACCCCTTTTAGTCAAACCATCCTAGGATAGCCTTAGGATCATTTCACCCATAAATGTTTAGATCATCTAAGCATCCCTATGGTTCTTTTTTTTTTCCACTTTAAAAAAAAAATCAACCATTTCCACCCAAACATGTCTAGATGTTGACTTAGGCATCCATTTGGTTCATCTTACCATCCTTCATTCCAGGGTTCACCATCATCATAATCACCTTTTGCTCAAAGCCAATTCTAATAAGAGGGCAGTTGTGAACCCTCTATTTTGCACCTCTAAATGACCGACATTTGATCACAAATGCATGGAATCAAACCAGGCTCAAATTGGATCAAAGACGGAGAAGAACGGGCCAAAAAATGGAATGCGGCAACCCACGGGCCCGCTAAGGTAACTCGCAGCCGACTGCAGTTACCGTAGTGCCACAAAGTGCTCTGCGGTTGTCGCAGCTGACTCCTCAATTACCGCAACCATACCCTTTCAGAATTTTACCCGAAAACTGTGAATTTTTAGCCCCAAACTTCTCCTATAAATATCTTGCACCTCATAACAACTATACTCTCCCTAAAGCTTTCTAAACCCTATTCATAAGCTTTTCAATCATCAAAACCCTCTTCTTAAACCTCCAAATCTCTAAAATCCCATTCCAAAACCTCCTCCATCACATAAAACCCTATTCATAAGCTTCCTAATCATCTTAAAACCTCATTCATAAGCTTCATAATCACCCTCAAACCTTCTCTCTAAGCTTCTTAATCAAGAAAATGTGCGAATCAAGTTATTTCTTTCAAAGGGAATGCGTGGTATTCAAGCAAAGGTGATTCAAAGCCCCTCCAAGAAGAGTTCACACTATTCAAGAGTCCTTCTTCCAAAAGGAGTACTTGTAATATCTCGAGACCAAGGTGGAACTTAGATCCGGTGCCAAACTTGCTCCCTACGTTCCTCGCCGACATAAACCAAAGGTAAAAGTTCTTTCCTTTTCCTTTTCAATTTCAAGTTCAAAATCTAAATATGAAAAGATCTAATTTTTGTTAGTTAAAATTTGACCTAATTAACAAATCTCTAAAGCCTTTAAAATCAATCAAAACATGATAAAAAAGGCAATGACTTAAAAACCACTCCTTTACAATAAGGAAGAACTACGTGGAGTTTGATTCCCATTCAAAGGGATACGCAGGCTTGCCGTCTCTAAAGCATTCAACTCTGCTAAAATTAACAACTTCTTCTCTCTGTCACCTTCTTCATATAGTTTAGAATTGAAATTGCTTTTTTTAGATAAAAATCAAAATTTTAATTCTTTTTTATTATGATTGTTTTAATACTCTCTTTCTTATTTTAGTTGTTTAGATTATTTGGGGAATGTGTGCTTTTCCTATAACCCAAAAGGGCTAGAGAAAAGATCCCTTGATTTTGATATTTTGACTTGTAATAGTTTTAAGTAGTTACTTCTTTATCTTTTTGCATCTTGTGATTATCATTATCTCATATTTTTCATGTATTTCACGAGTAATATTTTTTCATACATCATATTATATCTATTCATGCATATATAAAACTTCTTTTTAAAAGCTATTTTGTATTTAAGCCAAACTAATTTTTCATATTGTTTTAACCAAAACCTAGTCCCCGAACCCTCTTTGGTCATTTGAGGACTAGTGCTTTTCCTTGGGATAAATGGTGTAATTTTGGAGTCAATTAAATTGGGTTTTTCCTTTAATTTTCCCAACTAAAAATAAACAAAATTAAAGTGGCAACTTTTTTTGCAAATTACAACTTAGAAAATACAATTTTTCTGAACTCATAGTGGGTTCCAATCATGATGTTTCTCCCAAATGGGTATTTTTGATTCCCTTTAGCTTATTGAACCGGGTGCTTGGGCAAGGCCTCACAAGTTACCATATACTAATCTGCCTTCTGTGCAATTTCTGAGACTTCTTGTGTGGTTCTAAGTGTTAGAAAGTGAATCCCACATCAAAAACTTGCCATTTCTGCTCCCAATCCTTTCCCTATAAAAGCACTACCTTCCTACCTCATTTCCACACTCAGAACTGCTTAATCAAACCAATTGATTTCAAAGCAATCAACATTCTTTAAGGTTTGGTCCAAAAGGAATGAACTTTTAGTTTAAAATTTTATTTTATTTTGTTTTGTTGTGTTAAGGTGGTTGTTTTTGAGGTAGCTCTCCTCAAATCAGTCCGAGGAGGTCCCAATAACACCGTCCAAGTTCTTGTTCTAAGGTTATCGTTCCACCAAGTCGAAAAGGTGGAATTGTGATCCGGTCGTCCGCTTCATCGGCCCTACGTCCCCAAGTCCCGTTCTCGTAAGGTAATTATTTTCTTGTTTTCTTATTTTATTTTATTTTAGTTTTTCTTTTGCTTTATATTGTTCTTTTTATTTTGTTTTGTTTGTTTTCTTAGGATTATTTAGTTTATTCTTTTCGTTCATTATTTATTTGTTTTGCATGTTTTATCATTTCTTTCATTACTTTGAGGCATATTGATTAGAGTCTAATTTAGTCAATTAGGTAAACGATTTAAATTGTTGCATCGACTTGTTAATTAAAACCTAACCTAATTAACAACTTGGTAATCAATTAATAATTTTGCTTATTTAATCAATCAACCCACCTTTTAATCAATGAACTGAAACATGATAATATGGCTACGTTAAACTAACCCCTTCGCAAGAAGGGCAAACCACATGGATTTTGATTCCTATTCAAAGGGATACGTAGGCTTGCTTGTTTAAAGCATCAAATCCAATTTAAATAAAATTTAATCATTCTCTTGTTTGTTATTTTATCAATCAGCTCTTTTCTTTGCGATATTTGCATCTAGTTTGTTTTCTTTATTATATTGATTTTGTCTTTCTTTCATAGTACTTTTTCTTTACTTATTATTTTAGAATTATTTTGGGAAATGTGTGACTTCCCTAGAACCCAGAAGACTAGAGGAAGTATCTCCTATTTTGGTTTTGAATTATAAAGTTAATTCCTTTACTTTATTGATTTATTGTTTTGGATGAATATTTATTTATTTGTTTATTCATGCATTATATAATTATTCATGCATTATGTAAACTATTCATGAAATTTATTTTAAGTCATCTTGTATTAAATTTGCCAAAATTTTTCTAAATAAACCAAAAACCTAGTCCCCGAATCCTCTTTGGTTTCAAGACTAGTGATCTTTTTCCTTTGGGATATTAATTGGAGTCAAATTGGTTTTTTCCCTTAATCTTTTTCCTAAATAAAATAAAATTAAGATGGCGACTCTTTTCAAAAGCAACCAATCTGAACCCGAGGGTTCTATTGTGAGTTCAAACCCAAATAAGCATTTCGATCCCACTTAACAGATTAGACCAGTGCTTAGGCGAGGCCTCACACCTCCCAATTCAATCTCCTACAAAGTCTAGTATTCTAGCCTAATCTTACTAACATAGTCTTAAGGCAAAACCTAACCAAGCCTTCCGAATGAGCTCCCCAAAGGCCATAACTAACCAAGCCAATCGCCAAACTTGACTAAAGACTTCTGTAAGAACTTCTCCAAAGATAAGCCTGATAAACTGACTTGCCCTAAAACTATACATAACCTAACCTTCTGACCTAATCGTCTCCAAGGACTTGACCTCCCCGATCGAGCTTTCTAATTCAGCCTCAAATCAAACCTTTTTCAATGTTAGACCTACCTAAGCCCAGCATGACCTCTTCCAGCCATACCTAGCATAACCTCCCAAAGTGACTTTTTCTAGGTAGAACTGATAGCCATTGACCAAGCAACCTCATACCTGATATGACCCTAAGCTAGTCGTTCAATCTAATCCATGCTTGACTAAGCCTTTTAAGGTGATTAGCTCAATCTCATCCTCTTCTAAGGCCAAATTGATAGCCTTTGATTGACCTTTTAACCAGCCTCATACTGGGTCCAAATCAAGTATGACCCTACCATCCCCAAGCTGGTCTATTCAAATGAAATAACCTAACTACCATCTTTTATCATTCTAAATTATGGGCACCTCCCTTTTAAATATTCACCTTTTTGAAATAAGGGCATCTTTCTCCCAAAAACTCAACACTTTCTTGCCAAAGTGACCTTCAAAGTATCCAATTATTGCATAATCATATGCATTTTGCACTAAGTAGACTCTTGAATCAAGGTTGATTATCAAGTCAAAATTCATAAAGCAAGATGGATCACCAATTTTGAGTTAAGAAAGGTCATCAATCCAAATGCTCGAAGCAAGGCGAATCATTATATCAAATCAAGAAAGATCATTAATCCAAATTCTTGAAGCAAAATAGACCATCAATCCAATAACTCCATCAATTTGACTTCCTGAACTAAGACTCAAACCATCAACATTAAACCTATCCTAGGATAACCTTAGGATTCATTCCTTAAAACTGAATTAGGTATTCCCTTTTTTTAGACCATCCTAAGATAGCCTTAGGATCATCAACCTAACATAAAGTTAGGTTTCTCTTTTGCAACTTTTAAGACTATCCTACAATAGCTTTAGAATCATCAACCTAACATAGAGTTAGATTTCTCTTTCAGAACTTTTTAAACCATCCTAAGGTAGCATTAGGATCATCAACCTAACATAGTGTTAGGTTTCTCTTTTCAAACCATCCTAGGACAGCCTTAGGATCATCAACCTAATACAGTGTTAGGTTTCTCTTTCAGACCATCCTAAGATAGCCTTAGGATTATTTCACCCATAAATGTCTTGTAACGATCACCTAGGCATCCATGTGGTTCCTACTCCCGCCCCTTTATCAAAATTCTTTCAAAATTTCACCCATAAATGTTTAGTAATGATCACCTAAACATCTCTATGGTTCCTTTTTTCCACCTATCCTTTACCTTCAAAATTTAACCACTCCTTTCACCCAAACACGTCTAAATTCTGACTTAGACATCTCTTTGGCTCATTTTTTTCATCCCTCATTTTTGGGTTCACTATCATTAGAATCACCTTTTGGTCATGTCAATTTTGATGAGGAGGCAGCTATGAACCTTAATTTTACACCCTCCATATTGCATTTTAAACCTTAGAGTGCTTAGGTGTGGTAAACAGACCTCTAGAAGCTAAAATAGGAAAATTAAAAAATAGAGCCCCGGGAATTAAAACCTATCACTATGTGCTTTGAACTACTCTTAGATCATCTGAGATTGAATAACAAACATAACACAACTGGAATAGCAAAAAATGAATGAGAAACGAGTGAAAACCAGCCAAAATCACAAAATCAGATAAAGTTAGGCCTGGCAGCTATAGGATGCCCAGCGGCTGCTGAGAAAGCCTATGCGGCTGCTACTAATGGATTTGCGATTGCCACTAATGGATTTGCAGCTGCGGCAGGGTTCTGCGCGATAGTAGTGATATTTTTCCATTTTTTTCTTCATTTTGTGCACCTATCCCACATTGAAAATGCATGAAACTTTCCCCCAACCTTTCTCCTATATATAGGGGTCCTCCCACTTTATTTTCTAGACCTCCTCACCTCTTAGTTTGCTTGATTAGCCTTTGCATTAAGCAAACCATCTCCACAAACTTGGTCTACCAAGAAACGAGCTTTTTAGTTTAAAGTTTTCTTTTATTTTTTGTTTTGTTATTACTCCTTGCTTTGCAAAATAAGTTGGGTTGCAACTTTCTAAACCGACCCATCAAGTCAAAAGTTTCTCACCGTCACTCACCATCTGAGGTAAGCCTCTGCTTGCTGTCTGAGGCCAATCGTCACCCGCCATTAAAGGTAAGTTTCCTTTCTCTTTTCTTTTTTTTTTCTTTATTTGTTTGTTTATTTCATTTTATATTTTTATTTATTTATTTATTCATTTATTTTATTTACTTCTCTATTCTAAGGCTTCTTGCCTAATGTTTAGTTTGCTAAGGTAGTTAATTAGAATATGACATAACATCATTGCCAGGGTTGCCATATTCTTATTTCTTTAGGTTTTCATCTAACACATTTGCTTTTTTTAATTTGCTTTTGATTTTGTTATTAAGAGTTTTTTTAATGTTACATTTTTCTTTAAAAAATTATAGGAAATAAAATAATTTTAATAAAAAAAAGAAATTCACATCAATAGATAAATCAAAGGTTGACTATTATTTTCCAGGTTAGTACGTGCAATGGACACATTCTCAAAGGACAATAAATAATTTTAATTTGTCAATTTTAAATATTGAATTAGTTAATTTGAAAATTCAGGAGGTAAAGTAATTTTTTATGCCACATTCATGAGGCAAAAGATGTATTCAACCACGTATATATAGTATTGCAAGTGGTCCTTGCTAATTCACACAAGATTCCACATTATAAATTTTTAATTTTGCACTCTCATCATCCGGTCACAGTTTAGCACCTACTAAGTTTAGTGAGCTATGCAGAACTAATACAGTGGTCTTGCTAAGAATTTTTTTTTTTTAGCCTTCAAATAGATTGCTACTCAAACACCCAAATTTTTAAATCCCAAATCAACAATCAATCTCTAGAAAAAAAAAAAAAAAAAAAAAAAAGAGCTAAGTCGTGCTAGCCTAGCGCAGATCTGCACAAGGTTCTGCACGAATCTGCACTCGTGATCCCCCTTTCTATGCTAAAGTTTCCATTTTTTCCTTTTCAGCCCAATTTTTAGCCCTTTTAGGTCTTTTAGTTTTCCAATCGCTACACTACTCTCACCCATTTTTCCTATAAATACTCTCTCCATTCTTCCATTTTCCACACCCCTTGAATTGCAATTGATTGCTATCCTCAAATTCCTCTCTTCTTTTCCCTCCAACTACTCTCTAATTAATTAATTAATTTTTTTAATTAATCAATTATCTCACCCTAACCACGTTAATTAATTTTTTTAATTAACTAAAACTTTCTTAAAATTAAAAATAATCACTCAATTAATTAATCATTTTTTTCAAAATCAAATTAATCCTTTTTTTTAATCCACCCTTCATCTAAATTAATTAATTAATTAATCATTTTAATTAATTCATCAATCAATCCATTTTATCATATTAATTAGTTAATTAATCATTTTAATTAATTAATTAATCCCCCAATCAATCTAATCACCCGATCTAAATAAAATGAAATTTTGGTACGGTAAAACTCTTCGCCCATCAAAAGCCAAGGTATCAGCCTTTTCCTCTCACCCATAAATCCAAATCAAATAAATTAGTCTAATCAATCCTTAAACTCCTCCACTTAATCATGGAACGAACTATATGAATTTTAATTCCTATTCAATAGGGTACGTAAGCATGTTTGGAATCTAAATTCAAACCCAAAATCGATCTTCTTTTCCCTTTTATTTTCCAATGTAATTAGTGTATTCAGTTTATCTAATTGTTTTAGAATTAAGGAGTGATTATGTGGTTCCCTTATAATCCATAAGGACTAGAGAGAACACTCTTCTTAATTTGTGGATATTTTATTTAATTTCTCTTTAATGTTTTCCAAGCATTCATATTATACTTATGATTGCCATTGAATACTTATCATTCATAAAATTAATTTTTAAAATTAAATTAAACTTACGAGCCAAATTTTGATTATTTAATAAAAAATCTAGTCCCCAAACTCAATTTGGTTCGAAGACTAATGATTTTTATCCTTGGGTAAATTAATTACAAAATTAATGAATTAGAGTCACAAATTAGGTTTTTCCTTAATTTTTCCATTTTAAAAATAAATTGAGGCGGCGACTCCAAAATCACTTTTCAAAAATCACAAATCAATTTTTGAAATGATAGTCATTCCAATCATGAGCACCAAAACTCATTCCATGGCCTCTTTAAAAATCGCTCGACCTTTTCTTAAGGCAAAAATTCTCCTAAGCGAGGGAGGGGCGTTCGAGCGAGGTCCACACCCTTGATCATTTTTAGATTTGCTTGGTTTCTTTTTCTCCATCTATCCACTCTCCAATTAATTAATTAATCTTTTAATTAATTAATTATCTCACTGTAACCAAGTTAATTAGTCGTTTTAATTAACTAAAACTCTTTTTTAAAATTAAAATTAATCACTCAATTATTAATTAATTACTTTTTTCAAAATCAAATTAATCCTTTTTTTAAATTTACCCTTCATCCAAATTAATTAATTAATCATTTTAATTAATTAATCCATCTATCTATTTCATCACATTAATTAGTTAATTAATCATTTTAATTGATTAATTAATCTCACAATCAATCCAATCACTCAGTCCTAATAAAATAAAATTTCGGTCCGATAAGACCTTTCGCCAGCCAAAAACAAAGATATCAACATTTTCCTCTCACTTACAAACTCAAATCAAATCAATCAATCCAATCAAATCATAAACCCATCCACTTAATCGTAGAATGAACTATGTGAGTTTTGATCCCCATTCAATGGGGTACGTAGGCACGTTTGGAGTTAAAATCCAAACCTCAAATCCAATTTTTCAAACTAATTTCATTTGCCATTTTCAATTGTAGTTAATTATTTCTAATGCTATTTATAAAGGATTTTTGTGGTCCTCCTAGAATCCCATAAGGGCCGGAGAAGACATTCCAATGTTAATTAATTTATGTAATTAATTGAATTAATTTGGAACTAAGGAGTAATTATGTGGTTTCCCTAAATCCATAAGGATTAGAAGGAAGACTATCCTTAATTTATGGATGATTTACTTAAATATCCTTTTAAATAGGCCATGTACTCATATTATGCTATGCTCATGCATTTTAATTGTCATTTAATAAATGTCATTCATGAAATTAATTTTCCAAGTGAAATTAAACTTAAGAGTTAAATTTAAATTATTTAATGAAAAACTAGTCTCTGAGATCAATATGGTTCAAGACTAATGACTTTATCCTTAGGTAAATTAATTAAGAAATCAATGAATTAGAGTCAATTGGATTTTTTACTCAATTTTTCATTTAAAATAAATTAGGGTGGTAACTCCCAAAATCATTCTTCAAAACCACGAATCAATTTTCTGAGCGATAGCCGCTCCAATCGTGAGCACCGAAACTCATTCCATTGCCTCCTTAAAAATCGCTAGCTTTTTCTTAACGCAATTTTCTGAGCGAGGGAGGGGCGTTCGGGCAAGATCTCACAAATATGCTTGGATAAATGGTTACTAAATAGTTCTAATTTGTCAACTTTAAGTGTTAAATTGTTTAATTTGAAAATATAAGAGGTAAAATAAATTATGGTGTTAAGTTGAGGGTAAAATATGTATTAAGCCTATATATATCTTTGTGTGTGTGGCGGATCCCTCGGGCACTAAGTAGTATATTTTATTAAAAGAATATTTGTTGCGCAATTTCTGCAAGTGCACAGATCGTTTACAAATAATAAAGTGATGAGTGAGTATCGTTCCCACGAGGAAGGGTTTGTCAAGTACCAATTTTAAGATTACTCTATTATTTATAAAATCAATTATGAGATTTTATGTTTTAAGCTAAAGTGAAATTCAAGTAAATAAATTATGATAAATATGAAAATAAGATTAAAAGTCTAGGATTTAGAATTCATCAATTGATCACATATGATTTCTTTATAATTTTTAAATGGATTATTTTTGCTGGAATTAATGATTAAATTTTCCTAAATTATATGATGTTCTCTCTCAAGATACAACATGTGTGTTCATATTAACCTTACGTCTACTCTCGTGATCATAAGCAATTAACACAAACTCATTAAGTTTTATGGAAATCCTTTTAAAATCACAAAGGAGTATTCTTATCTCTAAACAATACATTCCCTAGGTCAATTATCCTAATAAACTAATATTGTACTTCCACTCTCACTACTTCACACAATATCTTAAATCATGCAATTAATGGCCAATTAATTACAAGCATTAAGTTCTAAGATAAAAGATTAATTCCAAAAATCAAATCCAATCAATTAAATATAAATAATCATATGCAAATCAAAATATTACATCTAAATCCTAGAAAAATAAATTTAGCTATTCATAATTAAAAGAGAAGAAATAATTAAATTAACAATAAAAATAATAAACATAATAATAACTTATAATTAAATTCAAGATAGAGTTTAGAGAGAACTTGTTTTGGGATACAATCTTTGATGAACTCAAGCTTCCAAAAACTCTTCCTCTTGATCAAAATAAAAAAAATAAAACTAATCAACTCTAAGAAAACATATGAAAATCTCTCTACATATTTTAATTATGGATTTTCTTTGATGCTCTTTCCCTTTGCCAAGCATGGTATTTATAGACATGTTTGGTGGAAGAATTAAAGTTCCATTAAAATTCTTACATCAAAAATTCAACATTGATGGTTAGGTTGGCCACCAACCATTGAATTCTTTCATCAGTATTCAAAAATAGTTAGGTTGGCTACCAACCATTGAATTTTGGCCACCAACCATTGAATTCCTTTATCAATATTCAAAAATGATTAACCAACCATTAAATTTTGACCACCAACCATTGAATTTTGACCACCAACCATTGAATTTATTTTTCATGAATTGAAAACTTGAATCATTGCTTGCATCATTATTTTTATGACATCACCGTCTGCATCATTTATTTTATTGCATCATTGTGACATCATTTTGATCTGTAAAAATAAAATAAAAATACTTAAAATATATTATAATTTATTTATAAATTGTAGAACTATTTATTTCTAAAAATATGTAATAATATTATTGCATTTTCGAGAACTGAGCTAAAATTTAAGTTTAAACAAATAAAATAACTCTAAAAATATAGAGTTATCAATATTACAATTTATCATTACTCGCCCTGCAATTTTTTTTAATTTTATAATAATCCCTATAAATAAAAAAATATTTTAGTTAGAAATTAAAATTTTTTAATTGTATTGGTCGGAATTCTAATTAAATAAGTTTTAATATATTCAAAAAATTAAATGGCCCATTTATAAATTAACCCATTTGTTAATAATTTAAAAAAAAATTCTTAGTATTGGTTAGAAAGAAAAGTGTCGTCTATCTATATTAAAAGAAATAAGAAAATAAAGAAAAAATTCAACTAAAAGTTGGATTTGTAACCAATTAAAATTCTAAAGTAGTAATTTAAAAGAAAACAAAAGAAATGTAATGAGTATAATGTATATTTTAAGAGATAAAAAGAATTATTCAGTAAATAATGTAAATTTAAAGAGATAAAAAGAATTATTCAGTAAATATTTACAATTATATGCATATATTATACCAATTTTTTTTAAAAAATATTTACAATATATCTTGTATTTTTCTTTTAAAATATTGTCAAACAAATGTCATATAATAAAATATAGAATGATTTTCTTTTCAACTAATTGATCACTTATTGAAAAGAGTATTACTAAAATAATTTGATATGAATTCAATTACATATAAAAAAAATAAGACAAGGTATATAATTTATAATTTTTAACTTAAGTAGATCATATACAGAAATAATTATAATTTTATTTTATTATTCTAATTGAAAATATATGGATAATTTTATTTATTTTTGGTAATTAAATATGTTCGTATATCGTTAATATATAAAAGATATTTTATTACATGTCTAAACAATAACAGTTTGATTGAATTTTTATTAATTATTTTATAGCAATATATTTTCGCTCCCACAATTAAGTGATGTGATCTGCCACTATACTGGGGAAATCAGCGGTTTCTAAATCTATCACTACCTTATTATCACTAAAGAGATAAGAATTCTCTGTTCTGGTTGCAATAAGATATAGAACCAAGAATTCTCTGTTCTGGTTACAATAAGATATAGAACCATTAAAAGGACAAATTTCGTAAGAATTCAATCGAACCATTTTATTTTTTTAATTTTTATATTTGAGAAAGTATAATTAATAGAATTCAATTTGTTTAAGTTAAAAAAAATATTTTGAAAGAAATAAGATTATGCCAAAATAGAAGAATTTTGCAAGAATTCAATTTATTTAATGAAATTCACTAGTAAAAATCCAAAATGTCTTCATTTAAATTAAATACGACTCTTTCTATATAAGGACAAAATGAGAAAATAATTATATTCTTTTCACTTTTCAATTATTCTAAACAATTGAATGGGTGAAAGGTTAAACTACTATCATTGGCTGGTCGAGTTGCATTAGCTCAGTTAGTACTCTCGTCTATCCCCTTTTATTCTATACAGTATGGTCTCCTTCCTATGTTTGCTTGTTTATGAGCTTGAATAATTGGTTAGGTAGTTTATATGTGATTGTAAAGATGGAAAAAGAGTGGTTAGCAAGGTTCGGTGGGACATTATGACTTAGCCTAGAGCTGCAGGTGGATTGGGCATTAGACGAATGCATCAAATGAATCTCACCTTTTTACAAAGCTTGGTTGGCAGTTGACTCAAGATCCAGATAGCTTCTGGCCTTGGGTGATTTCTACTAAGTATGTTTTATGTAAATTAGTTTGGGTCAACTACATCATCAAAATGGGGCCTCTTTTGTTCGGAATAGCATTTCTAAGGCTTCGCATTTGTTAGAGCTGGAGTCTATAGAAAAGTGTTCAATAGGAAGCCAGCTAATTTCTAGTTAGAGCCTTGGCTTGTGCAGGTTCCTTTATTTTCAATTTGACTGCAAGATGTTAGGGAAGATTTGTTACTTAAGCAGATTTGTGATTTTTGAGTTCAAGGTAGGAGCTGGGATTGGAGTGTGTTTCATAGTTTGCTTCCAATGGAGATAGAAAACATGCTAGATGTCTTTTGTGCTCTGTGAAGATGGTGATTTGGATGATGGTATTTATTATTCCCCTTATAAGAAGAGTGAATTCACTATTACAAAAGCTTATAATTTGAGCACTAATTTTACAAAGGATGTGGGAATGAGACTCTAGAAGCAAATTTGGAGTTTAGATGTTTCTCAACTTGCCAAAGTGCTTCTATAGTAGTCAGCACATGGTAAAATTATGTGTAACCAAAAGAGGGTTAAAAGGGGCTTGTCATCCAATCCTATGTGTTCTAGGTGTATGTTTTTGGTTGAGAATCCTATCCATGTGGTTCATGATTGCAAGGAGGCTATGTTAACTTGGAAGTGTTTGCTTGATATTGGGGAGTTTTAGGTGCAGTAATCCATGGATATTCAAATGTGGATCTTGTAGCAAGTAGCTCTGGTTAGGTACTGGGATTTTTTTTACAAATTGCGTTCAATGGATTTGGTGTTGGACGAACAAATGGGTGTTTAATAGTAAGCAGAGTAATCTCAATTTTAAGCTTCATTGGATAATGGTATATATGAGCCAGGTTATTAATGCTTTTCAACTCTAAGAATGTGTTCATGGAGGGGTGGTTCCTAAAGTTGATCATTAGGTTAGTTGGTGTCCTTCTCCAGTTTAGTGTAATTCTAATGGTTGTAAGGCACGAGATGACTTAATTGGCTATAGAGGTCTGCTAAAGGATGCTCAGGTTGCTTGGTTGTGTGGCTTTCTAGTTAATATAGGTAGTTGTAGTGTTTTAGAGGCAAAGTTGTGGGCTACATTTCACTGCTTGAAATTAGCTTGGACTATGGGTTTTCATAAGGTGGTGTTGCAAATAGGTTCTCTTATTGCAATATGGTGGCTTAAGGATTGTAGAAGTTGTTGGAAGTTCTCAATCCAATTTACTATATACTTGCAAAATGTTCTTTCAAATGGAAGGTATAGGTGGAGCAAATTTATAGAGAAGATAATCATGTTGCTGATTTTCTAGCAGTGGAAGCTTTGTTGCTTGAAAGAGGAGTTAATGTGTTAGACCAAGCTCCTTCTAGTTTGTATCCCTTACTTGAGGAAGATCAGAATGGTCATGTGGTGCTGTGAGGGGCTACTGCTCGATCTAGTTAAGCTGCTAGGTTTCTTTGGGGTATCTCCATTCATTTGTAACTAAAAACAATAGAATTCAAATGAACCCTATCTAATGCAAATAAGGAAGCATATACAAGACAATGATCCAATTCAACTTTATAATGGTCCCATTTACAAGAGTAAGAATGAAGAAATTCAAGGAGGCATTAAATGGAATGATTTAAGGCTTGTGGAATGATTTAGCCATAATTCAAGAATGCAAGGATGGATCATTCATCAAGCTGGGGATTGAAGACTCAAATTGAAGTTTGGTGACAATGATCCAAGTGGATGAAGGTCAAAACATGAAGAGTCAAGGTTCAAACATGGCCATGAGAAAAAATTCCATAAGTGCTGAAAATTGAACCCATCGCAGGTGCCACAAGTGTCGCGGGCGCAACATTATCACTTTAAAATTTATTCCAAACACATGAAATTGAATTGAATTCTATTTGGATAGCTAGTCATTTGAAATTATTAAGTACTTAGAATTTCTCATATGCCTATTTTTTTTATTTTACACATAAAATTTAAATTCAAATTTCCAATAATTTCAAATGCTCATTTATCCAAATAAACCATAGGATTTATTTGGATAGATATGATTTAAAATGATTAAGCATTTGAATTGAAATTTGACACTATGTTTATTTTTTATGATTTCATACATAAATTTTAAATCCAGATTCATAAAAATTTCAAATGCTCATCTTAATAGATCTTAAGGGCCTGTTTGGATTATAGAATTGGATTTGAAGTTTAGAATTCTAGTTCCAAAATCAATTCTACTAGAATTAGAATTGAGTTGGAATTGTAATTCCAGCGTTTGGATCCAAAAAAAAAATTTGTAATTGAAATTCCTTAAAAATTTTAAGATTACACCAATTAAAAGATTCAAAGTGATGATGATATATGTATATATTCTTTCTAACATTTCCTAATGTTTCCCATAAACCAAACAAACAATCAATATTTTTTAAAAAATAAATAAATAAAATGATCAAAAGTAAGGTTAAAATTAAAAAACAAAAAACCTCGCAAGTAATCGATTGAAATGAGCCATAATTGATCATCAAAGCCAGGAAGATTCGCCAATTTAATAATTAAACTCTTGGATCTGTCTGAGAACTTATTATACACCTCTAGCTTTTCATAAATTTGATGGATGCTAAAAAAAGAGATGATGAATTCAACGAATCCAAGTGTCAAACTCTTGAATTGACCAAAATTTTGCTAGTGGTGGTGGTCGATGGATTCGACTAATAGAACAAGGAGAGATCTAGTAGATAGAACAAACCTCGACAAAAAGCTGAAAAGAGATTAGAGAGGGAGTGATCCTTTTGATGGGAATCCAATAGTCTTGCAAGAAGTATATAAAGATATGCACAAAAAGAAAGTCAAGAAGACTCTTCAAAATGACGAGGCGTCGGGCGAGCTACACACAATGGGTTGGGCTGCTTATGCTTTCTATTTTCAAATTTAATTATTTTACTTTATTCTCATATTGTCATTCAGCTGAGTTTGTTAATTAAGCCCATATTTATCATTTTTCTGCTTTAAGTATTTTAATTAGTTATTTGGGCTTTTTAGCTTGTTTAAATTAAGCCTAAGTCTGAATTTTAGTTTATAAGAATTTTAGAGTTTGTAACCTAATGTGAACTCTCAATTTTGCACCCTCATCATCCAAATGCAACCTTAGTACTTTCTGAATTTAATGCACTACGTGGAGTCATTATGGGGGTAGCGCTCCAAAAAAAAAATTTTTTTAGCCTTCGATTACATTGCTATTAGACATCCAAATTTCCTAAACTCCAAACCACCAATCAATCTCTTAAAAAAAAAAAAGGCGCCACATCAATTGCCCCGAGGCAGCCGGCAGCGCTACCGACAGTCTAGGCAGCGCGCCACCTAGAACCCCGGCGGTGCCCCCCAGAAGCCCTATGGCGTGGTCCCTACTACTCTTTTTGCAGTTTCCAAAATGCCCATAATATGATTTTTTAGTATTTTTCCAGTCCTACCCTTTTAGCCTTTTCACTTTTCCACTTCTCATACTACTGTCACCCACTTCTTCTATAAATACCGCTCCATTTTCTCCATTTCAACACACCTCTAAAGTTGATATAGATAGTTATCTATCAACTTTTCTTCTACTTCTCACTCCAATCACCCTCTAATTAATTAATTAATTAATTTTTCTAATTAATTAATTACCTCACCCTAACCAAGTTAATTAATCTTTTTAATTAACTAAAACTCTTTTTTTAGTTAAAATTAATCACCCAATTAATTAATTAATCTTTTTAATTAATTAATTAATCACTTTTTTCCAAAACCAAATTAATGCTTTTCTCAATCCACCTTTTATCCAAATTAATTAATTAATCTTTTTAATTAATTAATCCATCCACCCTTTTCATCATATTAATTAATTAGTTAATCCTTTTAATTAATTAATTAATCCTCTAAAATTAATCATTTTCTTAACTCACCTTTCATCCAAATTAATTAATTAATCTTTTTAATTAATCAATCCATCCACCATTTTCATCATATTAATTAGTTAATTAATCATTTTAATTAATTAATTAATCTCCTAATCAATCCAATCACCCAATCTCAATAAAACGGAACTTCAATCTGGTAAAACTCTCAGCTCACCAAAAGTCAAGGTATCAGCCTTTTCCTCTCAAACTCAAATCAAATCAATCAATCCAATCAACCTTTAAACCCCTCCATTTAATCGTGGAAAAAACTACGTAGGTTTTGATCTCCATTCAATGGGGTACATAAGCACGTTTGGAATTCAAATCCAAATCCCAATCAATCCCCTTTCCTTTTTTTAATTAATGTAATTTGTGAATGCTTCATTTTGATTTTCTCATTACACTCATACTATGCTCATATATTTAATTAATTCTTATACATGAAATCAATTTTTTTAAAGTCAAATTAAACTTAAGAGCGAAATTTAGATTATTTAAAACCAAAAACCTAATCCCCGAACTCAACCTGGTTCGAAACTAGTGATTTTGTCCTTGGGTAATTAAATGAAAATTAACGAATTGGAGTCAAAATTGAGTTTTTCCTTAATTTTCCCATTTAAAAATAAATTAGGGTGACGACTCCCAAAATCATTTTCAAAATCAACCAAATCCGAACCTGAGGGTTCCATCGTCAGTCTAAACCCGAATGAGCATCCCGGTTTCCTCTAGCGGACCGGGCCAATGCTCGGATGAGATCTCATAGCTGGCAACTCCGCTGGGGACTAATTGCTATCTTTTTTTAAAAAAGAAAAACAAGAGGATTACTATTTGGTTGAGGAAAAATTTTTCCAAAATAATCTCTATTTGGCTCATTAGTATAATTTGACTTTCATGCATCACTTTGCATAATAAAAGCTCCTTGCCTAAACTTTAGCTTTAGGAAAACTTTTGGATGGCGAGTAGCATTAGCTCGACAATTCTCTTTGAGTATGTTAGGAGATAGTGAAAGCATTCCACCCCCCCAACAAATCCTCCATCATTTCGGTGGTGTAACAAGCAATCAATATTATTGGACCCATGTGAGGCTCCTTGCCTCACATGTGGTTAGGTATATTGATGCTTTAGTGGGACGGAGACCCTTAAATCAAACCATCCTTCACCCTTGTGCATATAGTCACCCTAGCCTTTGACCTTAGGTTCCATGTATCGTAATAATTGATACTCTTGCATGTTCATGAAACCTTTTTCAGCATGCATCACGATATAATTATGCATACATAATATGAGAAACTTGACAAGGTAAACCCTCAAACATGTCAAAGACCCAAACTGGTGATCTGTCACCCTAAAACACCTCTCACACTCACCTTTTCAACATGTAAACCCAGTAATCAACCATGCGGAGGGAATCATTTTCCCAACACACCTTCATATTCATGCCATTTTAATTCTGTATTCTTACCCTTCTTTTTGTCTATTTTCTGTTTAAAGGTACCAATGACCAATACCTTCAACTTCAATCAAGATGCCATAAGAGCTTTCTTCACTAACCTCCTCAAGAAACAAGAGGAAACTTTTCAAGCTGCACTTACCACCGCTCTTTAGACCCAAGCTGAAACTTTCACCAATGTTCTCAATACCCAGTTTGCCACCTTTATTGATGCCCTCAACTCCCAACGCCAGTCCATCATCAATGAGGTCAAGAAATGACTAATGCCACTATTACTCCCCCTCCTACTTATGTTGAGCCTGTAACTTTCCAAGCTGGGATTAGCCATGCCCCTACTTTTACTCCTCCCATTATCTATCTCACCGATAAAGGGAAAGCACCTGAAACTCTAACCTCTCTTATTGTGGACTTAAATACAACCACTCCCTCTCCCACTATGAATCCTTTTCAAAATGGAGATTTCTTTAGCTTTCCTAAAACTAAGAAATTGGTGGAGAAAATTAAGGCCATGGAGAGAATGCTCAAAAACATCAAAAAGCATGAAGACATAATAGATGTCGACTCCTTAACTCTCTTCCTAAATGCACGAGTTCCACCAAAATTTAAAATGTCAGTCATGGACAAGTTTAATGGCACCACATGTCCCAAAACTCATCTCAAGATGTATATGGGTGCCATGAGACCTTTCAGTGTGGACGACAAGCTCTTTGCTTAATTATTCCAATAGTCTTTGACTAGAGCTGCTATTAAGTGGTTACTAGACCTCAACTAGAATCACAAGAAAACTTGGGATGATATCTGCAATGCTTTTGTCAAGCAATACCACTATAACATTGAGATAGATGTCACCCGTCAAGATTTGAAAACCACCAAACAAAGGCCAAGAGAATCTTTCATCGCATTCCTAACAAGGTGGAGGACAAAAATGGCTCAAATGGTGAACCATCCATCTGAAGTAGAGCAAATTGACATCATTGTCAAGAATCTCCTCCCCTAATACCAGATGCATTTGCAAACACAATACTTCCCTAACTTCAAAGTTCTCATTGCCACCGCCACCAAGATCGAGGATTTGATTCAATTAGGACGAATCAAGGATGAATCCTCTAAGTATCACAAGAACACCACCAACATCACCCAAAAAGAGGGAGAGGTAAATGTTGTGTCCTGTCACCAGCCGATGAAGTTAGAAATAAGGATGACTTTCTCTGAGCTGGGCATGCCCCTTAGCATCGTTTACAAGAAAGCCTTAGAAACTAACATGGTTAAGCCCTTAGAACCACGACCTCCTCCAAATCCCTTGCCCAAGGGTTACAATGCTAATGAGCACTGTGATTATCATCAAAGGCCAGGGCACAAAACTGATGCATACAAGGCTCTGAAGTACAAAATTCAAAACCTCATTAATAGCGGAGACATCATTGCCCACAAACCTAAAGTCTAATACTACCATCTATCCTTTCTGAACCGCCGAGCTCACTCAACTATCTCAAGCTTCATCTAATAACCAGTATTTTGAGAAGAGTGCCAACACTATTGTACCCCTATTCAAGTCTTCCAAGTCTATGTCCAAGTCATTTGAGTTCGTGCCTAAGTCACCTGAGTCAGAGTCTACGCCAGAGTCTTTCGAGTTTGTTAAATCTTTTTTTTGAATTTAAGTTTGTTAGGTCTTACCCTTCAAAGTCTATATTTGCCTTCAAGGCTTATTCTTTAATGTACTTATGATGGGACTTTTATCAGTAATAAAAAGTTTGAACTTTCTATTTACTTTTTTTTTTCTAATTCATCTTTAAATGGGACATTTAAAAGAGAGAGAGAGAGAGAGAGAGAGAACAAAAAAAATATGAAAAAGGTAAAAGGATTAATTAATTATGGCACAAAGGAAAAGAATCAAAAATCTCATACATAGCATTTGCATGGTGTGAACCCTCAAAAATGCACCTCCAATGGATCGTCTTTCAATTATGAATCCACAGAATCAAGCAGAGCTCGAATCAGAGCTGAAATGGGCCCGAAACTGACAGAAACAAATCGAGCCGCGCGAGTGGTGCAGGGAGGCACGATTTTCGTGCCGCCCAGGAGGCGGCACGCATGCCGTGCCACCGGGAAATGACCATGCCACCGGTGCAGCATGGAAATCATGCCGCCGTCATGGCGGCACGTCTGGCGTGCCACCCAGATGGCCGGCGTGTCAGTCGTGCCGCGCCTGCCGCCAGTGCCGCGACGATGCCGCCGTCCGTACCGCCGGCACCTCCTCTATCAGCTCTATAAATAACAGCCTCCTCCAGCCTCATTTGACACAGTTTCACATGAATTCCAATAATTCCTAACAGATTCTAAAGCATTTTAGAGCATTTCAAAGCAATTCAGGCCTGTTTTTTGTTCTTATACTCACACAGTTGCTGCTTCTAGATCTAGATTCCAAGCTTCCTTTGAATTCAAGGTGGAGTTGAGATCCGGAGCCAAACTAGTTCCATTCGTTCGAAAACCAAGAAAAGCAAAGGTATAATCCCCTTCTTATTTTAAAATTCTAAATTCAGATCTAGAATTCTCTTTAGGTCTAAAACTGAAAAGATCTAAAACTTATTAATTTAAGAATCAGAATTAAGTTAATAAGCAAATCAACACATTTCTAAAACCCCTCCTTCGCAAAAAGGGAGAACTGCGTGGGGTTTGATTCCTATTCAATAGGATACGCAGGCTGCCAATCTGAAGGCATCAACTCCAAAAATCTTTTTATCAATATTGTTTTCCTTTTTATTTTGATTTATTCATATTAATCTTTATTTTGTGATTTTATTTTTAGTTTATTTTGGAGAATGTGTGCTTTTACTAGTACCCATAAGGGCTAGAGGAAAGATCTCATTTATTTCATTTGTTTTGATATTGTAATAATTAAGTAGGATTTATCTTTCCTATTTATTTATTATTGTCATTCCATCACATCACATATCTATTCATTCATCATTATATTTTTGTTCACGCATACACAAAAATTCAATTTTAAGAGTTATTTTGCATTTCAAGCCAAACTAAGGAAAATATATTTTTCTTAACTGTGTAATTACCAAAACCTGATCCCCGAGCCCTGCTTGGTCACTTGTGAATTAGTGCATTTTCCATTGGGATAAAATCAAAAATATTGGAGTCAATCAATTTGGGTTTTCTTTAATTTTCCCAATTAAAATAAATAAATTAAAGTGGCGACTCACTTTTCAATTGACACATTACAAAAATCAATTTTTCGAACTCACAGCGAGTTCCAATCGTGGAGTTTCTCCCGAAGAGCATTTCGATCCCTCGGCGGACCGGACCGGTGCTCGGGCGAGGCCTCACAGTTGGCGACTCCACTAGGGACATAAAATCTTTTTCAAATAAAAGATAAAGTGGATTACTTTTGGTAAAATACCAAGTTTGGCTTCAAAAGCAAAATAACTTTTTCATGCATCATTACATCGGACTCCTTGTCCACAAAACCCTAGATTCCTAGGAAAACAAAGGATAGAAAGTAACATCAAGTGGGCAACCTTCCTTAGGTCTGCTTGCCGATAGTGAAATCATCCAACCCATGATGTATCCTCTAATCCTTTTAGAGGTGTAACGAGTATGCACGTACCATTCGACCCACGCGAGGCTCTTTGTCTCACATGTGGTTAGGTATATCGCATCTCTAGTGTGATGGGTTCCCTTCAAAACCACCCTAATCCTTTCATGTAATGACTCATAGAACCATTCCTTTAGGGTTGTATGTACCATAATACTGAAACTTGGTATGTCATTATCGTGAAACCCTTTTTTTTTCATGCATACATGCATGCATGCATAAAACCTTACAAAGTTGGAGAGTCTTAATTCCACCCAAACACTGCTAGTCCCAAAAAAAAAACCATGTCAGCCCATGGTCCCAAATATAATCCATGATGTTCATTCCATACCAAAGCTAGAAACTGACCCAGCTTTATTTTTTTTATCCTAAAGGTTGAAAAAATGTCTGTTGCCGGAGAAGAGACCACTACTACCAGGGCTGATGAGATCTTTGATGAACTATTTTCCAAACTTTCTGAGCATCAAGAAATCATCATGAAAAGGCAGGAAGCCCTTTTCCAAGACATGCTGAGGGCCCAAAGGAGGGCAATCATGGAGGATGTCCGAACCATGCTGGAACAAACCTCTCTGGCCCAAAACCCCACTAAGCCAAAATCATTCAAAATGGACCCAAAACCCACCTATTATCCTGTCTATGGATCTACTTCCAGAGTCAAATCCAAAGACAAAGAAACGGCAAACACTGATGCCATCCCACCACTACCAATCCCATCACCCGAGTTCCTCAAGAATAACTCACCAAACATCACTTCTACCTCCACCTCCCAACCCGCGGATCCTTTCCAAAGGAAGGAGGTTGACCCTGAGATAAAAGCCTGCATGGACAAGATGAAGTGCATGGAAAAGATGCTGTTAGGGATGAAGAAGAAGGAGGATTTGATTGATACATAATCCTTAAGCTTGTCCCTGATGCAAGGGTTCCTCCCAGATTCAGGATGCCTGAATTTGATAAATTTGATGGGACTACCTGCCCCAAGACCCACCTCAAAGTCTATGTGGGAGCTATGCAACCATTGGGTGTGGATAATCAACTTCTAGCCCAATTATTCCAACAATCACTGACCGAATCAGCTGTGAAGTGGTTTGTGGATTTGGATGTCACCAAGAAGCGGACCTGGGAAGACATCTGCAATATTTTTGTTTCACAGTATCATTACAACATCGAGGTCGATGTAACCAGAAAAGACCTTAAGACCACCAAGCAGAATGCTAAGGAATCCTTCTCCTCGTTCCTTACGAGGTGGAGGAAGAAGGCTTCTCAAATGGTAAACCGGCCTCCTGAAAATGAGCAAATTGACATCATTGTCAAGAACCTTTTGCCAGTTTACCAGGAAAGGCTACAGACTCAGTACCTGCCTTTCTTCAAAGCCCTAATTGCCACTGCTTCAAAAATCGAAGATTTGATACAAAGTGATCATATCAGAGAAGACACTCCATCAGGGTCAAGAAATAAGAAGCCCGCTCATCAGGGTAATGTTACTTCCTCAACAAATCAGAAAGGGGGGGAAGTTAATACTATGACAATCAAGAAGCCTATCCACATTGAAAGGAGGCAGTTTTCTGATCTTGGGGGTGTACCCATGAGTATCATCCTAAAGAAGCTACTTGAGGGAAATATGGTAAAACTTCTGGAGCCAAAACCAGTCCCCAATCCACTTCCCAAAAACTACAATCCACATGAGAGGTGTGATTACCATTAGGGACCTGGGCATAAAACAGATGCGTGCAAGGCCCTTAGACACAAATTCAGGACCTCATTGACTCCAATGACCTGATTCCCCCAAAAGCCCGACCAAACATCAACACCAACCCCTTGCCTAACCACATAGTAAATGCGATAAATGATCATGAGGGAGTTGACCCTATCTCCTTGATAGAGCCAAATCCCAGCTATTGTTGTGTCCTAGACCTCTCTAACTTAGTTGAGGAGATCAATGCCATCACCAAAAGTGACAGAGTTATCTAGAACCAACCAACCCCAAACACACAACCTACCCAACCCGTTGCTATACCAACCGATAAATTAAAAGGGATTCTTGAACCAGACGAAGATCCCATTCTTAAACAACTCAAGAAGACACAAGCCAACATTTCAATTTGGAGTTTGATCCAATCTTCATACCCTCACCGCCAAGCTCTTTGCAAGGCGCTGAATCAATGCCAAACTCCAATTGACATCACACCGGAAAACCTTGTGGCTTCTATTACCTCTGCTGCAAAAGGGGTATCTATTACTTTTGGAGAAACTAACATTCCAGAAGGAGATCCTAACCACAACAATGCCCTATACATCACAGTGGTTACACGGGGAAAGACTGTGCCTATGGTTCTCATTGATAATGGTTCAGCTCTTAACGTGTGTCCTTTGAAAGTGGCAAGCTGCTTAGGATTGGAGGTTACTGATTTTGCCCCTTCGGATCATATTGTAAGGGCGTATGATAACACCAAGAGGGAGGTCCTTGGAGTAGCCATAATTGATGTAACCATTGGGCCAACATCTTTCACCATACCATTCCAAGTGATCGATGTACCTTCTTGCTTCAACTTATTACTGGGGAGGCCCTGGATCCACCAAGCAAAGGCTATCCCTTCTTCCTTACACCAGAAGGTCAAGTTCCCTTTCAAAAATGGGATCGTGACTGTAAAAGGGGACATGCATGAAAGACCAGACATTCCAAGCTCTGTTCCTATTCTTGAAATTCAGCTTGAGCTATCCTCCTATCCACTTTCAGGCTTCTCCTTCATACAATACATTGAGGGTGAAGAGGGTAAAGAATTTGTTCCTTTTGATTTTGACCCCTTTGGGAATATTGCTGTTGCTAACATGCTCCGCAAAATGAATTACTTTCCTAGTCTAGGTTTGGGAAGAAGCCAACAGGGCTTGAAGTCCTTCCTAGATTATCCTGTGGCAACACCACCATTTGGGCTAGGGTATAAGCCCACTAATAAGGATATGGAAGAGATGGAGAATCGGGCCAAAGACAGAATAGCTGCCCTTAAAAGAGGTGAGGTTTATGACTGGCCCATGCAGCCTTACTTCAAAACCCTAAACAGCTATTTTATAAAGGAAGGTGACACAGTTCCTTACTGTAACTTTCCTAAGCCTTGGGTTTGCCCTATTACCAGAAAACTGATTCCCGGATTTGAAATTTTCTCTGATGTCAGGCTTGAGATAGAATATTATGAACCAATCTACATGCTTAGTCGAGATTGGGAAGAGAACATGGAAGCTAGTCTCTTTGATGAAGTATCCGTGCTCACTGTTGAGGAGGAGAAAACTGACCTATCCACCTTAATCTAGCCCACTGAGACCGAGCTGCAAAATTGGTCCTTTGAGGAGAGCCCCTTCTATCCATCTGAACCAGAACTATAGTCTGAACCAGAATCCATACCTGAGTCAGAGTCCCAGTCTAAGATAGATTCATCTTCTGAATCTGCGTCTATTTCTTCTGTTGATGATGTATTTGACCTTAAGGGTCTCACTTTTTCTTTTGATGTAAACTGGGACATATCCCCATCTGAAATCAATAAAAGTCAAACTCTTTTCTTTTACGACTCTGTGTCTCCATTTTTCTTTGATGTTCCAACTTTTAAATCTGACTTAAATGAGACATCAAATAAAAATGAAATAAATGAAATGAAAGATGACACAATTAAAGAGCCCGTCAATGCTGGCACTCATGACATGCAAAAAATTACATACATTGCATCTGCATGCATAGACAGGGATCACATTGAAAGGATGATCAGAGACTTTCAAGACTATTTTGCATGGCAACCGAAAGACATGATAGGGTTGGATCCAAGCATCGCAGTCTACAAAATCCCAGTTTATCCAGGTACTAAGCCTATCAAACAGAAGTTGAGAAGACTTAAGACATAATGGTCTATTCCAATCAAAAAAGAAATTGCCAAGCTACTGGATCACAATTTCATCGAGCCCATCAACTATCCATCCTGGCTGGCCAACATTGTGCCAGTTCCCAAGAAAGATGGCAAAGTCAGAATGTGTGTGGATTACAGAGATCTGAATAAAGCCTATCCTAAGGATGATTTTCCCTTACCTCACATTGATTTGTTGGTAGACCGCATGGCAGGTTATGAATTGGTTTCCTTAACCAATCTGGCTGTGGGGTATAATCAAATCATAGTTCATCCTCCTGACAAAGTGAAGACAGCTTTCATTACCGAATGGGGCACCTATTGCTACCGGGTCATGCCATTTGGGCTTAAAAATGCTGGAGCAACCTATCAGAGGATGGCAACTACCATTTTCCATGACATGATGCATAAAGAAATTGAAGTTTATGTGGATGACATGGTAATCAAAGGCACCACTGTTGAAAGCCATTCAGAAGCATTAAGGCGATTCTTCCTTAGACTTCGCCAATACAATCTCAAACTCAATCCTGCCAAATATGTCTTTGGAGCCTCATCTAGAGTTTTCCTAGGTCACATGGTCAGCAAAAAGGGTATAGAAGTGGACCCTGCTAAGTCGAAGGCAATTCTGGAAATGCCACCTCCAGAAACAGAAAAGGAGATCAGAGGTTTTCTTGGACGACTGTAATACATCAGTCGATTCATCAATCAATTGGCTGATGTATGTGGTCCCATCTTCAAGCTAGTCAGAAAAGGAGCCTCCAAGCAGTGGAATGATGACTGCCAAAGAGCCTTTGACCAGATCAAACAATATTTACTAAACCCACCAGTGCTACAGCCGCCAAGGTTTGGAAAGCCCTTGTTGCTTTATCTATCAGTAACCGATGAAGCAATGGGGGCAATGCTTGCCCAAAATGCTCCAGACTCCAGCAAGGAGAATGCAATCTATTACCTGAGTAAGAGGATGCTAACTCATGAGCTCAAGTACAGTTTTACAGAAAAGTTGTGCCTTGCTTTGGTATGGGTCTGCCACAAGCTACAACACTACCTTTGCTCCTTTACAACTCATGTTCTTGCTGACAAGAGCCCTTTGAAATTCCTTATAGAAAAGTTGATTCTTGACAGTAAGATGGCAAGGTGGATGGCTGTGTTAGCTGCATATGATCTGAAATATGTGCAGCAAAAAGCAGTAAAAGGTAGCATAGTGACTGATCAGTTAGCTGCAGCACCAGTAGATGATCATTGGGTTGAACCTGAATTTCCCGATGAAGACATCCTGACAATTGACAATGAAGTTTGGAAACTTTACTTTGATGGGGCGTCCAACAACAAAGGATATGGTGCCGGTGTCGTATTCATCACACCAAATGCGGAAAACTTACCCATTGCAATCAAGTTGAACTTTGAAGTGACAAATAATGAAGCAGAGTATAAGGCATGCATCTGCGGTCTTGAAGCAGCAATAAGGCTCAGGATCAAATGCCTCAAGATTTATGGGGATTCAAATCTGATAGTCTCCCAAGCCTTAGGAAAATGGAAGATCAGAGAAGAGCGCTTGGTTCCTTACCATAAGCATTTAAATGAACTAGCAGCTAGTTTTCATGAACTATCTTTCCATTATCTACCAAGGACAAAGAACAGATTTGCTGATGCCTTGGCAACACTCGCCTCAATGTTTGATATAAGCGACGGCTTCATAATCAGACCAGTTACCATTGAAGTTAAACACGAGTCAGGCTGTGTAATTCATTGTCTGAATGTACAAGCAGCTGATAGCAAGCCATGGTTTTGGGATATTTTCAACTACATCAAGAATGGACTCTATCCTGAAGGAGCATCTAAGACAAAAAAGAGAACTTTAAGACAGTTGTCCAAGAGTTTCATTCAAAATGGGGAAGTGCTCTACAAGCGGACATGGGATAACATCCATCTGAGATGTGTCACTGAATCAGAAGCCCAACAGATCATGGAACAGATGCATGGTGGCAATAAAGGTCCACATATGAACAAAATTGCTCTAGCTCGCAAGATCATGAATCAGGGTTATTTCTGGCTTACCATGAATCAGGACTGTGCGAGGTATGTTCAGAGATGCCATAAGTGCCAGATCTATGCAAAACTTCAGAGGAAACCTCCTATACCTCTATCTCCAATCACCACGCCTTGGCCATTTGCAACTTGAGGCCTTGACGTCATCAGCAAAATAAACCCGAAATCTTCCTGCAAACACGAGTTCATTCTGGTGGCCATTGACTATTTCTCTAAATGGGTTGAGGCTGCACCTTACCAGGTTTTGGATTCCAAACGAGTAGCCCAATTTATCCGTGCTAACATCTTTTGTAGGTACGGAGTCCCTTTTGAGATCATTACTGATAATGGATCTCACTTTCAAAAGGAGGTTGCTCTGCTATTGAAGAAGGAGAAAATTCAACACCACAAGTCTTCTCCATACAGGCCTTAGACAAATGGAGTAGTTGAAGCCGCAAACAAGACTCTGAAGAGTATACTGCAAAAGATGGCTGACAATCATAAGGATTGGCATCTGCATTTGCCATATGCCTTATGGGGATATAGAACAACAGTGCGTACTCCAACCGGTGCCACACCTTACTCTTTGGTGTATGGAATAGAGGTCGTCCTACCAATCGAGGTAGAAATAAAATCAGCTCGTGTTTTGAGGGAGAGCCAGTTGGACGAAGTGGAATGGGCGAAAGGTTACCATAACCAACTTCTAGCCATTGATGAAAAGAGAATGGATGCCTTATATCAGATGCAAGGTTATCAATAGAAACTGGCTCGGCATTTTGATAAGAGAGTCAAAGACAGAGGATTGCAAGAGGGTCACCTTATTTTGAAAGAAATAAGGGCACCTGTTCATGATCCAAGAGGAAAATTCAGACCTAACTGGAGTGGTCCATTTCTGATCAAAAAGATCTTATCCGGGGGAGCGGCAATCCTGACAGACTTGGATGGCATAGAATTTGCTAGCCCGTGCAACCTGGATCAACTCAAGAGATATTTTGCATAAAGCATCCTTGTAACTCATGCATAGCATTTGCAAATCATGATCAGCATTCATTTCCTCAAAGTCAGAACTACGTGGACCTGATTCTCCATAAAGAGGAAAAAAGGGAAATAAAAATCATAAGTCATTGTAAGGAGATACGTAGGCAACCCGTGCGGGTTCGGTCCAATTCATTAAATAACATTTTTTCATTTTTCACGATCATTTGGCTCTTAATTGTGTCATTGAGAAAAATGAAATGAAAAGCTCGCTAAGTTGAAAATCTGAAAGGGCGGTTTAGGCAAAAATTAGAGCAACAAAAGAAAAAAAAATGAAATAATGATGTCTTATTTTATCTCATTTAAACTTTGGAACATTTAAAAGAAAGTACAGACATGGTCAAAAATTTGTCCCAAGCTAAAACAATAATCATGTTTCTTCTTCTATCTCTTCAAGAATAGCAGCTCTTTTAGCCTTCTCTGATTTCCAAGAGTTGGCTATCCACCAATCAATATATTGCATGGATTTACCACCTTGGTCAGCAGGGCGGACAGCATGAAAACCTCTTACCCATCCATTTCTTACAGCTCAGGCAACAGTCTCGGTAATCAAAGCAGACTCAAACAAAGCGCCATTTGGGGGCACGCCCTGACTGTGTCCCATTTGACGCATAACTCTAGTAGCCTGGTAAAAGGTCACCATCCTCAATCCCAGCAAATAGACCATTTTGTAGCCAAAACTCATGGTCATGAATCTTCTGATTTTATACCATTCACACCTCCACAGCAGGTCGTCAGAGTCCAACTCCATCAACCATTTTGTCCATTCTTTCTCAGAATCTCGCTTTATCACAATGGTCCGAGTTCTATACCATTAAACAGAATAGTCCTTCTTCATGGGAGGTCCAACTATCCGGAGATGGTCTCTCAGCCAAATCTGAAAAGTGCAGAAGAGATAAGCATAAACATAAAAAGTAATTGATTTGAAATACAGAGGTCAAAAATTCAACTAACCTGAAGGATAATAGGGCTAATTGACCACGGCCCATCAGAAGTACAAGACCTGTCTAAACTCATGATGGTCTCAGCCAGCACTATAGCTGCAATGGATCTCCCCTCTTCCATTTGCAAAATCAGCTCAGTAACTCTGGCATCACCCCAACCAGTAGGGCTTACAAAAATGTATCCGGCAGTCAGACAAAAGGATAAAGCCCGCATCCTCAAATGGAACCACCTATCATCCTCAAAATCTTTGGGATCATGAAACTCTGCTATCACAGCATTTAGATCTACCCAGTCATCCACCATCATGGGACTAGCAGCCTCAGTGCTCAAATCAAGAAGTCCTTTGAAAGAGTTGAAATACCCTACCTTCTCTATAGGAGTAGCCAGCATAGCCTCTGGATCAGATCCAAGCAGTACAGAAAATTCCTCAAATGTAGGACACATCTCTTCCATAGATGCCCCAAACCTGAAGACATGGGCAGTTGGATCCCAAAAGCGCAAACAGGCGCGCAAAAATTCCCAATCCACCTTTATTCCTCTTAGGGTGGGCATAGCGCTTACCCCATACTTTCCTAAATTAATTCTCTCTACTTTTGTGAGGTTCTTGCACCATAAGAACATCGCATGGCTGAAATAAGGCTCCATTGTGAGGAAAAAAAATAAAATTTTTTAATGGAGAGCAAAAAAATGATTGAAAGTGACTTTTTGAGGCACAAAAATTAGAAGTACGGACTGACAATGGCCAAAAAGCTATTTAAATAGGCAGATCTAACTTGCAGTTAATGGCTACCGGCGGCACAGTAAGCGTGCCGCCTGGTAAGGCGGCACGCCGGCCATGCCGCTACGGCGGCGGCATGACAGACGTGCCGCCTGAGGCGACTGCACCGTAGCCGTGCTACCCGTACCGACGGCACACCTACTATGCCGCCCAAGCTATCTTGTCTCCTTCTCTTTGCCTCCTTCCCTCAAAACGAGTTTTTACATGATTTCGGGTTTAAAATCGTTTATTTTTCTCAAAATTAAGTAGAAAATGAGAGAAAAGCGTAAGGTGCAGCGTAATGGAATTCTTATTTTAGCCAAACATCCGCATTCATATCATGCACCCACATCATTCAAAACATACATAAAATCATAACATGTCATACATTTCCAAAATGTCACATAAGCATACATCCAAAATATCATGCATACATCCATCATCCATGTATACATGAAAAGGCAAAAGAAAAAAGCAAAAAACTGATAAAATAGGTCTTTAGCAACCATGCCTGGGTCTGCGGTGTCCTCGCCTGGGCACATCCTGTTCGTGACTATCCTCCGCCAAATCTCTCTCATGCAGAAAGGAGGTCAAAGCAAATGCATATCGGCCCAAGAGGTCGCAGTGATGACGAACAAAACTCATGGGAACCTGAGGAAGAAAGATATGTCAAGAATCAGTACAAGGCAAAACTGTCAAAAAGGATAAGAGTTCTAGCTGAGCAAAAGTCACTACCTCTGTCACAGTCTCAGGGATAGTAGGAAAGAAGGCTGGACGTGCATTAGGAAGATGATAACGACGTAATTGGTCATCACCAGAAAAATAATCCAGATAAGCTCGCAAGCAGATAAGACCAGTAGGCAAGGGAACTGAATCTGTTGGTCCTCCCACTGAAACATCTGGAGCTGGAGCTGGGGCAGAGCTGCTAGCCCCTGAAGGGCCAACCCCAATAGGATCAGCTGCAAAGCCTGAATGGCCGGCCATAACGCCTGAAGGTCCGACCCTAGGACCCATGCTGCCAATCGGAACAGTACCGCAAGCCCGTGAAAAACTCCCAACTTTGGAGGGAGGACCTCGGGAAGATGCTGAACTCGACCTCCTATGAGATGGCTCTCGCATTCTATCCAAGGGAGGTGTCCCACGCATCAAGGATGTCTCACAGAAGTCATCATAATATGCATCTGGCAATAGAAAATCTAGACAGGAAGCTCCATTAACCCACTCATCCTCTCCCAAGATAGCCAGCCCAAATCTCATATCTATCGGAGGTGGCGGTGGCACAACTTTGTCTCCTGTAACCTGTGCCCTTACCCTCTCCCCCAAATAGAACATCCTCAGAGACTCACAGCGGAGTAAGAGTCGACAAGAGGCCAAGGCTATGCTAGGCCTAATCCGATCAGGGATCCACTCCAGAATGATAAATGGAGACCATCTCACCTGCAAACAGATTGCAATATGCAGTAATAGGAGATGAAACAGTAAGAGACATATTAAGATCAACGGAGAAATACCTGGTCTGCGGTCATAGTAGCAAAGAACTGTCTGCACTGATCAAATGTTTTCATCATGAAGTCAGGTCCATTGGACATCCTCCAAATGCGTCTGTAAGGAGGATCAATAGCATTGGGCTCTTTCAGTGATGGAGCCAACATCAGAAAATGCTCATAAACCCAGTACTGCAGGAAACAAAATTTTGTCAGTCGCTCAGGCAGATGTCAACCAACAAAAATACCACAGAGTAATACTAACCTCAAGCACAATGAAGGTACCACCATGCCCGCAAAGCGTGCCACGGGAGATGTTGCACAGCTCATGATACATGGCACAAAGGCCAGCACCTCCCCAGTCGAACTCACCAATCTCGTCCAGATTCTCCAAGGATCGCAGGATATTCAGATTTATGCAGTCCTTGTAGTTGTGCAGAAAAGTGCAGCTCAAGATAATCAAAGCACAAAGTCTAGCACCCTGATCGACATTATACTGACTAGGAGCCTGACCCATAGTCATCAAAGTCTGGTGAAGCCAAGAACGTGGGACACTTAGGCTCCCACGAGGGGGATCAGCCCCAATAAGAGCGGCCATCTCTACAAAAGAGCGCTCGATCCATGAAGAATAAAACTCAAGGGGACGAGATATGAAATGCATACCAGTAAGCATGCTCCACTCGAAGGGAGTGACTGTCATCTCACCACAACCAAAGTGGAATATGTTTGTAGTATCCCACCAACGCTCCACTAATGCTTTGAGCATAGTGGCATTAGCTGGCTGTTTGACATCCAGCTCCAGCCACCCGAGCAGTCCAGAGGGTTCAAGACGCAGACGAACAGCCTCCTGACTAGTCAAGTAAATGCGAACCAGCTCCATGACACTACGGCCACCCTGGGGCCTTAAATTTGTCCTTTGTAATTTTTTGTAAAAAAATAATAATAATAATAATAATAATAAATAAATAAATAAATAAATAAAATAATAATAATTATATATTATCAAATTTTTATTTTTAACTATGCAGGAAAAGGAAAGCATACCTGAATAGTTTCAGTGAAGCTAATGTGCTGCTCCGGCTCTTTTAGCAATATCTCCGAATTTTCAGTACCCGCTGCTGGCTGGTTGAAGATATCCATCAGGAAAGAGTAAAAGAGAGAGAGTAAAATTTGAGAGAAAAAAAAAGCTAGAGAGAGAGAGAGAAAAGAAGAGAGAGAGAGAGACAAATGAAGTTATGAGAAAAGAGTGAAGAAGTTAAAGCTTTATATAGAGGAAAAGGTGGGCCCCCCATCATAACATCTTTTTCACTTTTTGATTCACAGGTCCAATTCACGTGGTTTTGCCATAACAAGCTCATTTTAAGTCAGAATTCAGTGCCGTCTGAAGCAGTGAATCCATAGGATTTTTATCCATCTCCCAAAATAGACGGAGTCTCGATCGGAGTCCAGAATCTCCAGAAATTACAAAAAAACTAAAAATTCAAAAATAGTCTGAAAATTGGAAAATAGTCCAAACTGAATCAGAACAGCCAAAGATCATACATGAAGCTCTTCCATAAATCCCAATACTAAAAGGGACATTCAGAATGTTCGGAATGGCATCCTAAGCCTCTGGTTCACACTTATCAGATTCGGCCTCTGTCCGGCCAAATCAGATAAGGGGGTAGCTGTGAACCCTCAAAAATGCACCTCCAGTGGATCATCTTTCAATTATGAATCCACAGAATCAAGCAGAGCTCGAATCAGAGCTGAAACGGGCCCGAAACGGACAGAAGCAAATCGAGCCGCGCGAGTGGCGCAGGGAGGCATGATTTTTGTGCCGCCTCCTATGCCGTGCCGCAGGGAAATGACCATGCCGCCTATGCGGCATGGAAATCGTGCCGCCTCCTGCATGCCGTGCCACCGGGAAATTACCATGCCGCCGGTGCGGCATGGAAATCATGCCACCAGCATGGCGGCACGTCTGGCGTGCCACCCAGACGGCTGGCATGTCAGCCGTGCCACGCCTGCCGCCTGTGCCGCGATAATGCCGCCATCCATACCGTCGGCACCTCCTCTATCAGCTCTTTAAATAGCAACCTCCTCTAGCCTCATTTGACACAGTTTCACATGAATTCCAACAATTCCTAATAGATTCTAAAGCATTTTAGAGCATTTCAAAGCAATTCAGGCCTATTTTTTTTTCTTATACTCACACAGTTGCTGCTTCTAGATCCAGATTCTAAGCTTCCTTTGAATTCAAGGTGGAGTTGAGATCCGGAGCCAAACTAGTTCCATTCGTTCGAAAACTAAGAAAAGCAAAGGTATAATCCCCTTCTTATTTTAAAATTCTAAATTCAGATCTAGAATTCTCTTTAGGTCTAAAACTGAAAAGATCTAAAACTAATTAATTTAAGAATCAGAATTAAGTTAATAAGCAAATCAACACATTTCTAAAACCCCTCCTTCACAAGAAGGGAGAACTGCGTGGGGTTTGATTCCTATTCAATAGGATACGCAGGCTGCCAATCTGAAGGCATCAACTCCAAAAATCTTTTTATCAATATTGTTTTCCTTTTTATTTTGATTTATTCATATTAATCTTTATTTTGTGATTTTATTTTCAGTTTATTTTGGGGAATATGTGCTTTTCCTAGTACCCATAAGGGCTAGAGGAAAGATCCCCTTTATTTCATTTGTTTTGATATTGTAATAATTAAGTAGGATTTATCTTTCCTATTTATTTATTATTGTCATTCCATCACATCACATATTTGTTCATTCATCATTATATTTTTGTTCACGCATACACAAAAATTCAATTTTAAGAGTTATTTTGCATTTCAAGCCAAACTAAAGAAAATATATTTTTCTTAACTGTGTAATTACCAAAACCTAATCCCCGAGCCCTGCTTGGTCACTCGTGGATTAGTGCATTTTCCATTGGGATAAAATCAAAAATATTGGAGTCAATCAATTTGGGTTTTCTTTAATTTTCCCAATTAAAATAAATAAATTAAAGTGGCGACTCACTTTTCAATTGACACATTACAAAAATCAATTTTCCGAACTCACAATAAGTTCCAATCGTGGAGTTTCTCCCGAAGAGCATTTCAATCCCTCGGCAGACCGGACCGGTGCTCAGGCGAGGCCTCACACATGGCAGTAGTATACAAGCTCATGAGCTTTTCTGTACAAGACAATATAGGGATGATCTAAGCATCACAGTTCATAAGATCTCGACCTACATAAGAAACCTGTCAAGGAGAAGCTATGGAGAATGAAGATCATGATTATCGATGGAGATTAGCCGAGCACTTCAACTAGAAGATGAGAGACAAGGGTTCGCGAGAAGGAAATCCAGTTCTGGGAGAAATCCAAGCCCCTATCCATCATCCAAGAGGAAGTTCAAGCTAAACTAGGCTAGACAGTGCAAGCTCAAGAAGATCTTATTTGACAGAGGCACCATCTTCAAGGACGTGGACTGAAGTGAATTCTCCCATCCTAGCAACCCAAATCAACTAAAATGATACATCATCCAAAGATGATATCTGCATTTCATTTTCTATTTTTCATACATATATAATCAAAACTACGTGGACCTAATTCTCCCTGAAAAAAGTGATAAAAGATGATGATGATAACTATAAGAGTTACGTAGACAGCCCGTCTTAAGTGTGGTCTAAATCATAATATAAAATATTTTGTTTCATCACAATCTCATTTTCTTTATGCATAGTACATCACTCACTTAATTCTTTTGCCTAAACAAAAAGAAAAAAAGAAAAAAGAAAAAAAAAGAATAAGAGGAAAAGAATGCTCGCTAAGCTGAAAACCTGAAAGGGTGGCTTAGGCAGAAATTAGAGCAAAAATAAAAGATGTCTCATTTAATGATGATCAAATCTTGCAAAATACAAACCCATCATAAAGGATAACCCTTTCAATGTTGTCTATAGCTTAACCTCTTTCATGTAATCCTGTCAACCTGTAATTTTTTTTTAACAAAAAAAAAGGGGGTCATGTCTGAAGTCATGGTCTAGCCAACCCTCCTCTACCTTCTAAGGTGCAAATTGCTCATGCCCTATCAGAATCAAATTCTGCAACAATATCCTCAAATGGGTACACCCCTTCTTTAGGTCTCTATAGCTCCCTTGTCATAGTAGTAACAATATGAGCAAAATCAAATTTGCTTTTGTAGCAATATTGAAAACCCTCTCTTGAGTACAGTAGTCCTGAAACTACTTCCAAAAATCATCCTCTGTAGTTCAAAAACTGCAGTACTCCTTTTTGCCCTGACTACAGCAGTCCTTATCTGAATCACCACTGTAGTGTCATCCTGTCTCACTGCAGTCACAATCTCCTTTTTTTTAGTCACTGCTAAAATATGTGGTATCGCATTTCCAGTAGATCCTTGAGTCTCCTTCAAAGAATGAGTCACCCCTTTTGTTTGGGTTACAGTCCTTTTTCTACCAATGGCACCTCATATGGTCTCTCCTTCCTCAGCTGCTTCATCCTCTATTCGCCTCAGCAAGGGAGCCTAGTACTCTTTCTCAATTAGCTAAACCACCTTTATCAATCACCTATCATACCTCTCTATGGTCACAAGTGAAATCCCAAAATAAACAGCATGATAACTCCTTAGCCAGCCATCACTTGATAGCTCTAGCAATGGGAGCTATGATCCATATAGACTCCAAGAAGAAAAAAACTGGGGGCATATCCTAAGTTTGCCTCATTTGCCTCAAGACCCTCATCCCCTAGTAGAAAGTTGTTAAAACCAAGCCCAACAGGCAAAACCACTCGATACCCATGGCCCCCAGTAAGGAGAGATCTAATTCTTTACTATTGGCAATGCTTAAAATGTGTCCTTCAAAGGCAAGCTGCAAGCAACCATCCTATCCGATCTTAGACCAAGTTTTAATAAAGCAAATGCAAATTGAAAATCAGGGGCCACCATCTGAAAATGATCCATCAGTCACACTTACAAAATTACCCAAAACCTAAAACAGACACCCACAAAGCACTCCCAATAGAAAGGGTAAGAATAGATAAATTTTTCTCACTTGAGAATAACTAGCAAGACAGTCCATCTCTCTAAATCCCAAACAAAGCAGTCAAGACACATTAGTGTCTCTGCTAATATAGCTCTAACCAAAAAATGCCTCTACTTCATCTACCACTAGCATTACCCTGATCAGCAGGCTTGTATCTAACTGTCAAACAGAAAACCAAAGCCTTCATCCTGAGCCTCTGTCCCGCTTATATCTCCTTGGTCACCCAGATCATGATACTTCTCAAACACAATCGTCAAATTCACCTAACCACCATCTAGCCTGCAACATCTTAAAGCAAGTCTAAAACCCCAGAAAATACAGAAAATGCCAAGCTCTTCGAGAATGGACACAACTCCTTCTCAGCAGTGCCAAAATAGAAACCTTAGGCTACCAGACCTCAAAACTCAAGCCCCTCAGAAAAATCTCAATCCATTCAAACCCCTTATAGTGCCAATATGGCAACTATTCCATACCAACCCAAGTTGAATTCCTCAGCTTTGTCGAGTTTCTCAGTCCATAAATGCATGTCTCCACCCTCATGCATTCATACAATCATCCATTACAGGCATCATCACAAATCATGCATAGCATAGAAGTCAAGCAAAAAGTACATGAATTCTAAAACATGCACATGTATCACATGTGCACCAGCATCTATGTAATCATGCATAAGCTGAGCCAATAGCCTCATCGACATCTCCTAAAGCTTACTAATACTTCCTCAAAGCTGACCGACATCTCCTAAAACTGATCAGTGTCTCTTTGAGGCTAAATGATACCTTTTCAGATCTAATTAATGAAGTGTGACTTCTAGAGTCCCTTTACTCCCAGCAAAGTTTCATTGAGCTTTCTGAAAGTTCTAACCTCTCATATTCAAAAGCCTAAGTTTCTTAGGCACAACCAAAATCTTGGCAGAATCTCTAGAGCCAACTCGCCATTAGTTAAAACTCTCCTTTTACTAAACTATCAACTCTACCCATAAATGTCTAGTAATAGTCACCTAGACATCCATGTGGTTCTTTTTTCCATCTCTTTCATCCAAATCCATCAACTCCACCCATAAATGTCTAGAAACAGTCACCTAGACATCCATATGGTTCCTTTTTCCATCACTTTTATCCAAATCTATCAATTTCACCCATAAATGTCTAGAAACGACCATCTAGACATCTATATGGTTCCACTTTCCACCTTTTTACCTAAATCATGTTTATCTCTAGCATTAAGACCAAACAGATAGTCTTGATTGAGACTTACCCAAATTTTCTTTATCTCCAACGTTAAGGCCGAACAGATAGCCTTGATTAAAATCTATAAGATCATCTCCAGAAAGATACTCTTGATTGAGATTCACCAAACCTTCTTTTATCTCTAATATTAAGATCGAACAGATAGTCTTGATTGAAATTCACCAAACCTTCTTTGTCCTCTAACATTAAGGCCAGATAGATAACCTTGATTGAAATTCACTAAACCTTCTTTACCCTCTAACATTAAGATCAGACAGATAGTCTTGATTAAAATTCACCAAACCTTTTTATTTTTCTAACATTAGGGCCAACAGATAGCTTGTCACATCCCAACTTTAGAGACATGATGGTCCAAGAACATGGGGAGACATAAGGTCACCCACGTCCATAGAATCCACTTACACTTATACAAATACTGCCTAGGATCGTACCAAAAAAACCTCTTACATTAACTTAAATAAACCCTTTTTTTTTAAATCTTAAGTTGTGGAAGCATAATTAAAATATACTTTAAACATAATCCATAAGGAAATAATATTTAGAATTCAATTAAAACCTCGAAGGATAACATTTCAAATAACCATCAAAAAATGAATTTTCCCGAAGCGTCTAAGGATAACTCTTCATGATATATTAAACTAATTTTCTTGGACAAAGAATTCCCCAAGCGAAGTAGGATGCTTGAGCCATCATCTTGCGTCCTCATAATGCTCACCTGGAACAACACATGAAAAAAGGGTGAGATAGATGATCTCAATGAGTAAACAATAGGGATTGCACAATAACACATATCCCTTAAAAAGGGCTCATAGCTCATAACTTATAGTTCATGATTCACGGTTTGCAATTTAGAAAGATTCGCAGAAATCACACTTATATCACATAGAGTGAACGCTACTGCCATAATCACTTGAACACATAGAGTGAAGGCTATTACCATAATCACTCGAACACATAACACATAGAGTAAAGGCTATTGCCATAATCACTTGAACACATAGCCGATAATTACTCGCATCGATACGAGGATCACATAGCCGATGATTACTCACATCGGTACGAGTAGCATCCTGGTTCCCTCTAGTGGACCGGGCTGGTACTTGGGTGAGGCCTCACACCTAGTTAAGATGATATAAATAGTTAGCTAACTAGGAATAGGAGGCAGACTAGATAATTCAAAATTAAAGATTTGTGTTTGTGAGAAATTTTCTCTTTGGTTCTAAAGTTAATTACTTTGTTTCGTTCAATAATCTAAACTTTTAAAGTTAATTACTTTGTTTCGTTCACAACATACCAAGGTTCCTTGACACAAGTTTGTCATTGAGTTGAGGTTTTTTCTTGTAAACTTGATTTGGCTTTCCAAGAGAGTCGCTTCCAAGCATAAAGATATTGGGTCTCAAAGTAGGTCGTTTGGGGTTCGTATTAGTTTGATATCAATGCTTAGGTTCTAAATCATGTTATATCATTCTATTTTGTTTGTGTTTTCTATTTTGTTTATTTTCTTGTTTCCGTTTGAGTTCATTTTTCATTTTTGATTCCTTTGTTTTCGTTTTCATTTATTCTGTTTCCTTGTGATTTCAGGTCTAGAATTCAAAAATAAAAAAAAAGGTCCAAAATCATTTTTTTTCCCTTCTTAGTGTTTGTTTGTTTCTTTGTCTTCCATCCTTTTGTATTTATGTTCCTTTCATTCTTTGAGTTTTCGTTAGAAATCATTTCGAATTCAGGAAGAAGGAAGGGAAGATTCGTCCAAGCTTTAAGATTTCAAATTCAGTTAGGCTTCTTGTACTTGATCTTCAATTTGTTTTTTTTTCCCTTTCAATTTGTTGCTATAACTAATTAAAAAAAATTAGCCAAAAAAAAAAAGGAAAGAAATCGGCCAAAAAAAATAAAGGAAAGAATCTTGAAATCGGCCAAGGAAGGAAAAGAAAGGAAAAAAAAGAAAGAATCTTGGCAAAATCAGAATATATAGGAATATATAGTGTTTGTTTCCAATTCTAGACTCAAAGAAAAAAAAGGAAGATTGTTAGAATCCAATCAAATTAAGGAGTTAACCAAATTAAGCCTACCTTCCAAAACAACTTAGGATTTGCTTCCAATTTCGGTTTAAGCTTCCTTTTTCCATCCTGATTTGTTTTGATTCTTCTTTTATTATTTGCTTTTCATTTGCTTAGTTGTCTTTGTTTTCCTTTTTCATTTTCAACCCTAATCTGTACCTTCGTATTTGCAACTCGAAAATTCAAAAATTTTTGCTAGTATTTAGAAAATTGCATTTTTTTTATCCTTCTAAGTACATAGTTCTAAGGGAAATGGGCCAACGATCAAAACTCGTTAGCTTTGCTCATGATGTCCACTATTTTTCAGCCAAATTCCATCATTAGGTCTTAAAATTTGCATTTTTTGATTTGTCGATAAATTTCATTTCATTATAACTTTCTGTAGAAAAGTCTATTTTGAGTGCTATTAGTTGCATTCTTCTTGTCTTGTTATCTATTTTAATTCTGTTTAATTTTATAATTTTTCCATTTTTTGGTAAAATTTGTGTTTGGTGTCTTCGCCCCATCATTGTCAAAATCGTCTAGGGTTATTGTTTTAGGTATTCTCATTTCTGTTTGCCTTAAATTTGTGTCAAATTTCATTTCTAAATCTTGGTTAGTTGTTGAGCAATTCAAAAAAAAAATTTTAATTAATTTTGTGTAGTTTGGAAATTGACTCTTGTAAGAATTATAAGAGAGAATTGAGAGGTAAAAGGCAAGAGTGTACGTTTATCTAGAGAAAAGCCTGCTAAATTGTGTAAAAATAAACACAAGTAAACTTGAGTGATTTATTACTTGAGTGAAACACGTGAGGGAGTGAAGCGAGGTTATTTTTTGCTTTACTTACCTTATTTTTCAGGTTAAAAAAAAAGAATAATAATCAAGATAATGATCAAGCTTTCAATATGCAAGCTATTCAACAAAGCTTTCAATGGTTAAATGTTCGATTGGATGGAATGATGGACACTATGGAAAGATACAGTTCTAATCTTGACAACTTGAAAAGAGCAAGTTGGCAACAAACTCCACCTAGGAGAAGAGTCCACAAAAGGCAAGATAATGAAGATTCTGAATATGACTTTGAAGATGCTGCCACCGAGAGAAGAGGGAATAGAAGGGAAAGAAGGCAAGAAGGTAATGGGGGTATCAAGTTAACGATTCCTCCTTTCAGAGGCAAAAATGATCCATAAGTATACGTTAATTGGGAAAAAAAGATGGAGCTAATGCTCAATTGTCATGAATACTCTAGAACAAAACAATTGAGGCTTGCCATGGCTGCATTTGAAGATTATGCCATTACTTGGTGGGATAACACCAAGCAAAGGAGAAGAAGGAATCGAGAAAGGCCCATTGAGGAATGGGAAGATCTTAAAGCTTTAATGAGCAAGCATTTTGTTCCTACCCATTTTTATAGGGATTTGCACAACATATTACAAAGCCTTACTTAAGGATCAAAAAGCGTGGATGAGTACTATAAACAGATGGAAGTTGCTATGATTCGAGCCAATATTGATGAAGATAGAGAGGCCACCTTGGCTAGATTTCTACATGGGCTGAATCGTGAAATTGCCAACATTGTAGAATTGCAATATTATGTGGAGCTTGAGGATATATTGCATGTGGTAATCAAGGTTAAGAGTAACTTAAGCATAAGGGCAGCAACAATCGAAGTTCATCTTGTTCAAATTCATCCAAGCCTTAGAAATCAAGTTGGAAGGAGGGTAAGGGTATTGATTCCAAGTCCAAATTCGATTCAAGAAAGGGACAAGCTATAACAATGTCAAAAGAGGGAGAAATGTAAATCTGAAACTCTAAACTGATCTTGTGATATTAAATGCTTTAAGTGTTTGGGTTCAGGTCATGTAGCATCCTAATACCCTAACAAGAGAGTGATGATTACATTCCATGAAGAGCTCTTTTCTGAAAGTGACAAGAATGATGACAATGAAAACATGCCCTCTTTGGGAGATGTAAGTGATCAAGAAAATAGTAGAGATGAAATCATAGCAATGCCATAATGAGGAGAGTTATTGATCACAAGAAGGGTTTTGAGTTCACAAGTTTGAGTGGAAGATAATCAGAAAAGGGAAAACTTGTTCTATACTAAGTGCCTTATTCAAGACAAAGTTTGTAATTTAATCATTGATGGAGGTAGCTATACTAATGTGGCTAGTTATAGCCTTGTTAAGAAGCTTAAATTGCCAACTTTGAAGCACCGTAACCTTTATCATTTGAAGTGGTTTAACTAGAGTACTGGTCTTAAGGTTACTAAACAGGTCTTAGTTGCCTTTTCTATAGATAGGTACAAAAATGAAGTCCTTTGCAATATTGTGCGTATGTAAGCTAGTCACATTCTTTTGGCAAGGCCTTGGTAGTTTGATAGAAGGGCTATACATGATGGGTTTACAAATAGATACACTTTTGATAAGGATGGCAAACACATTACTCTCCTATAGAAATATTTGAGGATGAGCTGAAAAGAAAAGAGAGTGATGAGTTGAAAAAAAAAAAGAGTATGCAGATTTGAAAAGAAGAAAGAGAGTAGAATTAAGTCAAGAAAAGAAAAAGGAGTGCGTGTAATTGAAAAAGAAAAGAGGGTGCTATTCACTAACAAATTTCCTTTATCTTCCTTTTGTTTTCTTGTTTTTCTTTTTTAGAATTTCATAGAAGGATTGTCATGGAGAAAACATGATGGTGATTCTACATTCAATGCAATCCAAGTAATAAAGAAGGATAGAGAAAAGATCATAATTATGAATGGAAAGTTTTGCAGTCATGTTCTACAAATTCCTACCTATAGACAAAGAGTTTTATGTTTTGGAGGAATAATCTACAAGCTGCAATTACAAGATTGATGTTATGTTGCTTCTGCAATTTTTGTTTCAAATCCTTGTCTCCTCAATGGAAGTATAGATTCTAGGTCAAATCCTTTTGAAGAGGGAGGGAATGATGGGAATCCAATAGCCTTGCAAGAAGTATATAAAGATATATACAAAAAGGAAGTCAAGAAGACTCTTCAAAATGACGAGGCGTCGGGCGAGCTACACATAATGGGCTGGGTTGCCTATGCTTTTTATTTTCAAATTTAATTATTTTACTTTATTCTCGTTTTGTAATTGAGCTACTTTTGTTAATTAAACCCATATCTAACATTTTTTTGCTTTAAAGTATTTTAATTAGTTATTTGGGCTTTTTAGGTTGTTTAAATTAAGCCAAAGTTTGAATTTTAGTTAGTAATAATTTTACAGTTTGTAACCTAGCTAAGATGATATAAATACTTAGCTAATCTAGGAATATGAGGCAGACTGGATAATTCGAAATTAAAGATTTGTGTTTGTGAGAAATTTTCTCTTTGGTTCTTGCTTTGAATCAATAATCCGAATTTCCAAAGTTAATTATTTTGTTTCATTAACAACATACGAAGATTACTTGACACAGGTTTATCATTGAGTTGAGATTTTTTCCTGTAAACTTGATTTGACTTTTCAAGAAAGTTGGTTCCAAGTGTAAAGTATTGGGTCTCAAAGCAAATCGTTTGGGATTCGTATTACCTTTTTATTTATGGAATTGTGGGTTAAAATTAATTTTAATTTTAATTTTAAGTGGATTCACAAACATTAGACTTAAGATTGGGCACTTTAATTTTAATGTCAATATCAATTATGTGTCCCAAATGAAGCCTAATAGAATTTAATTGAATTGAATTCTTACACATAATTTATAAAAAACGGGTTCATGGGTTTTCCAATTTATTAGGATGAAATTATTCTCTCAAGTTTAGGGGAAAATGTAAATACCAAATATTTTGGGATTTTTACATAAATAATCTAAAAACTAAAAATAAATAACTTTTTTATCTTTTGATTTTTTATTTTACAAAAATATCTTAAACTTCTCTTTTCATTTATAAAATTGGCCTATCTTTTTCTTTTTGTCTATCAAAGTTCAATTTTTTCTTTTTACTATAATGTATTGGTTTCACTGTTATCTAAAATTACAAAATTAATTTAATCATATTAAATTTTATTTATGAAAATTTAAAATGAATAACTACTAACATATAATTTATCTAAATTTATGTATTAAATTTTCATAAATTTGTATAATATCGTTTATTTTGTATAAAAATTAAATTTATATTTATAAAATCAAATACTTTTAAAATTATATTTTACTTGAGATTTTAAAAAATTTTCAAAATAAGAAAATATAAACTTACAGCAAACAAACAGTATATATTAAATAAAAAACAGCATATTTTTAGTAAATAATTAGTATCAAATACTGTAAAGTCATAGTAAACAGTATACACTAATTAAAAAAAAAGTATATTTTTAGTAAATAATTAGTATATAATACAAATTCAGTATATTTAAAAAAATTATGAATTTTGAATAAAATAAAAATGGCAGCAAATAGTATATATTAAATAAAAATGTATAGTTTTAATAAATAATTAGTATCCAAAAAATATAAAAAACTAAAAAGAAATGTGGATTTTTTTTTTCAAAAGACAAAAAAAAAAGTAATTATAAGAGTCTAAATATGAAAATAAAAAATTAAAAGAATATAAATATTAAAAAATAAAAAAAAAAAGACATATGATGTAATTTTCTCAAATATTTTTATGGCAATACAGAATAGGAAGACTGGATGCATTAGAAGAAGCATTTGAGGGGGAAAAAGGGGGGAGGGTGGGGTGGTATAATACGAGAACAGCAACTGTCATACTCGGCCAAATAAAAGACAGAGTCGTCATATTGGCACGCATAGAAGGGCGGTTTGGTCGGTCGCCTATGGCCGCCACTTTGAGACCAAAAAGCCAAACATTTTTCATTCCCGTCCAATGACCAATTCAACCTCGCTTTTTGTCTCAAACCCTCGCAAAATTTTTATTTTCCTTTTTATTTATCTTATTATTTAACTCACTTTCATGATTAATTTTTAATTAAAAAAAATAATTTATCCCGATGGAATGCTCTAATAATGAATGTTTGGAGATTATTCAAATTCGGAATAATAAAAAATTAGGGTTAGTTCAATTGTGCAAGTCATTTTGATTATAATGATAAAAAAATGAATAATTAGTTGTAGTCAGCTTTTTATAATTATAAATGAGAAGTATAAACAAGTGTAATTCATTTTATTTTGATGAATGAAGAAAATTGATTTAAATAAAAAAAGTGAATGAAGAAAATTAAATAATAAAGTTTACAGTAACGATGCAAAAAATTTTGACAATTCCGGTATTTGATTAATTAAAAACATAAATTAAAATATTTAAATAGAACAATTGATATATTTTAAATACCAATCATATAATTATCTTAAAATTATTTACAGTTTTTTTTTTAAAATTAAATTATTTATAGTTGTGTAGTATTTTTTTTTTATATTTGTTAAAAACTATAATGCACTTTCATTATATATTTCTATAATTATCGTCAATATAACATAGTAAAATATAAAGTTGATAATTGCTTTTTGCAGTAATTAATATTATTATATTTAAAATTTGAATAGATCTCATTCGGATAGTTGAAAATTTTGAAATAAGTAAGCATTTGAATTTAAATTATATTAATATTTTATAAATTTTCATTTTAGATATTATTTTCATCTTAAATGTATACTTATTCAAATCCATCTTTACCCAATTGAATTTGAAAGTATCTTAATATAAGTTCGATTTTAATTTTTTTTTATATACTTTAAATATAACTACGACAGTGTGTTGATTTAAAAAACATGAAAAAAAAGATAAAAGAAATGGAATGACAAAGGAGGTAATTTAATATTTTATAAGAAAAAAAAAAGAAAAAAGAAGTTTTAATGTTGTATAAAGATAATCTTCTCATTAAAAATTTTTATTGATTAATTCATATTTGACCTAATGAATAAGGTTTATCTAAAAATTCATCGAATCGAAAGAATATAAAGATTTAAGAGTTAAGAGTATGTATAGTTAAATTTTACCAGTCGATAATACAAAATTATCATATTTATTTATACATATTATTTATTTATTTTAATTATTATGTCAAAATAAATATCATATGTTATTATGTTTTAATATATGATGTTATATACTGAAAATATTGTAGAAAAGTAAATGTCAAAAAGTTTCAGTATAGATTAATGAATAGAGAGGAATCCATAGATACAAAATCACCTCAGTGATAAAATATGATTCATAGAAATCATTTCAAAATCATTTATTTAGAATACAAAATCAATATAAATTCATTTTATAAATATACATATATATTTATATTAAAGATAGTATAAATATAATTACACTATAAATATGATTAATCTAATATAATATTTTTTTATTGATATATATTATACTCCCTCCATCCTATAATAATATATTTATTTTTCTTTTTTGTCTATTTCAAAATATAGTTTACTTTTATTTTTAAAATTATAATTTATTTGTTAATTTTCTATTATGCCTTGATTTATTTTGTATTATTAATAGGCAAATACTATTAAATGTGATAATTGAAAAACTACGGATACTATAGGAAAAATGTACCATTTTAACTATAAAAATTATATTTTATTAATATGTGTAAAATTAACTATAAGTTTATTATTATGGAACCAAGGGAGTATGTGATTAAGTTTTTCATATTTATTTTCATAATTACTAACAATTATAATTGTAATGTGAAGAGTGCTTATGTCATTATGACAATCCATGTGTTTATGTGAATTTATATCTATTTTACTTAAATTTTTAAAGGTGAATTAAAAATTATTTAAGCATTTATTATAATAATTTTTATCTCTTATTTATATATAACACGCATGTGTTTATTTTGCATTGCATGCTCGCAACTTTTTGCCAATTTTGTCATTTTTTATTTAAAATATTTTTAATATATATAAATTAATATAAAATTTAAATATTATCTTTTAATAATTTAAATATTAACCTAAAGAAAATATATGGAGCAAATTTAGTATATATGAACCATTTGAAAAATAAAAAAAAATATTTTATATATTAACATGTATATATTGTTAATTAATATCTACATAAATACAATGACGTGAAGAAAATTAATAAAATAACTTAATATAATCTTTTTCTCTTTCAACCATACATGCAAATAAAGGAGAGGAAATTCTCATATGAATTTCTAGACTAAAATTTAAATATTTTGTCTCATAGTTATTTTTTTTTTACTTGAACAATAATTAAAATTTTAAAAAGCTTCAACCACCTCATCCTTTCCTCACTTTTTTTTTTCCATCTTTCTTGCTCTAATTTTTTTTAGATCATTACTAGAGTTTTCTTATGTTGATGAGTTGGTTTTTTTTTTTTTTTTTTTTGTCGATAAAATATTATTTTTTGAATGAATTGCGTTACTTTACTGTTCTATAATTTAATTATGTTTGGTTTACAAAAATGAGAATACAACTCAAACCTAAAACCTTTTTTTTTTTTTTTTTTTGAAGATCAAGCCTAAAACCTTATTTAACTAAGATGCACAAGTTAAGCCTTTATTATAGTTTTATAATTTATGTATTACAATTAATATAGTATAATTTTTCTAAATTATAAATTTTTGGTAGAGCTTTCATAATGAAGAAATTGATTTTGTGTTAAAACTTATTTATTTTATTCACATATAACCAGCTATATATATATAATAACCTTCCTAAAATATAATGATCTACTTCCTAAAATACAATGATTTGCTTCCTAAGCTATGCATACATTATAGGAAAGATAAAGCTGTAGTATAATTGAGACTTCCTGTAACCATGCTCTATCCCATAATACCTCATATAGTGTATTAACTAGGATAATGTATGTCCTTTATACAAGTTATTTAAGATTTTTATAAGTATATTATTTTATTAAATTAATTATAAATTTTAATTTTAAATATCTCAAATCCATAATTAAAAAATTATAAATATAACTAAAATATTCAATAATTTTATGAACAAAGTCAATAAAATGATATATTTAATAATATTCTAATTAATCCACCCAAAAAAATAATATTTTAATTGAAACATGAAATAAAAAAAAAAATAAAAGGTGAGATGAATAAGCTAACAATATTAGATAATCTATAACATTGAACACTATATTTTTTGATAGATTTCTTTATTATTTTTGAAATTTTTTAAATATAGAATATTAAATTTAAAAAATTAATATAAAGATATATGTGGTTGTCAATTTTATAATTTGTTTACTTATTTGAACAATAATCAAAATTATTTAAAAACTAAAAAAAATCAATAGGTGATTTTTTTTTTAAAAGGAGGACTTAAAAATAGAAACAAAAAATATAGAATTTAAGAATTGAATTAACAAGCATATAAATTGATTATTAATATTGGCTTAATAATTTTCTATGATGGATATTTATGATAAAGATTATTAAAAATTAATAATTAAAATGAAATATATATTCCAAAAAATATGACAAAAATTATATAGACAATGATAGCCAATAAAAATAAAATATGTATGTCAAAATAAAATTAGTTATAAAAGAAAAATTGATAAGCAAATATATGGACTATATTATATAAAAATTATACATAATCGATGCAAATGCATATGAAATTCATATTTATAGATTCTACAACTTTATTAATATGACATTAAAAATTATAAAGTTCAAAAAAAGTACAACTCAATATAATTGTGTGTATGTGTGTATATATATATTTCACAAGACTATAAATTCAAAATGTAACTAAAAAAGAAAATTCAAATACATTAACCAAAACTTTTGCTCACAAAACATGTGGCATCTTATAAATATATATCCTTATAATTCTTACAAAGAGAAGAAAAAATTAAATATGAAATGCCAATTATATATCTAGATCCAATGATATAAATATTTAAATTAACAAATAGTTTATAAAAAAATTTATTAAAGAAAAAGATGATGATAAAAAAAATAAAGCCCACCAAATGAAAGTGAAAAATGAAAAACACGAAAAAAGACTCAAATTATATAGTCTAATAGTATATTCCTACAAATAAATTAGAATCAGTAAGATATTAAAAAATAAAAAAAATGGCAATTAAAAAAAATTACAAAGAAACAAAATAAGAAAACATTGAGATAATAAAATATAAATATGTAACATTTTAAGCATATATAACAATTATATATTAAATTATAATTATTTATAATTAAATCGTAACTTATAAATAATTATTGTAGTTATTATGAGAATTAACTTTTTATTTTGTTAAAATCTTTCATAAATTATTTGTTATTTTATAAGAATTAATTATTTATAGTCAATCATAAATATTGTAATTCACAAATATTGTAATTTATAAATACTTAATATAGCAACACCTAGTAGCAATAATTTCACTACAGCAAATCATATCTATACAAAAGAAGAAAGGGAAAAACAATATTCGAGAACTAGTAGGAATTAAGAAATTTCAATTACATATTTATAATTTTTTAGCCCATGAATGTCATAAAACTCATTTCGATTGGAAATAAATGATAATAGTAACTAATAAGTTTTTATTAAATTAATAAAAGAAGTTAAATAATTTCATAATTAATAATTTAAATGTACATATAAAGCAAAATGAGAGAGATTTAAGAATTTCATGATTTCAATTAATTGTAACATAGTTTTATTATATTAAGATATGTTAATTGAATTAATATCAATCATTTATTTTTGATTATTCATTAGTATTAAATAATATGTTGATAAAATTTATTTAAAAATATATTTAAAATAATTATCTTATGATAATTATACATGTCCTATTATGACAGATTTTTTGTATTATTTGTATACCATATAAGGAAGCCAATCTCTTAAACACATAGCATGGAACAAACTCTAAAAAGTTTTTGAGTTGATATATATATATATATATATATATATATATATATATATATATATATATATAAAAGACCCATTTTGTGCAAATTTTGATTATTTTAAAATATTTTAATATATATAAATTATTAATATTTTTTAATTAAATTTAAATATTATACTTTGAATATTAATATATAAAAATATATGAATTAAATGTATTATATATGACTTAGTTAAATATTATATATATTTATAAATTTTTAATTGAAACTTATAGAAATATAATGATGTAAAATGAAAAAAATTGATGGAGTGATTTTATATAATCATAATTTTTAAAAAATTATATATATATATATATATATATATATATATATTATCGGTAATTCACTAAAAAAATCCTAATTAATGACAGATTTTAAGTGAGTCGGTGACATAGGATAAAATGGTAAATAAATTGTAAAAACAGTGGCAAAAGATGAGAGAAAAACAAAGCGGCAGCGTTCGAACAGAACTGTAGTATGATTGGCTGTTAAAAAGGGACCCGCCTACTACGAAGTGGACTCCACACTCTCCTTCACTGTCCTCCTTTATATTCCAAAGATTCTCTTTCTCTCTCACAATTTTCAATTCTTTCATCATAATATCAAATGCTTTGATTATATTTCCTTTGCATTTTTCTCTGAAAATTTAAAAATAAAAAAAGCAATTTCTCTTCAGAGCAAAGGAAAATCACTTTCGAATTTCGATCTTTCTGGTGAGTAATCTACTCTGTTCCTTTTATTTTTATATATATTCAAATATATATTCATTTTCGTTTTTCTAATTTTTCAGATTTTTATATGTGTTTTTGTATTTTGTTTGCTTTGATCGTGCTTCTGTGATGATGATTATTGGATTTCAAGTGGATTCTGATCAATCTTTTCTTTCAAACTATTTGTCTTTAAAATCAGTTCATATATATCAACTCTTGGCGAATCAGTTCATATATACCACGATCGTGGTCAACTCTTGGCGATTATATAAGTGATTTTTTATTTTTAAAATTTTCTGATTGAGGATTTTTTTTCCCAATCTGATCAAAATCCAGTTCGTATTCAAATGCTTTATAGATAAAACAAAGGAAATACAAGTAGCTAGTCTTGATCACTTATATTATTATCATCATCATCATCATCATCATCGTCATCAAAAGTAAACTATGTTTCATTGCAGAAAATTAAGTTGTTGAGTTTAAAATGGAGAAAAAAAAATATACTAAATTTTTTTGTGGCTATTTTGTGCATGAATATATATTTTTTTAATTTTTAATTAAAAAAACTGATTTATATTAATCCTCCACCAACTTTGTTTACTGCGTATTAGGTGGAGATTTAAAACATGGATTCAATTTAAATAATTATTATGAGATTATTTTCGGCCTGATCATTTGATTTATTCAAGGATGACGTCGTTTCATCGCCTAGGAGAGTCTCTAATTAGCTTGCTTTTGGTGTCTATTCAAAGCCAACATGCTAATCTAGCTAACAATAGATCTAAATCTAATATATGATTTTTTTTTTTTTTTTTTAAAACGGAATATCTTATTGTTTTCTTTGCCCCAAGTTTTGATTAATACTAAAAAATCCTAAAAACCTAAAATTTTGACTATATATTATTAATTCTATAATTATACTTTAATAACATGTATATGTATGTCAGTTGTATAGCCAATTTAGAAAAGTATTGTGCCAGGACAATTCTAATGCTGATCAGAACTGATTTTTTCAAATGTCCCCATTGCCCCCTTAAATTAGGTCATTTTCAATGTTGCGCATCACCAACTTAATCAATTTTGTGCTTTTGACCCCACTTAATTTCATAAATTGCGCCCACAAACCTATTTTTTTAATGATTTAAGTTGCTTATTTATTATATTTAATTAAATTTAAAGACATTATTTAGCTTGGTTTGGGCAAAGTTGCTACTAATATTTTACCTTTTTATTAATGGTCATCACCTCATAATTACTTTTTTAAAATCACTCTCTAATATAAAGAATTATTTTAATTATTTAGGGAAAAGGTGTGGCCACGCTTTCTATCTAAAAAAAAAATCACAGTTAATGATGAAGATTATGATAATTAAGTAGTTGAATTATTATTATTATTATTATCATTATTACAAAAAAAAAAAAAATCATCAACGTTCGGTATTTATTTAATTTGTACAATGTATATTTTTTGTACTTATATTTTTGTGTGTGTATATGTATTTGTTTGTGTTTACACTCATTTACATCTGGCTAAATTTTCATGATAAATTATCTGTATTTTTTTAAAAAAATTAAATAACAAGGAAAAAAGAAATAACCTATTTATGAGATTTTGCTTTTGCATTATTGTAAACAAATTAATATATAGGAAAAATCAGAAAGAACGTTCCATTGTGTTAGAAGAAGTGTGCGTTTTATTTTTAGACGTTTTCCCCAATTGGTGATGGGTGCACACGGTTTGGTTTGGACAGTTTTAGGGTCATTTATGAAACCAAATCAATGATAGTGGTTTGAAAAATTCAAACGAAACCAAACCGTTCAGAGTAATTAAACCATCCAAACTACAAATATATGGTTTAGGCAGTTTGGTTCAGCTTAGACAATTTGTTAGTTTTAAAATTTTAGTATATTATTTTTTATATTGCATTTGAATTTAAATAAATACAATTATTAGTTTTAAAATTTTAATATATTATTTTTTATGTTGCATTTGAATTTAAAATAAATACAATTAAATGATAATAAAATGGTTAATGATTTTTAAAATTCGTAATTATAAATCAAAATTTACTATAAAAAATAAATTTTTAATTAATTGCACTATAAAATCAAATAAATTCAAAATATAAATATCCAAATAATATAATTCATATGGATATAATATATGACGCTTTGGTTCATATTTGACGGATTATTCAAAATTGAATCCACAATTGAACCGTATCATAACTGAATATATCACTTGTAAAACCAATGGTTTGGATTTGGATTGGATGGCATAGTCGGTTTAATTGGTTTTTAATTTTTTTTTATTTAGCCCTATCGGTGAGAAGTTTTGACAAATTAATTTATATGTCAATTGAAATTAAATTCCTTCGTATGATATAGTAGTTTATAGTAGTTTAGATTTTAAGAAAGGGTTTTGAAAATTCAAAGCGCTGAAAAAAGCTAAGTTCATATAAGTGTAAACTATTGGTATTTGATAGATCTATTGGTAAATGGTTTAATTATTATTTTTTTTTTCAAATTTAACAATTGACAGGTTGGAACTCATATGAGATCCAGAGTTTTTCAGATTTTTTTTTAAATATTAGATAATTTTCCTCCCAAATAGAACTTTCATGTCACTCGTTTTCACAAAATTCTAACTAGAAATAGTATACATTTATCTTCATAGTTATAATAGGACAATGGGTATTTATGAAAGTGTAATCGTAATTAAGGTTCTATGTGAAAAAGGAAGTTTGATAACTAATGAAACGAGAAAAGGGTTTCGTAGATTGAGCTGTCCCGCGTTTTATAAAACTTTGTTAAAGAAAATAAAACGTAATAAAACAAAAATAAGCAAAAGGGGATAGGGATGGAGATGGAGGGGGATTGTCCAACTTTAGTGGGATCCACCCGTTATGGTTTCTTTTTTGTTTATTTAGGTATATTTATAAAGAAAAAAGAAAGGAAGATATATTGGAATTGAGCGGTCCAGTTGGATTTGGCATTGTTTGATTGGTGCATCTCATCTTCTTCAATGAACGGTCCAGATTGTGTTTTTTTGAGGAGTTGATGTTAGGAAATTTTTTAGAGGGTAAGATTTGGAGGGCGTATTGTTTGCATGCTTTGGGTTTGTATTTTGGACAGACATCAAATAAGGAATTGTTTGGGTCCCATAAATTTATTGGTGTCACATGATATGATCACACTATTATAGACCGGGACAACTATTCAGGTGATTTTGTATTTTATGTGATTTTTGTCTAGGATGAAATTTTTTTTAATGGATCAATATACAGACAAATAGAAGCATATATTATTTTGATGTGCAATATGTGTTTTTTGGAAGTATATGATAACTTGTTATTAATAATGTTATTATTTTTTTGGTACAAATATCATAAATTTTTTAGAGGTTTGAATTTTATTCACCCATGTTAAGATACTTAAATTTAATTAAATCACTTGTTATCTTTAGGAATTTGTGATCAATTTGGCATGGCGGTCGATTTTTTTATTTTCAGTCCAATGTTTGTTGATGATGTGTTGCAAATTATGTGGCCGGCAAAATACCCATATACAAAAAATGCTATTTTAAGAAATAATCGGAGTCATAATAATCATATAGAAAAAATATTTCAGATAAAAAATTCTGAAATTTCATTTTATTTCAGTTTGTTATCTTTTTCTAGGAAATATTATTTTAAACAAGTATTTCAAAAAATTGTATCATAGGATAAGTATTTTTGAAATTGGAAAGATCAAACTGTATTTGTTATATTCCCAATATGATATTGGAAGTTGGCCCTTCAATTTTTTCCCCTCTCTAAATCCTTTTTTTTCCCCGACAATTTTTTTCCTGAATTTTTTTTTTTCTAATAAAGAATCCAAAAGTTCCCTCATAAATAGAAAAAGTAGAACGCAAATGTCATGCTGTGTTCATCCACTAGGCTATAGTGGGCCATCATTTGATCCGCTTAACCTCTCCAAGTCAACAGTTTTGCTAGGCTATCATTTTTAGATAATGCTTCAAACCCCAAAAAAATCTTACCATCTTAAGGTATTTAAATAAAGTTAATGGGAGAATAAAGTTTGAGTTAAGTAAGATGAGAAATTTGGGGAAAATGGCAAAGTGCATAATTTTTCTATGGGTGGCAGGCAAGTAGATCCACAAGGAAACAGCTTTCAGCTTCAACATGTGGATTCTTAGAAATTCTTAGCTATTAAAATGATGATGTTGGCATCATTTTCTGATAGGTAACCTTAGTTGGCACTGGCTTCAAATTGAAATAAAAGAAATAAAATTAGCAGACAAAATGCTAATTCACTTGGCATTTATCCAGATTTGTTGTCTTGTTTATTTTGTATTGTTTTTTTCTATATTAAGTTTTATTTGTCTGCCATAGCATGTGCTGCATGTCTGTCCTTGACTGTCAATATATATATATATATGTGTGTGTGTGTGTGTGTGTTAAGAATTCAGAATTTTGGGTCAACAAATGAAAAATCTTGTTTCCCTATCAAATATGTGAACATGAAAATCTTGTTGATCCGTATTACCATAATTGCGTCCTAAGATAATTGGTACAACTTGGTTGGTTGCTACAGCTATTCGCATATTAGGGCTGGTTTAGTGGAAGGAATCGAATTGATAATTTGGATGTTAATTTATTTTTTCATGTAAAAATCCAGAACAGTATTTCTTTTGAGCTTGTTCTATGTCAAATGGAACAACTTTCTTCAATGTTTACACCGATATTTATTCTTTCCCTCGCTAAAGATTTAAATGCTTGGTTATCTCTGCTTAAGTTAGATCAAACTTGACTATCAACTTATGGTAATTTCAGAGTTACAAATCTAGTATGGAAGACGAGATGCAAATTAGTTCAGAGATTCCAGTAATGAAGGTTGATATTGAGGATAAAGTCGATTCTATCAAGGTATGTCATAGACAATTTATTTTTATAGATAAGAATTACAGCTTCATTGTTACAATGAAAAGAATTTGATTATCCGCAATTATAAATTGTGGGAAGTTGAGTTTTTCATTGAGTGCCAAAGAAACTTAAACTTTGTTATAGAAGTTTTGCTTAGTTAAATTTTTTAAATGCTTGCTGGTTTTAATTGATTAATAATCTTCATTTGTATATGATCTGTAAGGTTTACAAATGATAACCTAACTATTCCAACTATTATTGCAATGTTGTTATTTCTTTGATTCTTAGTTCACGGACAGTGATTATTGATACTAAAAATATTATAGGTAACAAATGGAGAATTGCCACAAGTAGAAAAAGAAGGGAAGAAAGAAGAAGATGAGACTGATGGAGAATTCATAAAAGTAGAGAAGGAGTCCCTTGATGTGAAGGATGCCTCTCATACAGCTGAGGCAGCGACTGCAGATGATGAGAAGCCATTGGCAATAGAAAGAAGCCTAAGCAATTCAACCAGAGAATTATTGGAAGCACAGGAGAAGGTTAAAGAACTTGAACTCGAACTGGGAAGCATAGCTGGAGCATTGAAGCATTCTGAATCAGAAAATACAAGGATGAAAGAAGAGATCTTGATTGTGAAGGAGAAATTGGAGTTAAGTGAAAAGAACTACGAGGAACTTGAACTTCATAACAAGCAATTGCAACAGCAGATGATTGAAGCTGAGGAGAAATACAGTTTACAGCTCCATACTTTGCAAGAGGCTCTGCAAGCACAGGACACAAAGCACAAGGAATTGATTGAGGTCAAGGAAGCATTCGATGGTCTCAGCCTTGATATCAAGAATTTGAGAAAGAGAATGCAACAGTTGGAGGAAGAGCTGCAATTTTCTGAAGCTGAGGCAAAGAGGTTTGAGGAGTTGCACAAACAAAGTGGTTTGCATGCTGAATCTGAGACACAAAGGGCTTTGGAGTTTGAGAGGCTGCTTGAAGAGGCAAAATCAAGTGCAAAAGCAGTAGAAGATCAGATGGCTTCCCTTCAGGAGGAAGTCAAGGGCGTGTATGAGAAGATTGCAGAAAGCCAGAAAGTTGAAGAAGCCCTTAAGAGCACTACAGCAGAACTTTCAGCTGTTAATGAGGAATTGGCATTTTCAAAATCACAACTGCAGGACATGGAGCAAAGACTCTCTTCAAAGGAGGTTCTTGTAAGTGAATTGACCCAAGAATTAGACCTGAGGAAAGCTTCAGAATCTAAGGTGAAGGAAGATATCTTGGCATTGGAAACTTTGCTCAGTGCAACTAAAGAAGATCTTCAAGCAAAGGTTTCTGAGTCAGAAGGCAACAAGCTGAAGCTGCAGGAGGAAGTTAACACAAGGGAATTGGTTGAAGCCAGGTTGCAAGACCAGAAGGTATGGATCTCAACTGTACAGGAAGAATTGGCTAAGGTAATACAAGAAAAAGAAGCTCTTGAAGCAACTGTGACAGATCTTACCAGTAATGCAGCACAGTTAAAGGAATTATGCAGTGACCTTGAAGACAAGTTGAAGCTTTCAGATGAGAATTTCTCTAAAGCAGATTCTCTTCTGACCCAAGCTTTGTCAAATAATGCAGAGCTGGAACAGAAACTGAAGTCTCTCGAAGATATTCACAGTGAATCTGGTGCTGCTGCAGCATCTGCTACTCAAAAGAATCTGGAACTTGAGGATTTAATCCAGGCTTCAAATGATGCTGCAGAAAATGCAAAATCTCAATTGAGAGAGCTTGAAACACGTTTTCTTGCAGCAGAACAAAGGAATTTAGAGCTTGAGCAACAATTGAATTTAGTTGAATTAAAAAGTAGTGATGCTGAGAGAGAAGTGAGAGAATTCTCGGTGAAAATATCTGAACTCAGTGCTGCATTGAAAGAATTGGAGGAAGAAAAAAAAGAGCTGAGCAACCAGAAGAAGGAATACCAGGAAAAGATAACTCACCTTGAATCTTCCTTAAATCTTTCATCATCACGGGGTGCAGAGCTTGAGGAGGAGCTGAGGATTGCTAAAAGGAAGGGCGCTGAACTCGAGGAACGGGCAAATATGAACCATCAGCGCAGCAGTGAACTTGAAGATTTATTCCGGACATCTCATACCAAAGCAGAGGTTGCTAGTAAAAAGGTAAATGAGTTGGAGTTGTTGCTTGAGGCAGAGAAGTACAGAATTCAGGAACTTGAAGACCAGATTAGCTCATTAGAAAAGAAATGTGTGGATGCAGAAGAGCAGATTAGCACATTAGAAAAGAAATGTGTGAATGCTGAATTAGAGTCAAACAAATACTTCGACAAGGCATCTGAACTTTCATCTGAGATTGAGGCATTACAAGCAAGGGCATCAAGCCTTGAAATTGCTCTACACACAGCTGATGAAAAGGAGAGAGAACTGACAGAATGCCTGAATTCAGTAACTGATGAAAAGAAAAGGTTAGAAGATGCTTCAAGTGATTCCAGCAACAAGTTGGCTGAAGCTGAGAATCTTGTGGAAGTCTTGCGCAATGAATTAAATGTGATGCAAGAGAAGTTGGAGGTCATTGAAAATGATCTACAAGCTGCTGGATTGAGAGAAAGCGATGTAATGGTGAAGCTCAAGTCTGTGGAGGATGAGCTCAAGCAACAAGAAAAATTAATAGAGCAAGTTACTGCAAGAAAGTCAGAGCTTGAATCATTACACAAAACACTAGCTAGGGATTCAGAGATCAAACTTCAAGAAGTTATAGCAAACTTCACCAACAAGGATTCTGAGGCAAAACTCCTGGTTGACAAACTGAAGGTTCTTGAAAACCAAGTGAAGTTATATGAAGAGCAGGTAGTGGAAGCAGCTGGAAAATCTGCATCTTTGAAGGAAGAATTGGATTCGTGTTTGCTAAAAGTGTCATCTTTGGAAACCTCTAATGAAGAACTTAAAAAACAGATCTTGGAAGCAGAAAATAAGGCTTCCAACTCTTTCTCAGAAAATGAACTCTTAGTAGAGGCAAACAATCAGCTCAAAAGCAAGGTTGATGAACTTCAGGAGTTGCTGAATTGTGCTGTTTCTGAGAAAGAAGCATCAGCTCAACAAGTTGCTTCTCACGTAAGCACTATTACAGAGATATCAGATAAACATTCCAGAGCTCTAGAACTTCATTCTACAACTGAGGCCCGGATGGTTCAAGCAGAAACAGAGTTACAAGAGGCCATTCAGAGATCGGTCCAGAGAGATGCAGAAACAAAAGATTTGACTGAGAAGCTAAATGCACTTGAAGGCCAAATAAAAGTGTATGAACAACAGGCTCATGAAGCATCTGCAATTTCTGACACTAGAAAACTTGAGCTGGAGGAAACTCACCTAAAATTAAAACATTTGGAAAGTATTGTTGATGAACTGCAAGCCAAGGCAAGTCACTTTGAAACAGAAAGTGGAGGGCTAGCTGATGCAAATTTGAAGCTCACTCAGGAACTGGCCGTGTACGAGTCCAAACTAAGTGATTTAGAGACAAAACTTTCTGCAGCCCATGCTGAGAAGGATGAAACAGTTAAACAGCTTCATACTTCAAAGAAGGCCATAGAAGATTTGACTCAGCAGCTTACTGATGAAGGACAGAAACTGCAGTCTCAGGTTTGCTACAATCCTTTGGTATTTCTTGGTAAATCATTATTTGGTGATTTGATTGGCATACAGTCATCTGACTTAACAATTGTTAAATTGCAGATATTTTCAGTTATGGAAGAGAACAACCTGCTTAATGAAACATATCAAAATGCTAAGAAAGAACTTCAATCAGTAATCATCCAGCTCGAAGAGCAACTGAAAGAGCAGAAGGCAAATGAAGAATCCCTAAAAGCTGAAATAAAAAATCTCAAGGTGGAGACAGCTGAGAAGTCAGCTTTGCAGGTCTCTCTTGAGGATTTGGAAAAAAAATTGACAACTGCAGAGGCTCGACTTAAAGAAGAGGTATTTACGATCAACTTTGTGAAGTTAATAAATCAAAAGTAAGCTTTTAATATTCAATTGAAGTCTATCAGTGCATTCTGAGTACTACTATTGCTTATAGGTCCAAAGTGTTCAGGCAGCTGCTGCTAGAAGAGAAGCAGAGTTAACATTGAAAATAGATGAGCATGCAAGTAAAATCCATGATAGAGATATATTAAATGATCAAGTTCTACAGCTTCAGAGAGACTTACAACGCGCTCAGAGCATTGTTAGTGAACAGGTTAGGAGCTAATTTTATATACTTTGCTATGCTCTTTATTATTTTCAATATCTGAACTTCAATAACTTACAACTTGCTCAGAGCATTGTTAGCGAACAGGTTAGGAGCTAATTATATGCTTTGCTATGCTCTTTATTATTTTAAATATCTGAACATCAATAGAGGTTTGCAATAAGAAACAGTTGTTGTCTTGGCATACTTCGGCACTTGGATATCATATACATCATCTTGTATATGTGAATCCAGTTCTGTGACCTAAACTTTTTTACATTTGGAGGTATTCAAAATGACTCTTCTACAATTTCATTTTGATGTCCAACCATACAGAAAGAAGCAAATTCTCAAAATGAAGCAGAAAGAGAAGCAGCTTTGAAGAAATCCCTTGAAGATCTTGAATCTAAGAACAAAGAAATAATACTTCTAGAGAAGCAAGTTGAGGAGCTCAAGCAGAAATTGCAACTTGCCGATGAAAAATTATTAGAAAAGGTGAGTTTGTGCTCATATATGCTAAAATATTAATCTCTGGATACATGCACATACACACGAGTGGGCATATGGACATAAATATAATACCATATATGGATACTCCACTTTCATTAGCTATGACACAAAATAGTACATCTCATCTGCAGACTGCAGCTCGGTGATATCCCTTCACTTTCTTAATATCTTTTTTATGGCCTATGTTGTTTTGAAGATATATATTACATGTAGACTATAGAATTTTAGAAGAGGAAGGATATATATATATAAACACAGCCGAGCCCAGTAGCATCAAAATGAGTAATGTCTTCCGGTATAAATCAAACAGTTGATAACATTTAATATGTTGCAGGGTGATGGGGGCAATCTGGCTGCACATAAGGATGGAACAGAGATCAAATCCAGAGACATCGGATTAACCTTTTCTACTCCTACAAAAAGGAAGAGTAAGAAAAAGTTAGAGGCTGCATCTGCCGAAACCTCATCCTCTTCAGAAGCGCTTGGTCAAACTGCAGGGGCTTCCCCTGCCATGCACTATAAGTTTATTTTGGGAGTGGCCCTTGTATCTATCATCTTTGGCATTATTCTCGGGAAGAGGTATTAGTTTTGGTCTAAATTTTGACTTGCTATTATTGAGTCTTTTTTTTTTTCCTATTTCTTTTGTTTCGCAATTTTTTTTTTCTTATTATGAACCTCGTTTTGTAAGTTCGTGCACAGCATATATGAAGCTTTGTTTGTATACTTTCTAGGCTTAGGTCTTTGGTGTTGGTAAGGGAATTTGTTTTTGAGGGTCATCCCTTACCTGAATGCATAGTTTAAAACGTTTCATTCCTATAATTTTCAAGTTTGTGTTATTTCATTTGATTGTATTGCAATTTGCAAGTGTCCTATCAGTTTGGCAACTCTGAATAGCTAAATGTTAAGAATTATCCAGGTTTTTTAAATTATAAGAATTTATTCATGGGGCTATCAAACAATACTACATGAACAAATACTATTTATACCGATATCTTTTTACAAATCATTTTTTCTTATGTGGCATGGTAATAACTAGGACCATTCCTATTGGTCTGTTTTATTAAAGCTGCTGGACAGTTGGTAAGACCACTATTGATCCCTATTAGGCACTTATTCCAGGTAAATTATTCATTGCACCCGGTGGTGTAATGCACCGTTATTCATGTATATGTGAGATATACCTACTATAAATTTAGTTAGGTCCCTTATATATATATATAAAACAGGTGGGCAGTTAGCATTGGAGGTTTTTTTTTTTAAAATAAGTTAAGGATAGATTTAGATGATAAAAAGAGTTATTTTATTGATCAAAATTTGATTATTAAGACTAATGTCTAAGATTATGTTTGGTTAAAAAAAAAAAAAAAAAAAAAAGGAATAATTATTCCTAAGAAATAAAATAAAATAGTTATTCTAATTTCATAATTCAGTTCATATTATAGAATAATTATTATATTTACAAATAATCATAATATCCTTATAAATTAGTTTCATTATTAATATTAAAATTAAATATAATTTTATCAAATTTTATTTAAGAAAAAATTTAAATGCATAATACATAAAATTTTTATGACTTAAAATTTAAAAAAATTGAAAAAAAAAGTTTTTTAAATTAATTATCTAAATTAATTTCTTATCCTATTTACTCAAATTCTTTTTGCAGCAAATTGATCAAAGAGTTAAAATTTTAAAATAGGCAATATATATATTAAAAATGAAAATATGAAAAAAAAAAAGTAATAATAATGAGTTTCAGCTTGTCAATATTTTTTAAAAATAAAAATGAAAATATGTTATAAATAAAATGGAGAAGAACATGAACAAAAAATATAGAGAAGATAATAGTTTTTTTAGTTGTTCCATTCAATAGTATTAAGCCATTTATATAGAGTACAGAAGAGAAAGAAATAGGAAGCTTTTCCAATCAGGAAAATACAAGAAATAGGAAGTTTTTCCAATAAGAAAAATACAATCAATACTAATATGGAAACTAAAATATTCATGTTTATGGAAAGATATCAATCAAATCTTATAATATATCATAATACTCCCCCTTGATGTCTTTTACAAATAATATGCCTCGTTAAAACCTTACTAAGGAAAAACCCTGTGGGAAAAAAATCTTAGTAAAGGAAAAAGAGTACATTATTCTTATAGGGATTTGCGCCATAACACTGACTCGTGAAAAACCTTACTAGGAAAACCCAATGGGACAAAACCTAGGCTAAGAAAAAAAGAGTACAGTGCATTAAAATCTCTCCCTCATGAAAATATGATTTCTATCAAATATCTCTTAACTGACGCATGCTAATTTTGTTGACTAACTTTTCAAATGTGATTGTAAGGAGTACCTTTGTAAACAAATCTGCCAAGCTGTCAAATCGTATACTTAATGATGTTTAAGTAATATCCACATATAATAATTTATTTGTAGTACTCCCTTAGGATATTACTTGCGCTATGAATATAACTCGTTAAAAACCTTATTAGAAATCCCAGTGGGAAAAAACATATCTAAGGAAAAAAGTATATTTCATGCGCTATTTTTTCATTGCACAGATTGCCTCGTTAAAACTTTTGTCCAAGAAAATCCTGTGGGATAAAAACTTGACTAAGGAAAAAGAGTACAATCATATACTAATTCGCTCTCCCTGATAATGACAGATTTTAACACGGCGTATACTAATTGATGAAACGATGCCGTTTAAATACCACATTAGGTAAAAACTTAATACATAAGTCTGTTAAATTGTCACTCAAGCGAATTTGGTGGATATCTCTTCTGGAGCTTATATATATACAAGAATTTGGGTGAAATTTATGTCTATTTCGTTACCCTTAATATAACCACCTTTAATTTGTGCAATTCAAATTGCATTATTCTCAAAATACAATGGGAGTATCTTTTAGTGAGGTACTGCAGGACCATAAAAATCTTTATAAAATTGCAGTACCACTATAAGTGAATACATAGCCAGTCTAAAATTTACCATCATAGAAACTAAGCAAATAACCAATATTTGCATATAGACCAATTTCAAATATGAATTATAATATTAATAGTATATTGAAGATAACTTTTTACACCACTCTAATATCTTTTTGTAGGTGCAAAGCTATACCTAGCTAGAAATTTTTTTCTTAAAAATGCAATATCAGGCCTGATACAATTTGCAAGACACAAGAGTGCCATATAGCACTTATATATGGTACTTCAAGACCAAACAGCTATTTATTATCTTTTTTAGGTCTAAAAGGGTCTCTCTTCACTTCTAGTGAGCGGACCATCTATTAGTGTGGTTGAGAGAGAAGATTTATCCATGCAAAAAGTGCTTAAATATCTTTTCCACATAAGCATACTGGTGTATTTAAATATCTTTTTCACATAAGCATACTGGTGTATTAGGACTCCTTAATAATCGGTCTGCAGGCCGATACAAAATTTCTTTTCCTTTAAATTTTTCATTTCAAACTCACTTTTCAAACAGATACATATTTATTTGAGTTTATTAGGAGTCACATTGATATTTAAATCAACTTATACTGCAATAATAACATATATCATTCTATGGTCTTTTATGAATACAAATGGACATAGTGTATTATTCACATATCTTTCTTTCAATAAGAATTTACTCAAAATAATCATACCACATGTCCATATTGCTTTAATCCATACATAGATTTTTGCAATTTGATGAAATATATGTCATATGTTTAATGTGTATTCATTTATAATATACTTAGTCCTTCTGATACTCTTATTACTTTCATAAGGCGTACAATAAGCCTTTCATTAACTGCCATATTAATTAAGTATCGGAACATGATCATTTCCATAATAAGAGAATTATTTTTCTCATAATCAATGATAGAACGAGTCTAGCTCTACTTTAATTGCCTCATTCCATTATGATCAATCATGTTTATGCTAATATTCAGTTATACTTATAAATTATGGATCCATATTTTCTCTTGTCACAGCAAAAGCTACTGTTGAGGCAAATTCATCGTCGACGATAATTAAATTTCTATCAACTCTTTCTTATATCACAAAATAATTGAGATCTCATAGTTTTCATTTATATGATCATCAACTCCAGAAGCCACATCTGGAGGATCTAATTGTTCCATTGTCTCAGTCTGTGTCTTATAATTAGCTATAGCTTTTTGATTGAGATCTTCCTCTTCAGGAGGTTTCTCTTCAGGAGATTTTATAAGTGGCGCTGCTTTTCTTTTCCGCGGATTTTTGTCTTTAGTTCCAATTTACTATCCACGCTTCTAGCGTGTAGTGAGATTGATTGATTTTCTATTTGCAATTAGAATCACAACCCTTGCTAGGGTATTAGCAGCTGTAATATGAGACTTTGTCACTCTTTTAGCATCTATAAATGCATTTGGCAGTTAAGTTGCAATTTGTTGCAACTGTATTATTTTGTGAATTTCTGGTTCACTCTAACTTGTACATGGACCAAAATTATTTAAAGGGTTTTTCTTCTAATAAATTTCTCGACATTCTTTAGCACTGCAGGTACTTTTCCTCTCCCTAATGTCGAAAAATATGCCTCATCAAAATTCATAGTCTCTTTTGTGAACCCATTATCACACATTGAGATAGATTTAATATATTCATGGCACAGAAAAAATTTATGACTCATGTCCTTATACAAGTTTCAAGGGAGAGTATATATGATGTACATAATGGCATTCATGCCAAACTTTCAAGGTTTAATTATTGAACTATAAGTTCAATACTTGAACTGCAGATTCAACGCAATATATTATGCATGTATACTAGGGATAAAACAGTAATTAAATAACTCATTATAATACACAACTTATAAAATCCTTGCAAATTACTCCTTCAAGGAGTTTACATAAAATCATCAAAATAGAATTGAGTTGTGTCCTCTATATGGGCGATTTCTCTTTCAGAATATCATGATTTACCAAATGATTTATAGTATTCATTTCAGGGAATATAGTTGTACTAGTGGGCATTATTTGATGATTTCTCGTTAGCAATTATTCTTTCAGAATTCTCATTATCTACCAAATGATTTATAGTATTCACTTCAGGGAATACAGTTGTACTAGTGGGCATTGTTTGATGATTTTTTATTAACAATTATTCTTTGCAACTACTAAAAAATAATATTTGTAAATTTTCACTTTTTATACTGCTACTACAGGAGCACGTAACTTTATTACCGCACAATTTCAGCTGTGAAGTAATTTTAAACATGGTTGAATTATATTCTCAAATAGACTTCAAGTCTTGTAGGTGTAAATTTAACCAATCATATTGAGTTTATAGTAGTTCTATATATTTCAAGTGATTATATCTATTTTTAAAACTCTTTTAGAAAATATAAAAATCATTAATAGTAAGATATTCAACCTTTAAATCCTCACTTAAATGAGGTTTAAGTAGATAATAGCTTTTGCTTTTGCTAACATCTAAATGCATTTCATTATCAACAACTCACATCAAAAATTATTTCCATTGAATTCAAGAGCATATAAAAATTATCAACCAAACTTTAATTCACTATACTTCACTTTATTTAAATAACTTAATTTGCATATATTTAAAATATATCTAAATAGACCAATCAGAAAATAAATTAATATTAATTTTAACAAACATTAAATTCATAATTTATCATACCAAGAAAAGGTAAGCACTAATTATGCTTCTTTATACCAACATAAATCCAACAATGTATGCAATCCGAAAATAAATTCATTAATTCACAAATTAACAAAACCATGTTACTTATATAATTTATATTAATCTCATCTCACATTTAAATATCTAATTGTTTTCACATCTAATACACATTAACATAAGTAAATTCAAAACATATATAACACACACAACTTTCTTGTAGGCTATTCAACTAACAAATATGTATATATATGTATGAGACATGTATTGTCCATAAAATAAATTTTAAGTTGAGATGTTAAGACCGAAAGATATGTAATAATATATACACTAGTAGGATCAATCTCAATTTAATGAATCAAGTAAACCTATTAATATGAACGCAAGATCACTATTTTCCCATAAAGCAAGTTAATCAATCAATAAATAAATAATTTAGAGTCGGATTTTATGCCAAAAAAAAATTATAAGCCATGAATTTAAAACTATGCATAAAATGTGTTGTTATAATTGATAACCAACTAAAAGTTGCAATTTGGTTGGTAAATCAAATAGGCCATACCCATCATTCCAATATATATAAACAATAATGAAGCACCCAAAACAGAAAAATCAAAGCAAAAAGATTTACCTTAATATTATGGCCATACACAGGTATTTTATCGATATCCAATTTATTCAATGCATGTAGCTTAAATAAAATTTATTAGTTATTCAGGGACATAAAATATCAATTTTTCAAGAATGTCTATTTTATTTATTTGATTACTCGAAGGAGTGATACTAGTATAAATAATTCTTACTCATGATGTCGAGACCTATCAATTAATATTGTCTAATATAAAATCATAATAAAATCAGTTTTTTAAAGACTTGTAGACAATGCATTTAGTTCTTCAGGAATATTTAATGATTCTTTAATGAATTTGTTTACTTTAATTAGTTTTTCAGGAACTATATAGAATATCAATTTTTCAGGAACTGTAGAGAATATCAGTTTTTCAAAAACTGTAGAGAATACCAATTCTTGGGAATACCAGTTTTTTAAGAACTGTAATTATTATTAGTTCTTTAGGAACTCATAGCTTAGTTATTTATTTAATTAGTTCTTCAGGAATTATAAATAATACTAGTTCTTCAGGAACTAGAATTTAAAATATAATACTAATTCTCTAGAAACTCATAGCTTAGTTATTTATTTAATTAGTTCTTTAGGAACTATAAATAATACTAGTTCTTCAGGAACTAGTATTTAAAATATAATGCTAGTTCTTCAGGAACTAGAATTTAATTGATTAATCATTAAATAGTATATCAAATCTTTATAAATCTAAAAAAAAAACGATTTGAAATAAATGATTGTAAGAGAGAAGAAAAAAATGATTTCTTCAAATTAATTAGCCCAATATGTTCAAACGATTTCTTAAAAAAAAAAAAAATCATTTTTTTTCTTTAAAAAAAATATTTGATACATAAATATTAATAATAATAGTAATTAATTAGATAAAAATTGTTTACCATAAATCTTAAATTTTATTTCTTCAAATTTTTCGCCTTAGCTGGGTTGTAGCAAACCACAAGCTATCCAAAATTATGAACAATATTGTAAAACGATTCGTGCTGATAACGTGTTATAAATAAAATGGAGAAAAACATGAACAAAGAATATGGAGAAGAGAATAGTTTTTCTAGTTGTTCCATTAAATAGTATTAAGCCCTTTATATAGAGTACAAAAGAGAAAGAAATAGGAAGCTTTTCCAATCAGGAAAATACAAGAAATAGGAAGTTTTTCCAATAAGAAAAATACAATCAATACTAATATGGAAACTAGAATATTCATGTATATGGAAAGACATCAATCAAATCTTATAATATATCATAACAAAATACTCTATTTCATAATGTAAAAAATATTTATTTTTTAATTTTTAATGGAATAAGTACTCCATAAAAATTATAAAATTATTATTCAAATTAGTATTTTTTGTCTAAAATTTAAATCAAAGAAATAACTAATTCTTGCATGATAGCTATTTTATTCCTAATCAATTCCATAAATCAAACATAGCCTAAAAAGTAATTTTAAATATACAATTTTGAATAAGTCGAATAAATTGAATGTGGAGAGTGCATACTTAGATCTGCATGGAAAAAAGTTTTTTTCTTAGTGAATAATAATACCCTTAAGAATTGATATGGATATTGAAGTTGATCTAACAAATTAAAGAATTGATCATAACTGGAAATTAACTAAAATTTTGAATTTATTTGATCGTAAGAGCAAATAAAAGAAATTATTACAAACATGCAAATATAAGCAAGAACATGTACAGAATGATGATAATTTCCAAGAACAGCAATGGTTGATGGAATAATCAAGTGTATACGTCTGCCACAACTTGGATGAGGCGTGGGTTACAATTCTTTGCTAAAACGATGATAGTTATTATTATAATTATTAGCCATATCGCTGTCCTGAATTTGAAAAATATAAAAATTTATCTATATTTTCCTTCATAAAATAAAATTGACAATCCGACCCACAAATATATCTAATATCTATGCATTTTAAAAAAGACATAATGTATTTCTCCTATTTTCCTTTGTAATGTTTTGAATTCTGATTTGCAATAATATTTCTCAGTTATGGTTCAAGGAAATAAAAAAAAAATCATTAACAAGGTGTTTTAAAGATATGACCTTTTATAAAGTCTGAATTTACTAGTTGATTTGAATTCTTTTTTTTTTTTTTTTAGACATCATATGCAAAAATTAATATAATAAAATAATTATGTCAATACATAATTTTGAACTCGATAGTATAAATTAATAAAAAAATAATAATAAATTTATATATGCTACATCAACAAATTCAAATCTAAGTTAATCTAAAATTAGATTGATAATAGAATTGTGAAAAATTAAAAATTGTATAGAATTATCAAAATTAAAAATTTGTAATAAAAATTATAAAAGGACTATAGTTTGAGGGTTTTTTTTTTTTTTTTTTTTTTTTTTTTTTTTTTGAAGACTGCTTAATCTTTCAACATCTAAAACAAATTGTGATTTTCCAGAGATAATTGATTGATAGTGGTAACAGTTCTTTTTAATGAAAATGTGCAGCGTTTAAAATTTGACTATTAAATCTACATATGAATAGAATTCCAAAAGAATGGCCAAAGAAGAACCAAGTTTTCTAAAAGGAGGATAGTTAAAAGTAAAAGAGGACAAGGACAAGGAAAAACAAAAACAAAAAGAAAGAGACACATAACAATAGTGTCTCTTGTTGTTTTGCTGCTCTCCATTCTCCTGTTTCTGATACAGGAGCTGATACATTTCCTTTGTCACAGATGAAATGTCCGTGCGATGCGGCTGTGATTCCCAAATCACAGCAGTGAATTGTCATATCCTGTATCATCGAGCCAAAATTCCGTTGTGTTTCAAACAAAATAGGATGAAATGGCCCTTTAAAAATCAAAGAAAAATAAAAAAGGCGAGAACAAGCACTGTCTGCATTCACAATCTTAAAACTTAAGTATCCACCACAAAAGTTAGATTACCTACCCTTTTACCATATAAACTTGTCTTTTGAATAGATCTTATGTATGGCTAACTTTTTCGTTCTAATCAATTAAAGCAACACTAACTCTGAAGCATTTAAAACCCTAATATTTTCAACATACTTGGTCTGAGTTGTAGCTTCAAACATAGATGTTCATTTACAATATCTTTCTGCAGTGTGATAGTCATGCATGATAGGAACTCTCCAGCTACGCTTGGATGCTGTTGTCATTACTACATCTTCATTTCCTTACTTATATTCCTTCAGTCCATCGAAAATTTCAAAATCATCAAACCCTGCACATTGAACCGTGTTTTTAATTTAGTTAATAAAAGAGCTGCTAAGATGAATATTTTTAAATCGAGTAACTGGAATTACCAGCACCCAAATCTTCAATTTCATCAATGGAGGATCCCGTGTTAGCAGAAGGAGGAACAAGAGACATCCAATCTCTGCTTTCATAGTCTTCTAAACAAAGATCATTTTGCAAGATCCAGTCTTCAACGAGACTAATATTGTCAAATGATATAGGGTCCATAGAAAGCTGGTTTTTGTTTTCATCAACCCTACAGTAAAGTCAGTCAGCAAAGGAGCAATATCTTCTTTCCTCTCCAACTGTCAAATACTAACTATAAATATGGTTATAGGCCATTGTTTTGCTACTCACATTTGTTTGAGACGCAAATTGTACTGCACAAAGACAAGATCATTCAGCCGCCGCCGCTCCAGCAAGTTTCTAGTGGCATGTGCCTTTTCAAAAGGAATATGATTGTGCTTGCACCGAATGGAACTGCAAGTCTGACTGAGAATGCGAATGGCTAAACGTGCCAAATTTGGACTGGCTCCACCATATGTAGACCACCATTCAGCTAAAACAAAGATATGTGGAAAGAAATCAGCTGAACATAAAACTATTTTGAATCTGACATAAAATTCAATCTCATCTCTAGTATAAATTGTAATATATTTTTAAAGGGTGCACGTCCCATCATATTCTATTTGCAAGTGTGTAGACACAGCTTTGGAAACTTCCCCAAAAAGAAATTGATATATTTATCAGACAAAAAAAGCAGATAATCCAACTCATACTATAAATGTAATTAATAATTGTTTTCCAATTAAAAAAAAAAAAGAAAAAAAGCCTCTCACCGGGAAGAAGAGTGTCTCTTGCTCTAATAGCCATCTTCCTCCCAAGATCTCCGACAGCATTTTTGTACAGGTTTAATTCTTTCACAATCTTATCTTGCACATCCATATCAGGCACCAATCTCTCTATGCAATCAAACACTCTTGACAAAATCTCATTATGCACTTCTCCTTCAATGCTATAAAAGAACTTGGGGTTAAGAAAGAAACCTGCAGCATGAAGAGGAGGATGTCTTTGTTGATCCCACCTGTGATCTATGATATTCCAGTAGACCATGTAATCCTCTCTCTTAACAAGTTCCCTCTTAATTGTTTCTTTTGCTTGATACATGCCTGCAAAAACATATCCCATTGCAGCTTTCTTTTTACCATTAACTATTCCTAAAACCCGTAGGAGTGGACTTGTTAAACGGATGATCATTATGCATGAAGACCAAAATGACCTATTACTGATAATATCCAACATTGTCAATCCTCCAAGTTGCTTCGCATATGGACACTCCATCCACTCCTGTGAAGTAACCATAGTTTGCAAATTCAGTTTAAAATCTGCCATTCTTTGCAACATGGTAAAATTAGTGGCAGAATGAGTTATTCCCTGTTGCACGATGTCTTTGCCAAAAGTAAAGCTTCTCATCAGATTCAAAACTGCACTGTGATTGTAGACAAATCTTGTGACAGATCTAGCCTGTTCAATTACTGCATTTATCCACTCGAGTTTTCCAAAATCGTCTAGTATTAGATCAATGCAATGACCCGCACAAGGTGCCCAATACAGAGAAGGAAAAGTATCCACCAGTCTTTTTCCAGCAACATTATAATGTTCACCGCCATTTGTAATCACCTGCAAAACATTACTGGCACCAACTTCTTCCACAACTTGTTTAAGTAATGCATAAAGAGCATCTGTAGAATATATGGTGTGTGATGCATCCACAGATTTCAAGAATACAGTTCCTTGGGAGCAATTCACTAGAAAATTGAGCAAGGTTCTACCACTTTCTGAGTTCCATTCTTCAACCAAGATAGAACAACCAGTCTTAGCCCATGCTGTCCTATATTGATCAGTATCGTTCTTTATTTCTTCAACTAAATTCTTCAATATCCAACCACGGAGATCATGATTTGAGGGTGGTACTACTCCTGATGGTCCAGAAGAAATCATATCAATCAACCGCTGGAAATAAATTGAGTCCAGTGCATCTAAATTTGCTCCTATATCATACAAGAATCGACCTATTGTCATTTGAATTGGATTGCCAACCATTTTCAAATTCGCTACATTTAAAGGATCAACTCCATCAACAATTGCAGCAGTTTTACCTCTTCCCCTCTTCCTTTTGTCCAAATTTCCATGATTTATCCTTTCTTTTTCTTCCAGTGACAAATTGGAATTGGGTTGAACTGAACCTGGGGGTCCAGTATAATCTTCATCATCACCATCACCACCCTCATCATCATCATCATCATCATCATCATCATCATCATCATCATCATCAAAATGATTAGCAAATGCGTCTCCATCACTAGGAGCAGGAGGTGTCTCAACATTGTTCACATTTTCCAGAATCACTTTTTGTTTCTTCTTTTGCTTCATTACAATCTCATTTAAACTTTGTTGCATCAAGAGGCGGACATCAGGTGGAACTTGTTCACAAATAGGAGCAGCGCCTTTTCGACCAGCAAGATGCTCTTTGAATCTATGAATGCCACCACCCTTGAACACTTTTCCACAGTATTTACACTTAATCTGTATCCTATCATCAACTTTCAACATTTGACAATATTTCCATGCCAAGTCCTTTTTCTGGCGGGTAGTAGGCATGGATTGTGGAGTATCAAAGTCAGTTGCCAAAGGTATTGGTTGCTGAATAGCCATAGACTTTATCTTCCTGTGGCTCTGCTTTACAGAATAGGCATCAAGAACTTGTTGCATCAAAAGACGAACTTCAGGTGGAACCTTTTGACACATTGGGCCTCCACCCTTGCGAGCTGCAAGATGCTCCTTCAATCTAAAAATCCCACCACCCTTAAAGATTTTACCACAATATATACACTTTAAGTGTACTTTTTCCCCTTCTTTCACAATTTCACAATGTTTCCAACCCAAGTCTTGTTTATGACCTGAACTTGGTGACTCCATTCAACTCTTTTTCTTGTTTAATATGAAATTCAAATATTTAATTTATAAGACATTCAAAAGAACTAAAAAACCCAGAAATATTTATCACAATTCCAATGAATTAGAAGCAAAACAAGCTGTGAGAGAGTCAAAATGTTATACTTCGGCTTTGCCAACGAAGCAGAAAGAAACGTTTATAAAAACCAAGTAAATAAATCAACTTTACAAAAAAATAAAGAGGGCAGACCGGTTAGGCAGCAGCAACCCGCTTATATTGGCCCAACTGGTTCTGGTTTCCACAATCACCGGTGATCTGCCTGTGGAGTAGTTTTGAGAGAGAGATAAACCGAAGCTTGTGGCAGGTTTGATCGCCGTATAAAACCAGCAGCTGACGGGAGTTTTGGGTGAACCGATAATTGGTCTGGTTCTGTTTCTAGGTTAGGTTTTGGTATTTCGGGAGAGGGAGGGGAGCGGTTGGTTGGTTTTCCTTTATATATATATATATATATATATATATATATATATATATTTGGTTAATTATAAAAAAGATGAATTATTATTAGTCCTTATAATCTGATAAAATTTACGAGTCAGGACCTGTATTTCTAAATTTTAATTATTTAGTCCCCTATAATACTAACGTTCAACAACTTAGTCATTACATTCATTTCGTATAAATTTTTGCCACTTTTTCATCGGTCAGCATATTTTTAAATTTAATACTAAAAAGAAAGTCAACGATCTTAAGTTTTTATTACCAAAATACCTTTTAAGTCGGTAATCATAAAAATTGAAAGAAATACCAAACAAAAAGTTCAAGTGAAGCAAAAAGAAAAAAAATTCTATAAATTAAAATTTTTATATAATATCATATGGTAAATGATAATTGTATATAATCATTTTGCCTTATGACTTTCTTCTTTTGCCACCGCCTTGCGCATGTTCACAATCTCTTCTCCCTCTACCATCATTAGAAATAGTCAATAAATTACCTTCATCACCACTATTAAATTTATAATTTTATTCTTATTTATTAATAAGTAACTAGTAATGACCATTTATGATTTGACCTTAAAAATCTATTAGAGAAATTTTGAAAGTATTAGGCACATGATAAAACATTGTTTGAGGCAAAAATATAGTTAAAATTGATAAAATATTGATTCTTTTATGGAAAGTTATGGTAAATCTAATTTGATCAAAATGGGTTTGAAGAGAGAGAGAGTGAGCATTTTTTTTGTGCATATTGAGATTATTTTAGATCCAATTGGTTTTTTATTTGTAAGAGATTTTTCAAAATTTTTTAATTTTTTTCTTTTTTTCCTAACACCATTAAAATGGGTTCTATAGTTTCCCTAAGATTGAATTCAATGGAGACTTGGATTTTAAATCTTCCTTTTTCTTCTTCTAATTTCCTTCAAATATCAAGAACATATTTGGTTTGTAGAGAGAGAGGGACTTGGAGGATAAAGAAAGAGTTATGGATATGATTTTTCCTTATTGCTTAGTTAATCTAGTGGTGGAGAAGACAACCTTTATAATTTTTTATTTTTCCTTTTTTTATTTGTAAATATTTTACCATTCTGATTGGAAATAGTTTGTGGTGAGTAAGAGAGAGAAAAGAGGTAAATGGAGGGTAATTCATCAGTGGCAGAAGAAAGAAAAATTCACTATTATATTAAGGGTAGAATTGACATTTCAAACTCATTTAAAATTAAATCTTACCTAATGACTAAAATGTTAGAGGGAGTGAAATTGTAGGGACTTTATTATTAATTTTTGAAAACATGGGTCCAAACTTATAATTTTCATCAAATTATGGGGACTAAATCAAATTATAGAGACTTATAATTCTAGTCTGAGTTTCTCTTAGGAATTTATTTCTAGGACGGGTTTTACTGGTTTGACTCTCTTTGCGGCAGTGGGAGTTATGGAAGATAGAGGAGAGAGCTCAGGTGAAGTAGAAGATGAGGTTTTCCTGGAGAAGTGGCAAGCGTGTTCTCTCGATCTAGAAGCAGATACGGATATAGCTGCAAGTGAAGGATTGTGGGTTTAGAAAATTTATAGAGCTAGGTTGGTTAAATCCATCCTCATGGGTGTTTGGAATTTGACAGAGGAGTTTGAAGTGAAGCATGTGAAGATGGAAAATGAAATGAAGAATGCTTTCTTGTTCGAATTTGGGAATGAGAGAGATAAAAGATGAATCTTGATGGGAAAACCATAGGCTGTTCAAAACAATCTCCTTATTTTGAAGGAGTGGGATCCAGAGAGCAAAGTAGAAGATATTAACCTGGAAAATGAGAGCTTTTGGGTGCAGATGAATGGGTTACCATTAAATCAAATGACAAGAAATAATACTGAACGTATAGGGAGAAATCTGTTTGCGAAGGTGGAAGAAGTTGATTATTCCCTTGATAATGTTACTAGTTCGAACAATTTTATGCGGGTTAGACTCATAATCAAAATCCTCTGCTAGAGGGTTTGAAGAATACGAGGCAAGGTAAAGAAGAATGGGTTAGATTCAAATATGAGAGATTGCCATTGATTTTCTACATGTGTGGTGTTCTTGGTCTTGAAGCTAAGGTGTGTCTAGATGTATCGTTCATGGCAAAATTAAAGCTCAAAAATGAGAGGAGACAAAACTATAGGCCTTGGATAAGGGCTGACTTTGGTGATGCTGTGCGAAGAAGACATGGAGGAAGAAGAAAGGAAAGTGAAGTTACGGGCCTGGTGGTGGATGGAGATTGAAGTGCAATTTTTTTGATGGAAAATCTTCTATTAATACCAATACCTTTCAAGGTAATGATGGCGGCAGAAAAGAGGGTAAGAAAAGAAGTGTTTCAGTTTAATCTGTTGGACGTAGTTGAGAAACCTCACCATGGTAGCCCCTAGAAAGCTTTCTTGAGCCTCACGTTACAAGAAATGGAGGAAGCTTTTAGGTTGGGTCAAATCAGTGGCATGGGAGGCATGGGGATGCAGGAGAAAAATCTGGATGTTGTGAAAAAATCTCAGTTAAAGTACTTTGTATCAGATTTAGAACTTCATCCTTCTCTTGTTTTGAACAAAAGAATAGATAAAAAAGATGAAGTCGCAGTGGAGAGGTCCACTAGTATCCGTGAATGGAATAAAGATAGGCTGTTCTCAAAGGGCCATATGGGCGAATCAAGTAGGCCTAGCATAAATACTAATTTGGAGAAGCATGTTGATTTGAAAAAAGGAGAGGTAACTTCTGGAATCATATCTAGTGGGCTGGATTATTGAGATAAAGGAGGCCTTTCCCCTTAGTAGCTTGTTGGGCCTAGGTAAAAAGGAAGATGACAAGAGATTTATTTCTGTTACTAGATCTCAGGCTTGCTAGTTAAATGCATAAAGAAATAAAGGGTATAGAGGATGAAAATGAGAAAGTGCGGGCGAAGGTTAGTGAATCTGGGGGAATTTCTATTGTGGTTTCCTAAGAACTTTCTTTTGCTATTTATACTGATGACGTTATAGTGGCAGGACAAAAGCCACCAATGGTGCCATGAGTCTTATTGCATGGAATTGCCAATGATTATTCAAGTCCTTGGCAGTTAGAGCTTTTAAGGAGCTGGTTTATAAATATAGCCCAATTTTGGTTTTTCTTTTGAGAACCAAAAAAGAAGACCAATACTTGGGGAAACAAAGGAGAAGACTGGCTTTTGAAGAATCTCACAATGTGTCCCTAATTGGTTTTTCTAGTGGCTTAGCACTGTAGTGGAGAAAAGAGCTTCCCTTACGTATTCTAAATTCTAATAAACATTATATTGATTGCTTTGTAGTAAAAGAGCAGCAATGGCACTTAACTTATTATTATAGAAACCCAAGAAAGGAAAAGAAAGAGTTGATATAAAATGAGTGGAAGGCTCTGGATTTGGCGATGGGACTCCTTGGGTACGCACAGGGGATTTGAATATTAGTGTTAACTTGAAGATAAAAAGATGGTGGCAATCTTATCATCTAGAGTCCGATGAGTCCATTTTTGGATTTTTGGACCAGTGGGGGCTGATGGATTTACATTTCAAAGGAGGCCATTTTACTTGGTCAAATAAGCAAATGGGGAAAAGGAATGTAGTGAGACTAGATAGGGTAGTGGTTAATGCTAGATGGGTCCAAAGATATGAATTTGCTCAAGTATTCATGAAGAATTCATTAGGTCTGATCATCGACCCTTAGTTCTACTTTTGAATTTGTTGACCTAAACTATTTCAAAACTTAATCAATCTCTATTTTGATCTTGTCAATCAAATTGAAGCTATCTACTATGTATATTGAGGGTCTATTTTGCAAATTAAACATATTTGATAGATTATTTCAAAGATTCTTAAGTTTTCTCAAAATCTCATACTTGGCCTCTGAGTTGCGGCCACTTTGCCAGAATTGCAACCTTGACTACTAAATTGCGATCGCAATAGCTCTATTGTGACTAAGACCCTTTAAAGGCCAGCTTGTTCAATTTTTAGCCTCGAGAAACAGAGAGAATTGCGACCTTAGTCACAACCGCGCGTGATCATAGATTCAAGACTGTGAACAGGGAATCGTGACCGCGACTTTTATATAGAAGCCCATGATTGCAACGGATAACTGAGGGACCAATAAGAAGATGCCACGTGTCAACTAGGCATTGAGATTTCTGATGATTGCAACCATGAAAATTGTGTCGAGAATGTGACATTGCTCTGACAGAGCATTTAATGCAAGATTTTATGGCTGTTATGAAAATTTCTTTCCATTACTCATTGTAACGAGAATTTAGAGAGAAGAAACTATAAATACCCCCTCTAAAGACCCTCATAAACATGCAACAACCTTCATTTAAGTCAAACTCCTGAAAATTTAATTCTCGAAGCCTTAACCTTTCAATTATAATCTTTTAGTTGTTGTATAAGCATTGATTGCTTAAGTAGGTTGAGTGTTAGCCTTCAAAACACATTGTATTGGGTTAAGAGTAAGCCAATAGAAAACTCTTGTATAGGTTTAAGTATGAGCCTAAGGGAAACACTTGTGAGGGTTATGTGTTAGCCATTAAAACACATCGTAAAGTTTAGAGTAAGCTTGAAACTCCATTGCAATTATCTAGTAGTAGTAGAATACCCAATTGAGATTGGAGAGTGGATGTAGGTTTGTTAACATCCAAACCACTATAAAATCTCTTGTGTCTATTCTCTTTCCTTATCTCCTTTTATCTAAATTTTAATTTTCCACTAATTTAACCCCTTTTCTTGGTGCATAAGGGTAAACAAGTGGTATCATAGCTTTGTTCTCATTTTTCAAGCTTAATTGTGTGCGAAAAGATCAAAATGGTCAATAAAGGGATGCACAAGCTCAAGCCACACTTCGACGACACCGATTATGCATATTAGAAGTATAGAATAGAGGTATATCTTGATAATGATCTCATAAATGTATGGGATTGCATAATCAAAGAGTGGAAGCCTCCATCAAGAACGATTGATGATGTTGAAGAATTAATTCCAAGAGAGGAATAGGTGGATGCACAAAGAAAAGCCAATGGCAAGAATAAGAGAGCTATGCAATTCTCCTTAGTTCTCTCTCAAGAGAAAAATGAGTTAAAGTTCTATATTGTTCAAGTGTTTTAGCATTTGGAAAGCTCTAGAGAACTACAATGAAGGAACCAAGCAAGTCAAAGCTAAAAAGATTCAACTACTTACAGCCGAGTATGAGCTTTCCAAGATGAAACCTAATGAGAGCATCATTGATATGACAAATAGGCTCCTAGCCATTGTCACCAACATGAAGAAATTAGGCAAAATATATAGCTTGATTGATATTAATCACAAAATTCTCAAAGCTCTTCCAAAGAAAGGCTATGAAGCCAGAGTTGCTAGAATTGAAGAAGCTAATAAGGATTTTGGGAAAAGTTCCTACCGATGTTCTTATTGGCAAGCTCCTCATCAAAGAGGTGTCTCTAGTAATAGAGAAAGAAGAACAATAAGAAAAGGAGAAAAAGAAGTCCATAGCTCTCAAATCCTCCCTCAAAAGCAAACATGAAAGTGAGAGCTCAAGTGAATTAGAGGAAAGTGAAGATGATGATGATGAAGAACTTGTTATGCTCTCTAAAAGGGACATCATTAAAAGAAGAAAGAAAGAGAAGAGGCCCTTCAGGAGATCATCTTCAAATTCTAACTCCAACTCTAGCAAGGAGAAGAAGCATGAAATTACTTACTTGAATGTGGCAAGCAGGATCATATAAAATCAGAATGTCCCAAGAACAAGAAGAAGAAGAAATGGGACAAGGAGGAGAAGAAAGGTTTCAAGGCAACATGGGATGATGACTCCTCAAGTGATGATGAGGAAGAGGATGTTGCAAACCTAGCCTTCGAGGACTCATCTAATAAGGTAAGCTCCAATTCTCAATCTTGTGATGACATTGATGATGATTTGTATGATAATGATGAGGATGAGGTTGAGCTAATTAAAGCTATGAATTTAAAATGCAAAAAGTATAAATCCAAAATGAAAATTTTCAAAGATAAACACTCTAAATTGGAGGAGAATTTTAAAGAATTAGAAAAACTAGTTTTAAGTTTGAAAACCTCTAATGTTAGTCTCAAAGTCTGATTAGAGGAAATCACTTTTAAAACCTCCTCTTTTGATTCTTTATATAAATAAAACAGTGCTTTAAAAATTGAGATTGAAGATCTAAGATACTTAATTTCAAAATTTCTCAAAGGGAAATAAGCCTTGGTACTCTTATTGTATCATAAAAGCCACCTCTTATGAGATATGATCTTGGCTTTGATAGCTTTTCTCCATCCACATCCTCTCCTACTATGTTCATAAAGGCTACAACTCCTCAAACCCCTAGCATTGAGGTAATTAACAAGGGAGTGAAAATACACACTAAGCCTTTAAGTCCCAAAAGGACTTAAAAGGTATCACAAGGCTCTAAAGTTAAGCCTCACAGAGCAAATCATGCTTTTATATATCAAAAGAGAGATACTTAAAAGCGCCCACAATCACAACACAATACTTGTTCTTGTATGCATTCTTGTCATAATATTGTGAAAAGACCTAAACTTCATAACAAAATGGCTAAGCTTAATAAGACTTTCAAGTCAAAGCTCAAGTGCCATTATTGTATGAAAGATGGTCATATTAATGTATTTTGTTATATAAGGAAGGCCCAACTCAAGCTTGAGGATCCTTCTAAGGTTAACCCCCAAAGACCTAAATATATTTGGGTACCTAAAACAAGATGATTCATCTTTTCATGTAGGTATGTCTCAAATCCACTAGCAAGGAGAAGAAATGGTATGTTGATAGTGGATGCTCAAGGCACATGACCGAAAATGCAAGCCTCTTCACAAATTTAAAAGAAAAGAGAGGTGGGAACATCACATTTGATAACAATGCCAAAGGCAAGATAGTTGGCATTGGTACCATTAGTAAGGACAATCATTCTTTTATTGAAGATGTTCTTTTGGTTGATGGTTTAAAATTTAATTTGCTTAACGTAAGTTAATTATGTGATAAGGGTAATAAAGTCACCTCTGACTCTAAAGTATGCATTGTCACCACTTCAGCTAATGAAAATGTAGTGTTTAAGGGTGAAAGGGAAGGTAATACCTACAGGATTGACTTAGATGATTTGGCTAACCAAGATGTCAAGTGTTTCATGTCCTAGCAATGAGTCTTGGCTTTGGCATAGAAGGCTTGGACATGCAAGCATGGAGCTTCTACATAGCCTTTGTAAGGATGAGTGTAACAACCCATACCCACCCTAGGAGTTTTCATGACCAATTTGTTTGACTTAGAATTATTATGGCTAAGTGTGTGCTTTTATTATAATTTATGCGCTATGAGATTGATGAGTATGTGGCATGTTAGATTAATTTTAATATGCATAATATGAGTTATTATTGTGAAATGGATGATTTATATGAAATATGAGTTATTATTGTGAAATAGATGACTTATATGAAGTGCATTAGCATAAAATAATTTATTGTACATAAAATGAATTTTCATACAATAAGGCGATTTTTAAGCATAAAATAATTTTATGAGTATTTTTAAATAAATATTTTGAGGGGAATTTTAATGGAAATAATAAGAAAATTATTTTATTTTTAATTACCTATAAGCAGCCCTAAAATTAAATAAAAATTGCAAATCCTAAAAGCCTACTACACCAAAATACTTTTAACCTAGCTCATTAAGGGCAAAACTTGGAAATTGCCCAAAATCCTAATTATTTATATCAAAAATTCAGTCAGCCCTTCATTCTAGTAGCCACCATTCTATTATTTCATGATTCTGGCAGAAAAATTCTCTCAAAAATAATCTCTCTATTAAAATTCACAAAATACTTTCAAACTTTGCGATTTCATGACCGTTTCGTAAGTTTTTCCTTTCCTTTCAATTTGCTATTTGATTTTTATAAAAATAATAATGTGAGAATTATTTTGAACTAAATGCTTATTGATTTTTACTAATAAAATTTAGGCTAGGTGAATTCTTGAGAGAAAAATCAATTTTTCTACCGAAAGCACCAACCTTTCTATGCAATTTCTCCAAAGGTGATTCCTACAACTCAAAATTGAAATTTTCATGTATAAACACTACCAAAGGGGGAAATTTCTACATAATTGTTTTCTAAATAGATTTTTGATGTGTTTATATGAAAAATATTGAATTAAAACATATTTTTGCATATTACTGTAATGATCAAAAAGTTTCAGAAAACAAGAAAATTCAAGGTTTTCGTGCTAGAACTTAAAAGTTAGAAAATTTTATGATTTCATGTGTATATGGCTACCAAATTGAGTATGATGGAGTTCTAAACTGATATTTGTTTTGTTGGATGAAAAATAATGATTTAAATCATGTGTTTATATATTACTGTAATGAACGAAAAGCGCGGAAAGCTTAAAAACTCATGATTTTCTATCTAAACACTAAACTTGGAATTTTTATGCATAAGATTGGTATATGGATGCCGATTTGTATATATTCATGTTCTAAAATTATTTTTGTTATGATTGAATGAAGAATAATGGTTTAAACCATATATATACATATTGCTGTAATGACCAGAAAGTATCGGAAACAAGAAAACTCATGGTTTTTCATCCTAAAATCTATAGTTGGAAATTTTCATGCATATGGAATTATATATGGGATGAATCCTACATGTATATATTCTAAAAAGATTTTTGTTATGTTTACATGAAAAATCTTGGTTCAAACCATATTTCTGTATATTACTATAATAGACAGAAAGTACGAAAAGTAAGAAAATTCAGGTTTCTCTTTAATGGGGCATTTGGCCTACAATGGAATTTTTATCCCAATGTCCATAAATTTTAGATGATGTATTTTGTTGATTATTGATATGTATGTATGAATAATAAATGGTTAAATTATATGTTAATTGAAGGAATGACCCTAGATAAGCCTATAGGCAATTTGGTATACTTAAGGTATCTTAATCTTATGTTGTGATTAATATGTGAACATGATTGGATAATATGGAAGTAGATTGTATGATGAGTTAATAATGAATTAATGATCTTGAATTTATGAAGAGATTGATTGAAGGAATTGGTCATAAAAGATAAGCATGATGCTTGAAAGGTTATTTGTTAAATTGACATATATGGAAGTGTTAAGTGTACTAAGATGATTGTTAAAGTGAATTGATATTAAGGTAATGATATTGTCTTGACCTTAGAAAGGTATTGATATGATTGTAATGTGTTTTCATATGGGCCTATAAAAGCTACGTGTACAAGACTTTTAAAGTCAACATGTGATGTGCAAGTTATGAGTGTACTTTTATGTGCAACTCTAAGTGTATGTGAATATTATATGTGCATGGGATGGTTATGGGATAGGATAACATCATGATTAAATAAATACTAAGTATTGAATTAAATATTATGTTAGAGCTTGAAAAGCTTTAGAGGTTCAAAAGGGCTACGTATACTTGGAGTAAAATAACCACAAGGTGAGTAAACACTGTATTCATGCTATAAGTGTGAGTAAACATTATGCTATTATTACAAGTACAAGCTATCATAATTGTGTTATGGGAACCTTTGAGACTTCTTGAAATCCAAGTTCACTTCATTTTAAATTTGATCATATGATTTCTTGTTAAACGTGGGTTGCTAAAGGACAATTGGTCCAAAGCCATTATTGTTTGTTCAATGATGTGAAAGATCCTTCATAAATGTTGCCTTACCTTATTTTCTTTTTGGAACCACACTATTCTTTTATCTCTTGTTTAATAAGTTGAATTGCTATTGCCAATATACTACATGCTATTGCTTTCATTAAGTGCTATTATTATAAGTGATTACCATTAGCTCTAGCCATGGTACCCATAATCCTTTTTATGCAGAAATCCTCATACCGATGTGAGTAATCATCGACTATATGATCCTTATACTGATGTGAGTAATCATCAGCTATGTGTTTGAGTGATTATGGCAATAGCCTTCACTCTATGTGTTCGAGTGATTATGGCAATAGTCTTCACTCTATGTGTTCGAGTGATTATGATAACAGTCTTCACTCTATGTGTTATGTGTTATAAGTGTGATTTTTGCGAACCTTTCTAAATTGCAAACTATGAACCATGAACTATGAATTTTGAATCATGAACTATAAGTTATGAGTTATAAGCCCTTTTTAAGGGATATGTGTTATTATATAACCTTTATTGTTTACTCATTGAGATCATCTATCTCACCCCTTTTCCTTGTGTGGTTCCAGGTGAGCATTATGAGGAGGTAAGGTGATAGCTCAAGCAACTTACTTTGCTTGGGAGATTTTCTTGTCCAAGTTTATTTCCATACTATGATGTGCTAAGTCTTTAGATGCTCCAGGAGTTATTATGGAAACTTTATTTTAGAATATTGTGTTAGTGACTTTATTTGGAGTCTTATTATTATTTCTATGGATTGTAGTAAAGTATATTTTTTTAACTTTTGCAACTTAAGGTTTTTCCTTATAAAAGTTGTTTTTTAAAAGTTAATGTATGAGGTTTTAGTATGATTATAAGCATTGTTTGTATATATATAAGTGGGTTCTATGGGCATGGGTGACCTTATGTCTCTCTATGTTCTAGGATCGTCATGTCTCCGAAAATGGGATGTGATAATGAGCTTGTTGATGGACTTCTAAAGATCAAATTCTCAAAGGACAAGACATATGGACCTTGTCAAATGGGAAAGCAACATAAATCGTCCTACAAATCAAAAAAATGTTGTAAGTACTTCTAGACCCCTTCAACTTATTCATATGGATTTGTTTGGACCTAGTAGAATTATTAGTTTAGGTGAAAAGTTATATGCCTATGTGCTTATTGATGACTAATCTAGATTTACTTAGGTTACTTTCTTAACTCATAAGAGTGATGCTTTTGATGTATTTAAAAGTTTTGCAAAAAGAGTTCAAAATGAGAAAAGGTTATTTCATTTTAAAAATTAGGAGTGATCATGAAAAGGAATTTGAAAATGAACTTTTTGAAAATTTTTGCATTTAACATGGAATATCACATAATTTCTCCTCTCGTAGAACACCTCAAAAGAATGGTGTTGTAGAAAAGAAAAATAAAACTTTCATTGAAATGGCTAGAACCATGCTTAATGAGTATGGCTTACCAACTTATTTTTTGGCAGAAGCCGTTAATACTTTATGCTACATTTCAAATAGAGTTTTCAAAGGACCCATTTTGAATAAAACCTCTTATGAGTTATGGAATGGAAGAAAGCCTAAAATTTCATATCGAAGAGTTTTTGGTTTCAAGTGCTATATATTAAATACTAAGGATAACCTTGGAAAATTTGCTTCTAAAATTGATGAAGGCATTTTCTTAGGCTATTCCACCACTGGTAAAGCTTGTAGAGTCTTTAACAAAAAGTCTATGGTAGTTGAATAGTTTATGAATGTTGTATTTGATGAATCTAGTAACCTTGATCTTAGGAAAGGTAGTGTTCTTGATGATCTTGTAGGTGAATTTAAGAAGCTTGGAATGGATCAAGATGAGATTCCAAAGGAAGTTGAAGACCAAGTAGAAAACCAATAAGATCATGAGGCTCCATCAAATCCATAAGAGGAAGATGCTCAAGAACTTCATAAGGAGTGGAGATACCCCAAGAATCACCCCAAAGAGCTAATCATTAGTGATTCATCTAAGGGTGTAAATACTAAATCTTGTTCTAAAGCCTTAGATAATAATCTTGCTTTTGTCTCTCAAATTGAGCCAAGGACCATTGATGAGGCTCTTAATGATGAGAGTTGGGTGATTACTATGCAAGAGGAACTTAACCAATTTGAGAGAAACAAAGTTTGGGAACTTGCTCCTAGACCTAAAGATCATCTATTATTGGATGTAAATGGGTTTATAAAAATAATTTAGATGAGTATGGTTCCTTCGCAAGGAATAATGCTAGATTGATTGCCAAAGGATATAACCAAGAGGAAGGAATTGACTATATGATGAAACTTATGCTCCCGTAGCAAGATTAGAGGCTATTAGGATCTTACTTGCATATGGATGTCATATGGATTTCAAACTTTTCAAATGGATGTTAAAAGTGCATTTTTAAATGGATTTATTGAGGAGGAAGTTTATGTTGAGCAACCCTTGGTTTTGAACATCATGAACTTCCCAATCATGTTTTTAAATTAACTAAGGCCTTGTATGGTTTGAAACAAGCTCTTAGAGCTTGGTATGAAAGGCTTAGTACATTTCTTTTAAAAAATGATTTTATTAAGAGCAACATTGACACAACACTCTTTGTAAAATGGCATAACACTTTTTGTAAAACGGCACAAAAAATGACACTTTAATTGTTCAATTTTATGTTGATGATATTGTATTTGGTGCTACTAATGAACATCTTTGTGAAGTGTTTGCTAAATGTATGATTAGGGGATTTGAGATGAGCATGATGGGTGAGCTCAAGTTCTACCTAGGACTACAAATCAAACAATGTAAGGATGGGATTTTCATCAACTAATCCAAGTACACAAAGGAACTTCTCAAGAAGTTTAGCATGGATGGTTACAAAAGTACGACGACCCCAATAAGCACATCAACTAAGCTTGACAAATGAAAAGGCAAAAACTTGATGCGTATTCTGCAAGTATATAGATCGCACATGCAATATAGTAGTGAATAAGTTATTATTCCACTGGAGACTTTAGGTAAGTACTAGCTCAAAATGTCTGCTAATGTTTAGTGAATCAAATTGGTGTTGAAGAAAATGATTATAATTATATTCAAACTAAATTAAAATATAAATTAAGTAAAATAACAAGAAGGAAAAAGGAGATGAAATTAGAAATAAAAGCCCATTCAGGTATTGAATCCCCCTAGCCCCTAATTGTATATCATGAACTACACATCAACTAAATTCATTCCATAAGTTGAATTGGCGTTTTACTAAATTAGATAAAAATTTCTCTCGAGCAATTAAATCCCTATTTCCTAAGAGGAATGCAAGGAATCTCTTCTCAAACAAACTCAATTAGGTCATGCTGTAGATTCGAGAAACTATCTACCAAAGAAGTCTTGTAAGCTTATCTCTAGTGCCCCAATCAACCCTTAATCTCTATGAGTGATCCATTCACATAAAGCTATCTCTAATCAATTATATGAAAACAATCCCCAACTAATAAGCATGTAATTATTAATTGGAATTTAAGCAATAATATTCATAAAGATAAAATAACTCAAAGAATGATTTAATTGAATAAGAAGTAATCAATCTATACAAAAGGTTCTAGGGTGCATCAATACCCAAATTGGAAAGAATTAGTTCATATCACACATTAAACTAAAGAAAGAATTAAAGAAGTAAGAAATCTCAAACAATTCATGAATTAAGTGCCAAGAAATCCTGTTCTTTAATATGCGATCTTCAATGTCTTCTTTCTCTTCCATTCTCTCGTTACTCCCCTCAGTCACCCCTCTGAAACACTATTAGATATGGTTTTATAGTTTTGAATTTTCTTATGCGCACCACTGGACCCACGGCTGGAGTTCCAGCCATGGTAACGTGAATCAAAGAAAACGTAACTTCCCACGGGTGAGACCCCAGCCGTGCCTCCACCCGTGGGAGGCTACTGGATGATTTTCCACTTTGCTCTTATCACACGGCTGGAATCCTAGCCGTATCTCAACCCGTGGCAACCTATATTTCTCCAAAAAATCAGCATTTTAGCTTGGATCGTTCACCATCCTATGTCACATTTAGATCATGGTGTCTTTTGACACTGGATTAACTAAAAGAACTATGAAAGCACTAAAACAAACAGATTAAACTCAATTGGAGGCATAAAATACATTAAGAACAAGGGACAAAACATAGTGTTTTCAACACTTATCAAATTCCCCCACACTTGAGTTTTTGCTTGTTCTCAAGCAAACTAAATTACAATAATAGTTTAGAACATGGACAACCCCTTTAAAGCCAAAAGAAAACATCAAGATTGATAATACTCAAATCAGTAAGGCTCAAATCTCATAATCAATAACTAATTCTCAAATGTAGCAGTCAAATTAAAGGATCTACAAATCAAAGACCCTCAGACGCAAAGATAAAACTCACAATCCTAAAGTTTAAATTCTGGAGTTAAAAAATTGAGCATACAATCCCAAAGAAACAAAAGCCAAACAAAAGTGAGAAATGAATGATTCTCTTAGGCACCTGACTACTCTCTTGATTTTTCTATTGACTTTAACAATCAAATGTAACTTTATTGCATATTTTTTTTAGGGAGCCCGACTTGTTTGAATCGTCATGCTAGCCTTTTGACACGAAGGTAAACATTTGTGATGCCAACCCCTGGTTACTCAACTAGAATTACGAATCCAAATGGCACATAGCACTATTCATAATTTCAACTTCTTAAGGTTAGAAGAGTCAAAATTGGCGGAATAGAGAAAAATTTTCAAAGCTCCAAATAGTGCACTATTTATTGCACCTTTTATCTTTATTTATTTATTTATTTATTTTTTATTATTATTATGATTTTTTTTCCGAGAAAAATAGCCAAGGAGCCTAAGATATTAAGTGTATCTCAAAAATGTAACTAAAGTTTCAAACTCCAGTAATACAGATTTCATCAGTTTTTCCCTAATTACGACTACCACACTTAATTCTTAGCAAATGATCAATTCAACTGAGCCAAACATCAATGAGAGATTGTCATATATAAAGAAAAATAATGAACAATTATGAGCTAAAAAGGGAATCATTCCAATTCATACCATTATTACAATTTAGCTCGCTTGAGCCAAAACAGGATAGAAAGAATAAATAAATAAGCAAATAAGCACATAAATATCCCTCCCCCACACTTAAATAACACATTGTCCTGAATGTGTTTGAAAATGAATATAAAGAAAAACACGTAAAGGGAAGAAGAAAGAAATAGAAAAACTCCCTGTCATTGAATTTCCATGTCAGTGTATTCCAAAGTCCATGCCATGTCATTATCTATTCTACAGACCCACATTAGTCTAAGAAAGTAAAAAGAAAAACAAAATAAAAATAAAACATAAAAAGAGAAATAACATAAAATAAAGTAAAGTAAAATAAAAGAGAAAAACAAAAGAAAAGGAAAAATAAGCCTGATTAGCATAAGTACAGTAATCCAAAGCGAAAAATATAGAAAAAAATAAAAGAAAAAGAAAAAAAGAAAATGGAAGGGTCAATCATCCATGGCGGCATCGGAGTTGTCAGTCCCCTCGCCATCATCTGGCTTGACCTGAACTAGAGGTTGTCTTTGCCATGGCTGCGATGCAGGAATAGGAGGCACATACCCCTGAGTGCCCTAATAATCTAGTATGGACTGCTAAAGCCATGCTCGGCTCTGCGCCTCAAACTCAAGGGCCTGCTGCTGGTGTTGTAACATGGTCAGGATCTAATGCTGGCTGGTGAGGAGTCAGTTTTGCTGAACCTGAAGACTGGTCATGGTCCTATCCAACCGATAGATCTGTCTCTCAAATTTGGTGGGCTTCCTATTGTTCGCATCATCCTCCCCCATATATGACATCCAATCTCAGAATAGGGTTGGGCCAGAGAAAGGAGGTATAGTTGAGGAAGAAGAAGGCTCGGTGATAGCTGAAGTACTAGTATCAGTAGCAGAAGTACTAGTATCAGCAGGAGGCTGAGTAGTAGGGTCAGTAGCAGGAATGAAGGCTAGCTCAGGAGCTACGAGATCTAGTTGAGGGGCAAAGGCTAGCATGAAGCTCTTCATCTTATCCATCCACAGCAATATGGCTTACCCAATCAGCTTAGGCATGCCATAAAGTGTCATCGGAGGCAAGCCATCAAAGACACTTAAGCTTTGAGTGAGTTTGGTGATATACATCCCTCCAATCAATGCACTGGACTTGCCCCTCTTGCACTAATCATCAAAAAATCGCATGAGAGAATAGGCCACATTGCACCACTTGTCCTTATGCATACACATCAAATAAAAGAGCTCCTGTCTAGTCATAGCCCCTCCATTGTCTCGTCTGCCGGAAATGGTCTTCGTTAGAAGAAAATGAAGAACTTGCAGACTGAAGGAGGTGAACTGGGATGCCTTAGAGACCGAGGCATCAAATCTCTTACCCACCAGAGTAAATTTGTCCCACACTTGATTTGGGACATTATCATCTGGAAAACCCACAGGAGTCTCGTGATAGATGGCAGTATGCAGCTCCGCCTCCATATATAACCCCATCACAACTGCTAAATCATTGATGCTCATCTCAAAATGCTAAGTACCCAACCTAAATCGCAACATCTTCTTTTGAATTGATGCCACCTTTAAATCAACTTGAAGGGTACACTAAAACTCCAATGTTAATTCTCGATAAGCCGGCTCAGCTATTGCAAAAAATCCCTTCCAGCCTAACTGTGATGTCCATCCCCAAAGCTCCTCATCTATGCTAATTTATTGCATAAAAACCTAATCAATCTAGCGAGTATGCTCGAAGTCCTTATTAGCCAATTGCTCAAAGCGAGCACGAGACTCCAAGTCAGCAAATTGGACACACATGGTTTGGAATGAAAGAAATCGTGGGGGCTGCTGCTGGTGGGGGGTTGCTGGAACTGCCTTCCCCTCTAGCCCGTCTGGTGGGCCATTTGGTTGCCTTGGCGAATGATTTCTTAGGTCCCATAGCTACAAAACAACACAAGCCAACCCAAAACAACACAAAAATAACAGGGAAATATCATCGTTAGAATTTTGGCATTATGCCGTTAGAAGCAACTGATTCCCAAAAACAAAAAATACAATTATATGCTTAACCCAATTTCAAACAGTTGTTGCTGAAAGTCAAGCAAACTACAATTCAACTAATTTAAGCAATAAAAACCCAGGCAATTTAAGCAATAGAGAGTTATGAAATTAGGAATAACCATCAAAGAGCAACCCAAAACACCCTCATTGCCCAAATCCACATCTTTCACTCACTAGAAATCAAATGCAATGTATTTTTGCACAGCCCAAATCCCTAAAATCAAAATTTCTACCCTCAATCATATGAATCCCAACAAAGCACAAGACAAAACGGATTTAAAATAAGAAAATGAGCCAAAAATTAAAGAACAAGCAAAAAAAATCCATACCTGTGGTGAAGAATCCAAAGAGAGAGAGAGTGTGTGGTTGAAATTACTTGAGGAATGCTGCCTTGAGTGTGAAAATTGATTAGGAAAGGATGGTGTGTGTGATTCGAGTGCAGGAGAAGTGAGGGGAAGAAGAGAGAAAAGAGAGAAAATGAAAATGTGAGTGTTTAGGGGTTGTGTGAACTGTCATTTTTTCTTTTATTTGCTATGCCCACAGGTGACCCCATGTTCGCTTAAAAATATACTGACCAAAAGCGACCCACAAGTATACGGGGCAATTGTAGTATATCGGTAGCAACCAAGGTCGTATTCACTCAAGGAATTGCAATTTGAAACACACTCAACTCAATTATTGGCAAAGTAATTAAAAAAAAAAAAACTATTCGATCTTGAATTGTAAAATGCAAGACTTAAAAACTGACTACTGAAAGTAAATGTTGACGAAAGAGTGCAATAAATTTGACGCAGGGAATGAGAGTTGTCTAGAGTTTATAATCTATAAGTTAATCATTTATGATATTTAATACACCCGATTGATTAAACCTAAAAATCCAACTCCTTAAGATAATTCTACTAGCAACCGCATTCATAGAATTCAATTTAACAAAGTATAAGTTGAAAACAAAACACTTCTCTCAAAACTTATATTTCTAATTCATTTTAAGAGCTTAATTAGACAAAGTCAGGCACCGAATTTCAACTCTCATTCCTTCATTCGAAACCTAGTAAAACAATTGGTAGCTAAGCAATCAGTCTATCGCATTCAATCAATCCAATTACGAGAAGCAACGAATTAAACAACAGAGCTAAAATTCAGTTCTCATATCATAACTCATTTCATAATCCCTCTAGACAATGGTAAATTTAGTTCATGATCATGATTTCTATTCCAACAAATTCAAATGGAAAACCACAAAGAACAGTAAATAACGTCACCCAAGCTAATCAATTAACTGAATAATTTCAAATATCAAGCTCAATCCAAACACAAAGCGTATTTTAATTCATCAAATTCTGATTTTCTATTCTCGATCGTCGAACTCTGGAATTTCCGGTGACGAGTCGTTGGCTCCTTCGATCGGACTCTTTTGGTTCTGGTCTTTCTTTTCTTCTGTCTTTTCGCTCTGTTTCCATTTTCAATTTTCAAACTCTACTTCTCTTTCGATCTTACTGTTCACCCCTCTCTTTTCTGGTTTTTCGTTCGTCCCTTCAGATCGTGAAAATCCCCTTCTCTCCTCACTTTTCTCGGACGTGAACTACTTTTTTTATTCTCTTCTACTGTCAATCCCTCTTTATGTTTCTTTTTTTTTTTTAAAATTTGATTTTTGATCCCCCTTCAAATCCGCCTCTCAATCTTTCATCAAAATTGCCTTTTTTAGAATCAGAGATCCCGTCATCCTCTAACCAAATCTACTCTCTATCATTAAAATGCTGCGCAGAGTATGCTCAGCTTCCTCCTATCCCAAACGGCGCATTTTGCAAGCCTAGAAGCTCCTGCATTGAAACGGTGCGTTGCACCACTTTCATTTTAATTAAGAAACGCAGCTCTTCAATAATCCAAAACGCAGGCTTCATGCTACAAAACGCAAATTTCTATTTAATTTCGGACAAAATTGCATTTTAACCATATACTTTGCAACTTATGCCAATAACCCCTCCTAACTTCTAACTCCTGCAAAAATATCCTTCCCATTTTGCTATTCTTGCCCAACTTTTGTCACTTTTTACATAATTGGTAGCTAAGCAATCGGTCTATAGCATTCAATCAATCCAATTAAGAGAAGCAATGGATTAAACAATAGAGCTAAAATTTAGTTCTCATATCATAACTCATTTCATAATCCCTCTAGACAATGGTAAATTTAGTTCATGATCATGATTTCTATTCCAACAGATTCAAATGGAAAACCACAAAGAACAGTAAATAACGTCACACAAGCTAATCAATTAACTGAATAATTTCAAATATCAAGCTCAATCCAAACACAAAGCGTATTTTAATTCATCAAATTCTGATTTTCTATTCTCGGTCGTCGAACTCTGGAATTTTCGATGATGAGTCGCTGGCTCCTTCGATCGGACTCTTCTGGTTCTGGTCTTTCTTTTCTTCTGTCTTTTCGCTCTGTTTCCAATTTCAATTTTCAAACTCTGCTTCTCTTTAAATCTTACTGTTCACCCCTCTCTTTTCTGGTTTTTCATTTGTCCCTTCAGATCGTGAAAATCCCCTTCTCTCCTCTCTTTTCTCGGACATGAACTGCTTTTTTTGTTCTCTTCTGCCGTCAATCCCTTTCTCTGTTTCTTTTTTTTTTTTTAAATTTGATTTTCGATCCCCCCTTCAAATCCGCCTCTCAATCCGTCTTCATCAAAATTTCCTTTTTTTGAATCAGAGATCCCGTCATCCTCTAACCAAATATGCTCTCTATCGTTAAAATGCTGCGCAGAGTATGCTTAGCTTCCACCTATCCCAAACGGCGCGTTTTGCAAGCCCATAAGCTCCTGCATTAAAACGGTGCGTTGCATCACTTTCATTTTAATTAAGAAACGCAGCTCTTCAATAATCCAAAATGCAGGCTTCATGCTACAAAACGCAAATTTCTATTTAATTTCGGACAAAATTGCATTTTAACCATATACTTTGCAACTTATGCCAATAACCCCTCCTAACTTCTAACTCCTGCAAAAATATCCTTCCCATTTTGCTATTCTTGCCCAACTTTTGTCACTTTTACACAATTAACATTATGACCTGAAAAGTGAAAATATAAGGGATAAGTGCCACAAAGAATAATTAATTACCAATTATAAGAAAAATTAAGCATTTAATTCTCAATAAAAATACATATATTTAGCACTTATCAACTTCCCCACACTTAAGCGTTTGCTTGTCCTCGAGCAAATAATTAGTGAAAATAAATAACGATCCAAAGAGCGTGTACCCATTCTACTTAAACTCGTGACAAATGAAGAACTAGCCTTAAGATTAGCAAACAGTCATGTACACAATAATAGTCAACTATGCCTTCACTTTCAAAAACAATTCAAAATAGTTAAAACATGATCACAAGCTAAATAGAGACCATGTGTGTGTGCATCAATAAGTAAAGAAGGATAAAATGAAATCAACTATATCTCCTCAACCGACCCACACACCAATGCAGAATTGCAAACACAAAGTAGTTTTATATTAAACATGCAAGAATATTTCAATCACACAAAATGATTATTATTAAGTTTTTTTTTCTTTTTTTTTTTAACATCCATCGGGTGCATTTTATGCTCCATCCCAATTTTTCACTTATTTGATTGCTACAAACTGGCTTAACAACCCTTTTTGTTGTGCATTTGCACTTATTTGGCTTCCACTGTCTAGGTGAATCCTATTACTAGGAATACCTATCTAGTAGTGCTTTGCATACTCATATCTTCAACTAAGACATAGAAGTAGAATTATGGGGAATTTATAGTTAAGTTACCGAATTAGGTTCAATCAAATGAGGAACACCATTTATTAACTAAAATTTAACATTTTTTTCTTTTAACCATAAACAATTTAAATAAAATAAAACGACTTTATGCCCACAGTTCCAGACTCGCAATACAAATCAAGAAGCAACATCAGTTTACGTTCATAATCTCCTTATTACATACTGAAAAGTGCTTAAAAAGGGTCTCTAGCTCAATTCACAATCATGCCAAAGAAAAATTTTAAGCTCAAAACAAGTCATATTAACTGTCACCATATGCATGACATCAACTATATAATCCATCATAGGCCAAACATTGCTACTCCTAAGCAGAACATAGGATACACACTCATTGACCATAAACATAAAAGTACATACACCTATATCCCCACACTTAAATGTTCCAGTAAGGTCATAACTTCAGCAATTAAAAACTGACCAAAAAGGAACAAAGCAAACCAATTTCTCAAAAGCAACATAGAACAAAACAAAAATTTTTCAAAATTTTCAGCAAAACTCTCAATAATAATAAACTCCTCCCCACACTTACTTCACACATTGTCCTCAATGTGTAATTAATTACAATCAAACATAGAGGGATAGTCTAAAGCATTAAAGTAAAAGAGTAAGGGAAGTAAAGAAACTGCCCTGAAAGTGTTGAAAATCCAAACGTCTATTGCCGATAATTGGCGGAGTGGGATTAAGATGCTAGTGGTGTCGATTAAACGGTGGCGTGCTGGGTGTCAAAACAAAAGAAAACTAACAAAATAAACACATTAAATAATAACAATAAAGTAAAATCAAAAAATGCAAGTAAACTTGGGTTGCCTCCCAAGAAGCGCTTGTTTAACGTCGTGAGCCTGACGATTCGGAAGACTTCAAGGATCTCCTAGCAAAATGCTATGAATTTCCTTAACGTCCTAAACACCCTCGTAATATGGCTTAACTCTCTGACCATTGACTCTAAAAGTTTCCTTTGTTTGAGAATTAAGCAACTTAACAGCTCCTGAGGGAAACACAACATTAACCACAAAAGGACCATTCCAGCGGGATTTGAGTTTACCTGGAAATAAGCGCAACCGCGAGTTGAAAAGCAAAACTTTCATCCTGGTTTAAGTGCCTTTCGAACAAGTTTTCTATCATGCAAAGCTTTGGTCCTCTCCTTGTAAATCCTAGAGCTCTTGTATGCTTCATTACGTAGCTCATCCAATTCTGAGTTCACTGTCTTCTCCAAAGTTCCTTTGATCTGCTTATTGGATGTCTCAACCTGCCTTGAAGTCTGTGGATGATATGGGGTTGCCACTTTATGCTTCACTCCAGACTTAGTCATTAGCTTCTCAAAAAGTTTATTACAAAAATGACTTCCCCCATCACTAACAATCACTTTTGGTGTGCCATACCTGTTAAGAATAAATTCTTTAACAAATTTAACAACAATGTTAGCATCATTAGTTCGGGTAGGAATTGCTTCCACCCATTTGGAAACATAATCCACAGCTACTAAAATATATTGAAAACCAAAGGAAATAGGAAAAGGTCCCATAAAATCAATCCCCCACACATCAAAAATTTCAACAATAATAAAATACGTTAGGGGCATCTCATTCCTCTTACCAATATTACCTACTCTTTGGCACCTATCACACTGTTTGCAATAAACATGAGCATCTTTGAAAAGAGTAGGCTAGAATAAACCACTCTGAAGAACTTTCTCAGCTGTCTTCCTTCCTCCAAAGTGCCCACCATTGCTTAAATCATGGCAAATCTCAGAACACTAAGTTGCTCATCATCAGGAACACACCTGCGGACAATCTCATCTTTGCAAATTCAAAACAAGTAAGGCTCATCCCAAAAATAATATTTGCAAACATGTAAAAACCTCTTCTTTTCTTGATAGTTCAAATCAGTTGGCAAAACACCACAAGCAAGATAATTGGCAATATCAGCAAACCATGGGACTCGTGACACTGCAAACAACTGTTCATCAGGAAATAACTCTAAATCTTTATGAACATTACTCAATGCAAGTTCATTTTCCTTCGAGAAAGGTAATCTAGACAAATGATCCGCCACGACATTTTCACTACCCTTCTTGTCTTTAATTTCACAATCAAATTCTTGCAAAAGTAACACCCATCTAATCAAACGTGTCTTAGCATGTTGTTTAGACAAAAGATATTTCAAGGCTGCATGATCAGTATGCACAATAACTTTAGAGCCAACCAAATATGCCCTAAATTTGTCTAATGCAAAAACAATAGCTAACATTTCCTTCTCAGTAGTGGTATAATTCAATTGGGCACCAGTAAGGGTTAAACTAGCATAATATATGACTCTCAAAAATTTTTCAACCCTTTGTCCTAAAACAACCCCGAATGCATGGTTAGATGCGTCACACATCACTTTAAATGGCAAAGACCAATCAGGTGCTATAATAACAGGTGCAGTAGTAAGACTCCCTTTCAGGGTATTAAAGGCCTGCATGCATTTCTCATCAAAATCAAAAGGAACATCCTTTCCTAGTAACCTACAAAGAGGTTGAGTAATCTTGGAAAAATCCTTAATGAACCTCCTATAAAAACCAGTATGCCCTAAAAAACTCCTTATCCCCTTTACAGATGAAGGAGGGGGTAAGTTCACAATCAAATCAACTTTGGCCTTATCAACCTCAATACCCTTACTAGACACAATGTGACCCAAAACAATGCCATGATCAACCATAAAATGACTTTTCTCCCAACTCAAAGTAAGATTGCATTCAATACATCGTTCAAGCACAGAAACCAACTTATTCAGACAATCATCAAATGAATTACTAAAGATAGAAAAGTCATCCATAAATACCTTAATGAAATCATCGATCATGTCTGAAAATACTGACATCATGCATCGCTGAAATGTTGCTGGGGCATTGCATAACCCAAAAGGCATTCGCCGAAAAGCAAATGTCCCAAAAGGACAAGTGAAAGTGGTATTGGCCTGATCCTCTAGTGCTATCACTACCTGATAATAACCTGAAAGTCCATCAAGAAAACAATAGTAAGAATGTCCAGCAAGTTTATCCAACATTTGATCAATGAAAGGTAAGGGAAAATGATCTTTCTTAGTGGCATTATTCAACTTCCTATAATCAATGCACATTCGCCACCTAGTGACTGTCCTAGTGGGCACCAACTCATTATTTGCATTCTTTACCACTGCGATTCCCATTTTCTTAGGAACCACATGAACAGGACTAACCCAATCACTATCTGCAATAGGATAGATCACTCCCTCATCAAGCAACTTAAGCACTTCCTTCTTCACTACCTCACTCATGTTGGGGTTCAACCTTCTCTGCATCTCCCTCTTGGGTTTAGCTCCCTTTTCTAAAATAATCCTATGCATGCACATAGAAGGACTGATTCCTTTTATATCACTCAACCCCTAAACTATTGCTTTCTTCAATCTCTTCAACTCTCCCACAAGTCTCTTCTCCTCCTCTTCACTCAATAAAGCTGAAATAATTACAGGTAAGTCCTCTCCCTCTCCTAAGAACACATACTTTAGGTGCTTTGGCAGCTCCTTAAGTTCTAAAGTTGGAGAAGGTTCCTTCTCCCCATTTTGGATCAAAGGCAGCTCACAAGTTTTTTCCTTTTCTCGCTCAACTATCTCCCCCTCATTTAAGCTCATAATACTATTCACAACTTCTGGAACAAGGATTTTCGTTTCTTCCTCAAGTGTAAGTGCAGGTTCCAACTTATCTTCTGAAACATCCTGTAAGAAAACTTGTTTCAACAACAGTGTCAATACAATCAATAAAAGAGCATTCTTCAACCAATGATATAGTAGAAATAGTGAGGTTGATAAAAATGGAAAACTTAACTATTTGACCCAGAACAATTATAGTTAACTCTCCATTCTTAACATCAATCAATGTATTAGTTGTTGCCATAAAAGGTCTCCCTAACAAAATATGCAATTCAGACCTACTAGACAACCCATCATCCATGTCGAGTACCACAAAGTCAACTGGCACAATCAATCCCTTAACTTGCACTAGCACATCTTCTATAATGCCCCTAGGGTATCTCAATGACCTATCAGCTAGTTGCAAACACATCTTTGTGGGTGTTAACTCTCCTAAATTTAATTGTAAAAACAAAGCATAAGGCATCAAATTAATGCTTGCACCTAAGTCTAGCATGCCTCTAGCCTCCTCACCATTGCCCAAACAAATATCAATCACAAAACTACCAGGATCTTTAGCCTTAGGACATAATTTATGCTGGAGAATAGCATTAGCTACCTCTGACGCAATCACTTTTTCTTCCATTTCCAACCTTCTCTTCTTTGAATTCAATTCTTTAAAAAATTTAGCATAAGAAGGTATGCTCTTTATCACATCAAGCAAAGGTAAATTGCTACTGACCTTGGATAGCATTTTGAATAACTCATCAAATTGCTTATCCTGCTTACCATTCTTTAGACGACTCAAAAATGGAATAGGTGGTCGATATGGATTATCCGCTTTGTGCAACCTTGAAGTAGAAGGTATCTCTTTTACCTTCTCTCGTTCTTCCGGAACCGCAACAGGCTCATCGATGTTCTTTCCCTTTTCTCGCTCAACATGCTCATCACCTGCATCATCAAAATCAGTACCAACAGTATTATTAATAACCTTACCACTCCTAAGGACCATGATGGCCTTAGCTTGCTTTGGTTGACTTGGGAGTTTCCCTCGTTGGTTGGATTGCACTTGACTCGCAATTTGCCCAACTTGAGTCTCCACTTTTCTTACTGAAGCCTCCAATGATTCAAACCTCCTATTGTTGGCCTCTTGATTCTTGGTACTAGCCTGAATAAAGGCATTCAAACTTTCCTCCAAAGTTGGCTTTGTCTGTTGTGACTGGCTTGATGATTCTCCCTGGAATTATTGTCCCCTTTGTAGCATATGAAACTGGGGCTGTTGCTATTGTTGCTGCTGGTAATTGTTACTTCTCCAGGAAAAGTTCGAGTGGTTTCTCCAGCCTTGGTTGTAAGTGTTGGAAAATGGATCATTCCTCGCCTTAGGTTGGAAACCCTCTAAAGCTTGCGCTTGCTTATATTCACCTGCAAAATAATCAAAACTAGAAGGACAAACATTAGCACCATGACCAAAAATACCACAAACTCCGCATACCTCTTGTTGCTATACTGGTGTGTTGCCCTTCATGGCTAAAAGCTTGATTTGTCTCGTGAGCTCAGCTATCTGCATGGCCATATCCGTACTAGGTACTCCTTCTTAGACTCCCACTCTTCTCTCTCTTATGCTTTTCTGCTGAGAATTTGCTCCAAGCATTTCAAAAAGATTAAAAGTCTCCTCAACAATAATCCCATCCATGGCCCCTCCAGCTGTATTATCTACTATACTCTGGCTCTAGAATATGAGCCCATCATAAAAGAATTGATTCAGTAACTGCAGTGGATAGTGGTGGTGAGGGCACTGAATCTATAACATTTTAAACCTTTCCCAAGCTTCATGGAAAGGTTCTCCTTCCATTTGAGCAAAAGTTGCAATCTTTGATCTTAGTTCAGTAGTCTTCCGATGAGAATAATATTTCCCCATGAACTTGTTGTACACATCCTCCCAAGTAGTCAATGAGTTGGGAGCTAGTGTCATAAGCCAAGACTTGGCACTATCCTTCAGCATGTAAGGAAAACATCTAATCCTAAGTTGATCTTCAGTTAGACCCTGTAGAGGAAAGGTTTGTATGGTGGAGAAAAAATCCCTAATGAAATTTAAGGGATCTTCATTTGGAACTCCGTAGAAGGATGGAAGCATGTTGTAGTGGATATTCTTCAACTTGCAGTTTATAGCAGCTTGATCCAATCTTATGCAAGACGTTGCAGTGCTAATGATAGGCTGAGCAAACTGCTTCATAGGTACTCTTTCCTGCGCCATGATAGGTGGTGGATCCTCTCGGTATTCTTCCCTTATATCTGCAGTGTCAATAAGCTCCTCGATCTGATCACCGTTGTCTGGCTCCTATGTTCTTCGCGCTCCACCTATCCTGTGAATATTATCAATAAAAGGGACAAGCTCTCCTTGCAGAGATCTTCTCCCGAGCATAAAATCTCAAAAAAACAAAATAAAAATAAAAATTAAAGACAAAGATATTCATAAATAAAACAAACAAATTCAATTTGTAATTCCCCGGCAACGACGCTAAAAACTTATTTGCCTAAAAATATACTAACCAAAAGCGACCCACAAGTATACGGGGCAATTGTAGTATATCGGTAGCAACCAAGGTCATATTCACTCAAGGAATTGCAATTTGAAACGCACTCAACTCAATTATTGGCAAAGTAATAAAAAAAAACCTATTCAATCATGAATTGTAAAATGCAAGACTTAAAAACTGACTACTGAAAGTAAATGTCGACGAAAGAGTGTAGTAAATTTGATGCAGGGAATGAGAGCTATCTAAAGTTCATAATCCATAAGTTAATCATTTATGATATTTAATACACCCGATTGATTAAACCTAAAAATCCAACTCCTTAAGATAATTCTACTAGCAACCGCATTCATAGAATTCAATTTAACAAAGCATAAGTTAAAAACAAAACACTTCTCTCAAAACTTATATTTCTAATTCATTTTAAGAACTTAATTAGACAAAGTCAGGCACCGAATTTCAACTCTCATTCCTTCATTTGAAACCTAGTCAGACAATTGGTAGCTAAGCAATCGGTCTATCGCATTCAATCAATCCAATTACCAGAAGCAACGAATTAAACAACAGAGCTAAAATTCAGTTCTCATATCATAACTCATTTCATAATCCCTCTAGACAATGGTAAATCTAGTTCATGATCATGATTTCTATTCCAACAAATTCAAATGGAAAACCACAAAGAACAGTAAATAACATCACCTAAGCTAATCAATTAACTGAATAATTTCAAATATCAAGCTCAATCCAAACACAAAGCGTATTTTAATTCATCAAATTCTGATTTTCTATTCTCGATCGTCGAACTCTGGAATTTTCGGTGACGAGTCGTTGGCTCCTTCGATCGGACTCTTTTGGTTCTGGTCTTTCTTTTCTTTTGTCTTTTCGCTCTGTTTCCAATTTCAATTTTCAAACTCTACTTCTCTTTCGATCTTACTGTTCACCCCTCTCTTTTCTGGTTTTTCGTTCGTCCCTTCAGATCGTGAAAATCCCCTTCTCTCCTCACTTTTCTCAGACGTGAACTACTTTTTTTATTCTCTTCTACTGTCAATCCCTCTCTATGTTTCTTTTTTTTTTTTTTAAATTTGATTTTTGATCCCCCTTCAAATCCGCCTCTCAATCTGTCTTCATCAAAATTGCCTTTTTTAGAATCAGAGATCCCGTCATCCTCTAACCAAATCTACTCTCTATCATTAAAATGCTGCGCAAAGTATGCTCAGCTTCCTCCTATCCCAAACGGCGCATTTTGCAAGCCTAGAAGCTCCTGCATTGAAAAGGTGCGTTGCACCACTTTCATTTTAATTAAGAAACGCAGCTCTTCAATAATCCAAAAAGCAAGCTTCATGCTGCAAAACGCAAATTTCTATTTAATTCCGAACAAAATTGCATTTTAACCATATACTTTGCAACTTATGCCAATAACCCCTCCTAACTTCTAACTCCTGCAAAAATATCCTTCCCATTTTGTTATTCTTGCCCAACTTTTGTCACTTTTACATAATTAACATTATGACCTGAAAAGTGAAAATATAAGGGATAAGTGCCACAAAGAATAATTAATTACCAATTATAAGAAAAATTAAGCAATTAATTCTCAATAAAAATATATATTTAGCACTTATCACCCCATGGCTGGGATTCCACCCGTGGGCATGATAAAGACTTTTTAGGTGCTTCACATGGCTTGGGCTTTAGCTGTGGTCCCAGCCATGTGATGCCTCTGCCAATTGAAAATTTAAATCACCTTATCACACGGCTGGAGGCTCAGTCGTGGTCCCAACCATGTGATGCTTCTGCCAAAGAAAAAATTAATTCCCTTATCACATGCTGGAGGCATGGCTGAGGTTTCAGCCGTGCCATGCTACTGTCAAAAAGATATTAAGTTTTCTTATCACACGGCTGGTGGCACAGTTGAGGTTTTAGCTGTGCCATCCAATTTTTCCCTCTTTTTTTTTTAAAGATAAAATAAACAACTAAAAGACAAAAGCGAAGCCATGGAAATTATGCATGAACGTAAGAACTTCATTAAGATAAAACATAGTGAAAAGAAAACAAAAAACATGAAAGATAGAAAAAGGCTCATACAAGAAAGATAGATGGAATGCCTAGCCTAGAATTATAATTATTTAGTAAAGATCATTCCAGTGTAATCTAAACTAGGTCAAGATGGCTCCTCACTTATCCTTCCTAGGCCTCCCTCTTTCACCTTTGGAGGTTCATTGCTTTCCCCTTTTTGTGGTTTTTACTGTATGAGATCACTTTTTGCAACATCAGTTGGCGCATCATCAACCTTTTTCTCCTCTTTTCCATTGCCACTATCTCCTCTAGGGAGAAAGTGCACTCATTCACAACTGGGTATGCCCTATTGTAAGCATCAAAAGCTGTTACTTGTTCAGGGGTCATGGATGGAGGAGAGGAATCCCTTTTGTTTTTGGAATTCTGGCCTTTAGGATTCTTAGAACTCATACTGGCAATCCTACTTTCAACTAGGTAAGAGCAACAAATTCAATTCAGAGCATAGTCTATCTGTGTAATTCCTTATTAAAAACCCACAATAAATGACAATTTCATGAGGGGTAGGTAGGTTATGCATTTCTCAACTAATCTTTTCCTCCCCTCAAAACTACATGACAAATCTAATGCAACTAATGAGTAGCAACAACTAAAACAAAGATAAAAAAAAAAAAACAATTGAAGTACTTAAAATAATATATATATATATATATATATATATATATATATATATATATATATATATATATATAAATTTATTTATTTATATATTATATTATTTATTTATATTTTTTATTGAAAACAACTTAAGACAGAAAATAAAGCTTAATTAAAACAGTGGGTTGCCTCCCACCTAGTGCTTCTTTAATGTCATCTTATTTGTATGTTTAGGGTGATTGCTCACCCCAAATCTTGGGGATACTAAACCTCCACCGCTTTATTCAATTCTCCTCCAAAATATAGTTTAAGCCTTTAACCATTTACTTTAAAATCACCCTTCTCAGAATGACTTAATTCAACTGTTCTATAGGGGAAGATATTTTTAACCACAAATAGACCTGACCACTGAGACTTTAATTTTCCAGGGGAAAGCCTCAGCCTAGAGTTATAGAGCAATACCTGATCTCCTGCTTTGAAGGATCTCCCTTGCTTAATTCGAGAATCATGCCATCTCTTGGTTCTCTCCTTGTACATCCTTGCATTGTCATAAGCCACCAATTGCCATTCATCGAGCTCATTAACTTGCAAATTTCTTTTGGTACTTGTAGCATCTAAATCAAGGTTAACTTACTTTATAGCCCAATAAGCCTTATGCTCAATCTCTACCGGCAAATGACAAGCCTTGCCATAAGCCAATCTATATGGTGTGTTACCCAAAGGGGTTTTCTAGGCAGTCTTATAAGCCCATACAGTGCTATCAAGCTTTTTTGACCAATCCTTCCTAGAATGCTCTATTGACTTCTCAAGAATTCTCTTGAGCTTTCTATTCAAGTTTTCAACCTGACCACTCGTCTACGGATGATAGGGAGTAGCAAGTTTGTGTGTAACATCTAATCTTTTCAATACTTTTTCTAATTGTTTTTTACAAAAGTGAGTCCCTCTATCACTTATAATGGCTTTTGGAGTGCCAAATCTAGAGAAGAGTTTCTTAAAGAACTTCACTACCACCCTAGCATCGTTAGTGGGTAAACCTTGAGCCTCTACCCATTTGGACACATAATCAACAGCTACTAAAATGTATTTATTGCTAAAAGAACTTGGGAAAGGTCCCATGAAGTCGATGCCCCATACATCAAAAACCTCACATTCAAGAATACCATTTTGGGGGATCTCATCACGAGATGAGATGTTACCTATTCTTTGGTAACGATCACATTGTTGCACAAAGTTATAGCTGTCCTTGAAAAGAGTTGGCCAATTGAATCCTGACTCCAGAACTTTCTAAGCAGTCCTGCTAGGTCTATAGTGTCCTCCAGCTGGCCCACTGTGACATTGCTCGAGAATGCTAATATTCTTGGGCCATCCCACACATCTCTTGATTATCTTGTTGTGAACCCTCAATTTTACACCCTTAGTATCCAACTGCAGCCTTAGCACTTGCTAAATTTAACACGTTATGTGGAGCCATTACGGTGGTCCTGCTAACCAGTTAGCGGGCGGGGGTTGCTGCCCCCGAAAGAAAATTTTTTAGCCTTCAATTACATTGCTACTTGACATCCAAAATTCCCAAACTTCATACCAACAACCAATATCTAAAAAAAAAAAAAAAGAGTGCCACATCAATAGCCGGCGGTGCCGCCAACTGCCCAGACCACTGGTAGTGCCACTTAGAGGCTCGGTGGCGCCGCCCGAGCCTACGATGGCGCAGCCTAGACTACCCGCCTGTAGTCTCCAAAATACCCACCAATATGATTTTTCTGCCTTTTTCTAACTCTACCCTTTTGGTCTTTTCACTTTTCCACTTCCTAAACTACCCTCATTCACTTTTCCTATAAATACCCCCCTCATCTTTCATTCTAACACACCTCTTGAATTTGAGTAGATTGCTATCCTCAAATTTCTCTCTTCTTCTCCCTGTAATCACTCTCTAATTAGTTAATTAATCTTTTTAATTAATTAATTACCTCACCCTAACCAAGTTAATTAATCTTTTTAATTAACTAAAACTCTTTTTTAATTAATCACTAAATTAATTAATTAATTAATCTTTTTAATTAATTAATTAATCACACTTTTTTTAAAAATCATTCCTTTTTTGAAAATCAAATTAATCATTTTTCTTAATCCACCTTTCATCCAAATTAATTAATTAATCTTTTTAATTAATTAATCGCTTTTTTTCCAAAATTAAATTAATCCTTTTTCTTAATCCACTTTTCATCCAAATTAATAAATTAATCTTTTTAATTAATTAATCACTTTTTTCTAAAATCAAATTAATCCTTTTTCTTAATTCACTTTTCATCCAAATTAATTAATTAATCTTTTTAATTAATTAATCCTTCTATCATTTTCATCATATTAATTAGTTAATTAATCATTTTAATTAATTAATTAATCTCCCAATCAATCCAGTTACCCAGTCTCGATAAAACGGAACTTCAGTTTGGTAAAACCCTCCACCCACCAAAAGTCAATGTATCAGCCTTTTTTTCTCACTCTCAAAACAACCAAACCAAAATCAATTTGATCAACTCCTAAACCCTCCACTTAACCGTGGAACGAACTACGTGGATTTTGATCCCCATTCAATGGGGTACGTAGGCATGTTTAGAATCTAAATCCAAACCTCAAATCCAAATCTCTATCAATCTCTTTTTCCTTTTTTAATTAATTTGTGAATGTTTCATTTTCACTATGCATTTATGTTATGCCATATTCATGCATTTTCTTTAATATCGTCTTATAAATATCATTCATGAAATCCAATTTTCAAAGTCAAGTTAAACTTAGGAGCCGAATTTAGATGATTTAAAACCCAAAACCTAGTCCCCGAACTTAACCTAGTTCGAAGGCTAGTGATTTTTATCCTTAGGCAAATTGATTTAAAAATTAATAAATTGGAGTCAATTTGGGTTTTTTCCTTAATATTTTCCCAACTAAATAAAATTAAGGTGGCAACTCCTAAAAATCATTTTCAAAATCAACCAAATTCGAACCCGAGGGTTCCATTGTGAGTCTAAATCCAAATGAGCATCCCGGTTCCCTCTAACGGATCGGACCGGTGCTCAGGCGAGGCCTCACAGCTGGCAACTCCACTGGGGACTAATTGCCAACTTTTTTAATAAAAAAGGAAAGTAAGAGGATTACTATTTGGTTAAGGAAAATTTTTCTAAAATAATCTCCTTTTGACTTATTAAGTATAATTTGACTTTCATGCACCATTTTGCATAATAAAGGCTTCTTACCTAACCTTAGCTTTAGGAAAACTTTTGGATGGTGAGTAGCATTGGCTCGACAACTCTCTTTGAGTATATTGGGAGATAGTTAAAACATTCCACCCGGTGACGAATCCTCGATCATTTTGGTGGTGTAATGAGCAATCAGTACTGTTGGACCCATGCGAGGCTCCTTGCCTCACATGTGGTTAGGTATATCGATGCTCTAGTGGGACGGGGACCCTTAAATCAAACTACCCTTCACCCTATCCTTTGACCTTAGGTTCTATGTACCATAATAATCGATACTCTTGCATGTTCATGACACCTTTTTTAGCATGGATCATGCCATGATCATGCATACACAATATAAGAAGCTCAACAAGGTCAACCCTCAAACACCTTAAGACCCAAACTAGTGGTCTATTGTCCCAAAACACCTCACACAACATGTAAACCCAGTGACCAACCATATGGAGGGAATCCTTTTCTTGACACACCTTTACATTCATGCCATTTTAATTTTGTATTCTTACCCTTCTTTTTGTCTATTTTTTGTTTGAAGGTACCAATGGCCAATACCTTTAACTTTGATCAAAACGCCATGAGCACTTTCTTCACCAGCCTCCTCAAGAAATAAGAGGAAACTTTTTAAGCTGTACTCACCGCCGCTCTTCATACCGAAGTTGAAACTTTCACCAATGCTCTTAATGCCCAGTTTGCCACCTTTACTGATGCCCTCAACTCCCAACCCCAATCCATCATCAATGAGGTCAAGGAAATGATCAATTCCACTGTCACTCCCTCTCCTGCTTGTGTTGAGCTTGCATTTGCCCAAGCTGGGACTAGCCATGCCCCTACTTTTACTCCTCTCATTATTGATCTCATTGACAAAGGGAAAGCACCTGAGACTCCAACCTCTCTTACTATGGACTTAAACACAACCACTCCCTCACCCACTACAAATCATTTTCAAAGTGGAGGTTTCTTTAGCTTTCCTGAAGCTAAGAAATTGATGGAGAAAGTTGAGGTCACGAAAAAAACGCTCAAGAATGTCAAAAAGCATGAGGACATGATCGATGTCAACTCTTTAGCTCTCTTCCTAAATGCATGAGTTCCAATAAAATTTAAAATGCCAGTCATGGACAAGTTTAATGGCACTACATATCCTAAAACTCATCTCAAGATGTATGTAGGTGCCATGAGACCTTTCGGTATGGATGACGAGCTTCTTGCTCAGTTATTCCAATAGTCATTGACTGGAGCTGCTATTAAGTGGTTACTAGATCTTGACAAAAATCACAAGAAGACTTGGGATGACATATGTAATGCATTTGTCAAGCAATACTACTACAATATCGAGGTGGATGTCACCCATCGAGATTTGGAAACCACCAAACAAGGGCCAAGAGAATCCTTCATTGCGTTCCTTATAAGGTGGAGGACAAAAGCAGCTTAAATGGTGAACCGTCCATCTGAAGTAGGGCAAATTGATATCATGGTCAAGAACCTCCTCCCCCAATATCAAGCTCATCTGCAAACACAGTATCTCCTTAGCTTCAAAGCTCTCATTGCCACTGCTACCAAGATTGAGAATTTGATTCAATCAGGACAAATTAAAGATGAATCCTCTAGTTCAAGGTATCACAAGAACACAACAAACACCACTTAAAGAGAGGGAGAGGTAAATGTTGTGTCTTGTCACCAGCCAATGAATTTGGAAACAAGGAGGACTTTCTTTGAGCTGGGCATGCCCCTTAGCATCATTTACAAGAAAGCCTAAAGGCTAATCTCGTTAAGCCTTTAGAACCATGACCTCCTCTAAACCCCTTGCCCAAGGGTTACAATGCTAATGAGCACTGTGATTATCATCAAGGGCTAGGGTATAAAACTGATGCATGCAAGGTTCTGAAGAACAAAATTCAAGACCTCATTGACAGTAGAGACATCATTGCTCCCAAATCCAAAGTTTAGCATAGCCAAATTCATCCAACTATCTTAAGCCTCACCCAATAACTGGTATTTTGAAAAGAGTGCCAATACTGTTGTGCCCCTATCCAAGTCCTCCAGGTCCATGTCCGAGTCGTTTGAGTTCATGACTAAGTCACTTGAGTCAGAGTCTATGTTAGAGTCTTTTGAGTTTGTTTTCTATTAAATTTTTCTTTTTGAGTCGATCAGGTCTTATCCTTCTAAGTTTGTATTTCGCCTTCTAAGCTTATCCTTTAATGTACTCATGATGGGACCTTTTTTTTCAATAATAAAAGTTTGAACTTTTTGATTTGCTTTAATTTTTTTTTGATTCATCTTTAAATGGGACATCTTAAAAAAATAAAATAAAAAAGAACAAAAATGAAAAATACAAAAAAAATGAAAAAAAGAAAAGCAAAAGGATCAACTAATTATGGCAAAAAAATAAAAAAGTAAAAAAAAAAAAAAAAATCTCATACATTGCAGCTGCATGACAGTAGTGAAAAAGATCATGAGTTATTATGTATAAAGACAAGAACATGATACGGACACTCCAAGCATCACAGTTTACAAGATCTTGACCTACAAGAAGCCTATTGAGAAGAAGCTATGGAGAACGAAGACAAAGTAGGAAGATCCTATCCAATAGAGGCATTATCTTTATGGATGTAGACGGAAGTGAATTCTCTCATCTTGGCAACTCGGATTAGCTAAAAAGATACATCATCTGAAGATAACATTTGCATTTCATTTCTGTTTCTCATGCATATGTAATCAGAACTACGTGGATCTCATTCTCCCTAAAAAATGAGAAAAATTAATGACAGAAAAGTGATCTGAGGGATATATAGGTAGCCCGATTTGGGTGCAGTCCAAATCATAATATAAAATATTTTGTTTGCATCGCATTCTCATTTTCTTTATACCTAGTACATCATTCACTTGATTCTTTTGCCTAAACAAAAAAAAAAAAAAAAAAGAGAATGCTTGCTAAGCTGAAACTTGAAAGGGCGGCTTAGATAAAAATTAGAGCAAAAATAAAAGATGTCTCATTTAATGATTATCAAATCTTGCAAAATACAAACCCACCATAAAGGATAGCCTTTTCAATGTCGTCTATAGCTTATCCTATTTCGTGTAGTCCTTTTAACCTGTAATTATTTTTTAAAAAAAAGGGGTCATGTCTGAAGTCATGGTCTAGCCAGTCCTCCTCTACCTCTTGAGATGCAAATCTCTCATGTCCTCATCTGAGTCAAAGTTTATTACAATCTCCTTTTTTTGAGTCACTACTGTAACTTATGGTGTTGCACTTCTAGTAGATCCCTGAGTCTCCTTCAAAGAATGAGTCACCCCTTTTGTTTAGGTTGCAGTCCTTTTCCCACTACTAGTGGCTCCTTATACAATCTCTCCTTCCTCAACTACTTCATCCTCTATTCCTCTCAGGAGGGTAGCCTGGTACTCTTTCTCAATTAGCCAAACCACCTTTATCAATTACCTGGTATACCTCTCTGTGGTCCTAAGTGAAATCCCAAAATAAATAGTATGATAACCCCTCAGCTAGCCATCACTTGATAGCTCTAGCAATGGGAGCTGTGATTTGCATAGACTCCAAGAAAGAAAAACTGGGGGCATACTCTGAATCTACCTCACTTGCCTTAAGACACTTATCCCTAGTGGAAAGTATTCAAGCTAAGCCCAACATGCAAACCACTCGACACCCATAGCCTCTAGTCATGAAAGATTTAATCCTTTACTATTGGTAGTGCTAAAAATGTCCTCTGGGGGCAAGCTGTAAGCAACCATCTTATTCAACCTCCGACTGAGTCTCAGTAAGGCATGTGCAGAATGAAAAGCAAGGGCCACCACCTGAAAATGATCCATCAGCCATACTTTCGAGATAACCCAAAACCTGAAACAGACATCCACAAAGCACCCAAAACAGAAAGGGTAAGAATAGATAAATTTTTCTCACCGGAGAATAACTGGCAAGACAGTTCATCTCTCTAAATCCTCAACAAAGCAATTGAGGCTCATCAGTGTCTTTGCTAGCACAGCTCTAACTGCAAAATGCCTCTATTTCATCTGCCACTGGCATCGCCCCAATCAATAAACCCGTAACTAACACTCAAACAGAAAATCAAGGCCCTCACATTGAGCCTTTGCACCCCTCATACCCCCCTGGTCACCGGAATCATGGAACTTCTCAATCACAGTGGTCAAATTCACTTAACCATCACTAACCATCATCTGGCTTGCAACATCCTAAGGCAAGTCAAAAACTCCTGAAAAATTCAAAAAATGCCAAACTTTGAACTCTAGCACTACCAGAGTTGCCTTTAAGTTATAGCCAAGCCATATTCCTTATCTCCCTGGAATAGGCACAGCTCCTCCTCAGCAGCACCAAAACAGAAACCATGGGCCACTAGATTCCAAAATCTGAAGCAACCCCTCAAACTCCTCATAATACCACCCTAGCAACCATCTCATACCAACCCAAGTTAAGTCCTCAACCTTGTCGAGTTCCTCAATCCATGAATGCATTGCACTCACAAAGTAATTATGTGAATCCGCCCTCATGCATCCATTCATTATAGGCATCACCATAAATCATGCATTGCATAGAAGTCAAGCAAAAGGTCCATGAATTCTAAAATATACATGCATCATTTGTGTACCAACACCTATGCAATCATTTGCAATCATACATCATCATACAGAAGCTAGCTAATAGCCTCACCGACATCTCCTAAAGCTGACCAATACTTCCTCCAAGCTGTGTGACACCTCTTAAAACTGACCAGTATCTCTTTGAGGCTAAATGATACCTTTTTAGATCTAATAAATGAAGCATGACTTCCAGAGTCCCTTTACTTTCGAAAAAGTTCCTTTGACCCTTCCAAAAGGCCTAACCCCTTACATTCAGAAGCCCAAGTTTCTTTAGCACAATCAAAATCTTATCAGAATCTCTTGAGCCGACTCACTATAGGCCGAGGCTCTTCCCTTTACCAAAATCTTATCAGAATCTTTTGAGTCGACTCACCATAAGTCGAGGCTCTTCCTCATAATCTTGTGAGCTGACTCGTCATAGGTTGAGGCTTTCCTTTCACTAAATTATCTTGTCCAAATCATTTTTGCCTCTAACATTAAGGTCGAACAGATAGCCTTAATTGAAATTTACCCAAATCTTATTTACCTCCATCATTAATGCCGGACAGATAGCCTTGATTGAGATTTACCCAAATCTTCTTTACCTGCAACATTAAGGCTGGATAGATAGCCTTGATTGAGATTTACACAATTCTTCTTTACCTCCAACATTAAGGCCGGACAGATAGCCTTGATTGAGATTTACACAAATCTTCTTTGCCTCCAACATTAAGGCTGGACATATAGCCTTGATTGAGATTTACCCTAAATCATCTTTATCTCCAACATTAAGGCCAGACAAATAGCCTTGATTGAAATTCACCAAGCCTTCTTTATCTCTAACATTAAGGCCAAATAGATAGTCTTGATTGAATTCATCAAACCGTCTTTATCCCTAACATTAAGGCCGGGAAGATAGCCTTGATTAAAATTCACTAAACCTTCTTTATCCTCTAACATTAGGGCCAAACAGATAGCCTTAATTGAAATTCACCAAGACCATTCTCGCATCCAATGTCAATGCCAAACAGATAGCCTTAAGATTTACTTTAGATCATCTTTATATCCAACATTAAGGCCAGAAAAATAGCCTTGATTAAGATTTACTTCATATCATCTTTATCTCTAATATTAAGGCCAAACAGATAGCCTTGATTGAGATTCACTTCAGACCTTCTCTATCTCCAACATTAAAGCCGGACAGATAGCCTTGATTAAGATTTACTGCAGATCATCTTTATCTCTAATATTAAGGCCGGACAGATAGCCTTGATTAAGATTCACTTCAGACCTTCTTTATCTCCAACATTAAGGCTAGATAGATAGCCTTGATTGAAATTCACCAGACCTTCTCTATCTCCAACATTAAGGCCGGACGGATAGCCTTGATTGAAATTCACCCAATCTTCTTTGTTTTATAAAATTAGGGCCGAACAGGTAGCCTTAATTGAAATTCACCAAAACCATTTTCACAACCAACATCAAGGCCGAACAAATAGACATTGATGAAGTTTCATTTATCCTAGAGGTCCTCCTCCCAAAGGACATGATAAGAACGCACAAGTTCAGAGTCTGACATGGCACCTCTTCCCAACGTTCACTATCATCAAAATCACCTTTTGTTCAAAGCCAATTTTGATGAGGGGCCAATTGTGAACCCTCAATTTTACACCCTTAGCATCTAACCGCAGCCTTAGCACTTGCTAAATTTAACACATTATGCAAAGCCATTATGGTGGTCCTGCTAACCAGTCAGCTGGCGGGGGTTCTGGGGCAGCACACCTGAAAGAAAATTTTTTAGCTTCCAATTACATTGATACCTGACATCCAAAATTTCCAAACTTCATACCAACAACCAATATCTCCACGTCAGCAGTTGGCGGCGCCGCCGACTGTCTGGGCGATTGGTGGCGCCGCCGACTGTCTGGGCGATTGGTGGCGCCGCCCAGACTACCCACTTGCAGTCCCCAAAATACCCCTCAATATGATTTTTCTGCCTTTTTCTAACTCTACCCTTTTGGTCTTTTCACTTTTCCACTTCCTAAACTATCCTCACTCACTTTTCCTATAAATACACCCCTCATCCTTCATTCCAACACACTTCTTGAATTTAAGTAGATTGCTATCCTCAAATTCCTCTTTTCTTCTCCCTCCAATCACTCTCTAATTAATTAATTAATCTTTTTAATTAATTAATTACCTCACCCTAACTAAGTTAATTAATCTTTTTAATTAACTAAAACTCTTTTTTAATTAATCACTAAATTAATTAATTAATTAATCTTTTTAATTAATTAATTAATCACTCTTTTTTTCAAAAATCATTCCTTTTTCTAAAATCAAATTAATCATTTTTCTTAATCCACTTTTCATCCAAATTAATTAATTAATCTTTTTAATTAATTAATCACTTTTTTCTGAAATCAAATTAATCCTTTTTCTTAATCCACTTTTCATCCAAATTAATTAATTAATCTTTTTAATTAATTAATCTCTTAATCAATCCAGTTACCCGGTCCCGATAAAACGAAACTTCGGTATAGTAAAACCTTTCGCCCATCAAAAGTCAGGGTATCAACCTTTTTCCCTCACTCTCAAAACAACCAAACCAAAATCAATCTGATCAACTCCTAAACCCCTCCGCTTAACTGTAGAATGAACTAGGTGGGTTTTGATCCCCATTCAATAGGGTACGTAGGCACGTTTGCAATCTAAATCCAAACCTCAAATCTATATCTCTATCAAACTCTTTTCCCTTTTTTAATTAATTTGTTAATGTTTTATTTTCACCATGCATTTGTGTTATGCCATATTCGTGCATTTTCTTTAATATCATCTTATAAATATCATTCATGAAATCCAATTTTCAAAGTCAAGTTAAACTTAAGAGCCAAATTTAGATTATTTAAAACCAAAAATCTAGTCCCTGAACTCAACTTAGTTCAAAGGCTAGTGATTTTTATCCTTGGGTAAATTAATTTAAAAATTAATAAATTGAAGTCAATTTGGGTTTTTTCCTTAATATTTTTTCAACTAAATAAAATTAAGGTGGCGACTCCTAAAAATCATTTTCAAAATCAACCAAATCTGAACCCGAGGGTTCCATCGTGAGTCCAAACCCGAATAAGCATTCTGGTTCCCTCTAGCGGGCCGAGCCGGTGCTTGGGTGAGGTCTCACACCTGTCAGCACAAATTCTAAGGAGAAAGGGATCCTCCCAAAAGTAATATTTCAGGTCAGAAAAGAATTTCTTCTTTTGCTGATATGAAAAATCTTTTGGAAGTTCCTTAGCCATAAGAAAATTTGCAAAATCCGCAAACCAAGGAAATTCAGGATTAAGATTAGAACCACTTACCAAACTTACCATAGCGTAGAGCTACTCATCAGGGAAGTTGTCATCAATATCCTCTTCTTTCAGCTACTCTAAGTTTGGGTTCTCCAATCTGGACAAATGATTTGTTGCAAGGTTTTCTGCTCCTTTCTTGTCTTGTATCTCCAAATCAAATTCTTGCAGCAATAACACCCATCGGATCAATCTCGGCTTTGCATCAGACTTTGAGAATAAGTATCTCAAAACTGAGTGATTAAACCACTACCTTTAACAAGATCAAATATGAATGAAACTTGTCAAAAGCAAAAACAACAGCCAACAACTCTTTTTCAGTGGTGGTGTAGTTAGCTTGAGCCTCATTTACTGTTTTACTGGCATAATAGATAGGCTGAAAATGTTTCACCTTCCTTTGGTCCAAAACTGCCCCTACTGTGAAGTCACTCGCATCACACATCAACTCAAAAAGAAGATTCCAATCAGGGGCCAACATGATTGGAGCATGTATCAACTTCTCTTTTAAAATATTAAAGGCTTTTAGGCACTCTCCATCAAAGATAAATTCACTATCTTTCTCGAGCGACCTTGTCAAAGGGTGAGCAATTTTTGAGAAGTCTTTGATAAACCCCCGATAAAACCCAGCATGCCCCAAAAAGCTTCTAATCACCTTCACAGTTATAGGAGGTGGCAATTTTTCAATGGTTTGGATTTTTGCTCGATCCACTTTAATACCCTTGCACAAAATCTTGTGCCCCAAAACTATGCCTTCACTAACCATAAAGTGATACTTCTCCCAGTTGAGCACAAGATGGGTCTCTTCACACCAAATTAAAACTCTCTCTAAATTCAGTAGACAGTCATCAAAGGAGTCCCCATGGACTGAAAAGTCATCCATGAAAACCTCCATGATATCTTCAATCAACTCATCAAAAATTGCCATCATACACCGTTGGAAAGTGGCTGGTGCATTGCACAAACCAAATGGCATTCTCCTATATGCAAAAGTACCATAGGGACATGTAAAGGTTGTCTTTTCTTTGTCTTCTGGAGTAATAGGAATCTGAAAGTAACCCGAAGGACCATCCAAAAAATTGTAGTATTCATGTCCAGATAACCTTTCTAACATTTGGTCGATGAAGGGTAATGGAAAATGATCTTTTCTGGTTGCATCATTTAGGTTCCAGCAGTCAATACAAACCCTCCATCCAGTGACCGTTCTTGTAGGGATGAGTTCATTATTCTCATTAGGCACTATGGTCATTCCTCCTTTCTCTAGTACTACTTAAACTGGACTCACCCAGGAGCTGTCTGAAATTGGATAGATAATTCCTGCATCAAGTAATTTGATCACCTCAGCCTTCACTACCTCCTTCATCTTCAGGTTTAGTCTCCTTTATAGCTGCACAACTGCTTTAAACTAATCCTCCATAAGTATTTTATGAGTGCAAAATGATGGACTTATACCCTTAATGTCTGTTATCTTCCAAGCTATTACCTTCTTGTATTTTTTTAGCATTTCAATCAATCTAGCTTTTTGCTGGGAAGATAAGCTAGCAATTAAAATTATTAGTAACTTCTTTCCCTCTTCCAAAAATCCATACTCAAGATGCTCACAGAAGGGTTTAAGTTCTAGAACAGGTGGGTCTACTATAGAAGGCCTCATCTTTTCTTCCTTGGGCATTTCAATTGTTTCAAATGCCTGACTCTTAATTGATTTGTTTGCCTCCAAATAAGCGATCTGCTCTACTGCTTCTTAATCCTCAACATTTTCCTGCACTAAACACAAATCAAGGGGATCCTTGGAAACAATGTTAGTAATAAAATTGACTGTTTCATGCTCAATAACATCATTGCATGAATCCATCTCATCAAGTTTAAGTGGGTACTTCATAGCATTAGCAATATGAAAGACAATTTTTTTGCTCCCCACTCTTAAAGTCAATGTGCCATCATGGACATCAATAAGGGCACAGGCTGTATTTAAGAATGGCCTACTAAGTATAAGTGAAACAACCATGTCCTTATCCATATCAATAATGACAAAGTCATTGGGGAAAATAAATTCCCCTACTTTTACCAATAAATCTTCCAAAATCCCTCGAGGATGTACCATAGACTTATCAGCTAGCTGAATAGTCATATGTGTTGGTTTGGGTTCTCCAATACCTAATTCTTTAAACATCTTGTAGGGCATAACACTAATGCTTGCCCCCAAGTCGGCTAAGACATTTTCAATTGAAAGGTTACTTATGAAACATGCAATATTAAAACTACCAGGGTCTTTCAACTTCTTAGGTAACCTTCTTTGTAAAATTACTAAGCTCTTTTCTGACAAATGCACAAATGATACCTCTTCGAGCTTTCTTTTGTTAGAAAGTAGCTCCTTTAAAAATTTAGCATATTTGGGCATTTATGATAAAGCCTCAACAAATGGTATGTTAATATAAAGTTGCTTAAATAATTCACAAAACTTACTGAACTGAGCATCCATTTTATCCTTATACAAATGAGTTAAATATGGCACTTGAGGCTGACATTCCTTTACTGTCGGGGCAGGCTCTTGTGTTACTTCTTTTCTCTTTTTCTCTATTGCTACCTTTTCCCTCTCTGCAACTTCCTTTTTAGCTCCTTTGTCAATGGCACCTTGTGCCTCTTCCCTAACCGCTTCTTCTTAGTTTTTCTTAATAATCCCCTCAACTTGCTTGCCACTTCTTAGAGTGATTGCTTTCAGCTATTCTTTTGGGTTTGCCTCGGTGTTACTAGGCAAACTTCCTTGCGATCAGTCACTAAGCAATTTAGCAATCTGGTCCATCTGATTCTCTAAAGTATGAATGGAGGCCTATTGACTCCTAAGTGCTGTCTCAGCTGCCTTATGCCTCTGGTCAGATGATTTAATAAATTTCTCCATCATTTCCTTTAAAGAAGTCTTCTTAGGTGGAACTTGCTAGAAATGAGGCTGCTGCTGAATTCCAGGTGGAGGTCTTGGGTTAGACTAATTATCCTAAGAGAAATTAGGGTGATTCTTTAACCCAGATTATATGTATTGCTGTAGGGGTTGTTCTGTTGCCTTGGAGCATTTCTTATGTAATCTACCTACTCTGACTTGGCAAAATTATTACCACTCTAGCAATCCTGACTTTGGTGTCCTCCCCCACACCAATCATAACATATAACTTGAGCTTGTCTTATAGATGAAGATGCCATCAAGGAATCCATTTTTCTATTCATGGCTTCAAGCTGAGCGGTCAATGCAACAATTGGGTCCACCTGATGTGAACCACCTCCGCCAATCCTTCTATGATCTCTAGGGACTTGCCACTGATAGTTTGTGAGAGCCATGTCTTCAATCAAGTCCCTTACCTCTTCAGGTGTCTTGTTGTTGATGGAACCACCGGCTGCCGCATTGATAGACTGTTTGCTTGTATAGTTCAAATCGTTATAAAAGGTTTGAATCTGGTGCCATAGTGGAAGGCCGTGATGTGGACACTTCCTCAACGAGTCTTTAAATCTTTCCCACGCATCATAAAGAGTCTCACCATCTTGCTAAAGAAAGGAAGTTATGTCATTCCTCAACTTAGTGGTCTTGGATGGTGGGAAATATTTCTCTACCAATTGAGTCCATGTAGTAAAAGTATCAGCTAAGAAAGACTTGAGCCATTTCTTCATTTTGTCCCAGAGTGAAAAAGGAAACAAATGCAGCCTAATTGCATCATCTGAGACATTATTAATCTTAAATGGATCACAAATCTCCAAAAAATTCTCAAGATAAGCATTAAGATCTTCATTTGGGAGACCATCAAATTGGCAAGTCTACTGCACCATCTGTATCACATTCGGCTTAATTTCAAAATTATTTGCAGTGACCGTTGGCCTCCATATACTTAAGTCAGCCCTAGTAAGAGTGGGCCTTGTATATTCTTGCATGGTTCTTGGCTAGTTTTCTGCCATTATTTCAACCTCTTCCTCTGAATCAACGCCTTCCAAGTCTGCTACCTCTCCCACCAAAGCTAGTTCCTGTTCCTCCTTTCGCTTTTGTCTTAATGTTCTCTCTAACTCTGGATCAAATTTAAGTAGATTGGAGGAACTAGCTCTGGTCATAAATAGAAAAGGGTACCTAAAAAGAGAATTTCGCACCTAAAAAGAGAATTTCGCAAAGAAAACCAAAACAAAAATTAAATAATAAATAAAAATAAAAACTAAATCACTAGCTTCAATTCTATTACTAATATTACTCTAAAAAGTCCCTGGTAACGGTGCCAAAAACTTGATGCATATTCTATAAGTATATAGATCGCACAAGCAATATAGTAGTGAATAAGTTATTATTCCACTGGAGACTTTAGGTAAGTACTAGCTCAAAATGTCTGCTAATGTTTAGTGAATCAAATTGGTGTTGATGAAAATGATTATAATTATATTCAAACTAAATTAAAATATAAATTAAGTAAAATAACAAGAAGGAAAAAGAAGATGAAATTAGAAATAAAAGCCCATTTAGGTATTGAATCCCCCTAGCCCCTAATTGTATATCATGAGCTACACATCAACTAAATTCATTCCATAAGTTGAATTGGCATTTCACTAAATTAGATAAAAATCTCTCTGGAGCAATTAAATTCCTATTTCCCAATAGGAATGCAAGGAATCTCTTCTCAAGCAAACTCAATTAGATCATGCTATAGATTCGAGAAACTATCTACCAAAGAAGTCTTATAAGCCTATCTCTAGTGCCCCAATCAACCCTCAATCTCTATAAGTGATCCATTTACATAAAGCTATCTCTAATTAATTATATGAAAATAATCCCCAATTAATAAGCATGCAATTATTAATTAGAATTTAAGCAATAATATTCATAAAGATAAAACAACTCAAAGAATGATTTAATTGAATAAGAAGTAATTCAATCTATACAAAAGGTTCTAGGATTCATTAATACCCAAATTGGAAAAAAATAGTTCATATCACACATTGAAACCAAAGAAAGAATTAAAGAAGTAAGAAATCTCAAACAATTCATGAATTAAGTGCCAAGAAATCCTGTTCTTTGATCTGCGATCTTCAATGTCTTCTTTCTCTTCCTATTCCATCACTACTCCCCTTGGTCACCCCTTTGAAATGCTATCAGATCTGGTTTTATAGTTCTAAATTTTCTGATGCGCACCACTAGACCCACGGCTAGAGTTCCAGCTGTGGCAACGTGAATCAAAGAAAATGTAACTTCCCAAAGGTGAGACCCCAGTTGTGCTCCACCCATGGGAGGCTACTGGATGATTTTCCACTTCGCTCTTATCACATGGCTAGAATCCCAGCCGTGTCTTAACTCGTGGCAACCCATATTTCTCCAAATATTAGCGTTTTGGCTTGGATCGTTCACCATCCTATGTCACATTTAGATCATAGCATCTTTTGACCCTGGATTAACTAAAAGAACTATGAAAGCACTAAAACAAATAGATTAAACTCAATTGGAGGCATAAAATACATTAAGAACAAGGGACAAAACATAGTGTTTTCAACACTTATTAGTAAACCTATAGATGAGAAGAAGTATAGAGTTATGATTGATTTTCTTATCTACCTTATGACATCTAGACTCGACATGATGTCTAGTGTTTGTTTATGTGCATGTTTTCAATCTTGTCCTAAAGAATCACATTTGTATGCCATTAAAAGAATTCTAAAATATTTACATGGCATCTTGCATTTAGGGTTATGGTATCCTAGAAACACATCTTTTAACATAATTGGATTTTTGGATGCAGATTATGCTAGTAGTTTGCTTCATAGAAAAAACACTTTTGGAACTTGTCATTTCTTGATGGATGTTTAGTTTCATGGTTTAGCAAAAAATAAGTTTTAGTTGCCTTGTCCATTGCCTGAGCGAAATATCTGGCGGTGGGTTATTGTTGCACTCAAGTTCTTTGGATGAAATAATAACTCAAGGATTATAGTCAATCACATTCCCATCAAATGTGACAACACAAGTGCCATAAATCTTTCCAAAAACTCCATCCAATATTATAGGAGTAAGCATATAGACATTAGGCATCATTTTTTAAGAGATCATCTGCAAAAAGGTGATGTTGTATTAGAATTTATTGATATAACAAACCAACTTATATTTTTACAAAACCCTCAAATGAAGAAAGATTGAATTTCATAAAAAAGGAAATTCGCATGCTTGATGGGAGCTTATTGCCTTAGATTTTAAAAACTATATAAAAGTTTTTCATTTGCATCAAAAGTTTCATGCATTTTATGTCATTTATATTTAACATTTAATTATTTATTTAATCTTGAATTGAGGTGACTCTTAATTCAATTAAATTTAATTATTTGACTTTATGCAATTTGATTGCTTTTTGGTTGTGTGTTGGTTGCTTTATAGTTGATTTTTGGTATCTTTGATTTAAATTGCTTAAATTTCTTTTTAATGATTAGTTGATATCTTAGTACATAAAATGTATAATTGCATCTATTTTGATATTGAGTTATAATGCCAATTGCATTGCATATAATTTCATTCAAAATCTTTTCAAAATTTTTTGTTTTTCAAAAATTGCGGTTGCTACACTGATTTCATAGTTATGATATTCAAATTTTTATCCTTTGCTGCTAAGCTATCATAGTCTCGCAAGGGATTGCTAAATAGCATATGCGATTTTTGAATTTTTCAAAAATCGTGGTCGCTACTCTGTGTCTAACAGCATTTAAAAACTAGCTGTTTAATAATGGAAAAATTTATATTTAATTCAAAACTAGCCCTTTTGATAGCCGTTTTCACCTCTTTTTGCCTTATAAATACCCCACACTATTGTGAACCTTTAATTTTGCACCCTCATCGTCCAAACGCAGCCTTAGCATTTGTTGAGTTTAATGTGCTAAGAAAATTTTTTTAGCCTTCAATTACATTGTTACTGGACATCCAAATTTCCTAAACTCTCCATATCAACCAATCTCTAAAAAAAAAAAAAAAAAGGCCATGTCAGCTGTCGCCGGAGCAGTTAGTGGCGCCACCAACTGTCTGGGCGGCGCTGTTGGCCTCTCCGGCAGTATGCCTCCCAACACACTGGTGGCACATCCTAAAGACCTGATGGCACTGTCGGCCCCTCCTGTGGCACGGGCCCCACTACCATTTTTCTGTTCCCAAAATGCTCCTAACCTGATTTTTCAGCATTTTTCCAGCCCTACCCTTTTAGTCTTTTTACTTTTCCATTTTCCAAACTACCCTCACCCATTTTCCTATGAATACCTCCCTTCATCCTTCATTCCAACACACCTCTTGAATTAGTATTGATGGTTATCTACTAATTCCTCTTTTCTTCTCCCTCCAACCACTCTCTAATTAATTAATTAATCTTTTTAATTAATTAATTATCTCACCCTAACTGAGTTAATTAATCTTTTTAATTAACTAAAACTTTTTTTAAATTAAAATTAATTACTCAATTAATTAATTAATTAATCTTTTTAATTAATTAATTAATCACATTTTTCCAAAATCAAATTAGTCATTTTTCTCAATCCACCTTTCATCCAAATTAATTAATTAATCTTTTTAATTAATTAATCCATCTATCCTTTTCATCATATTAATTAGTTAATTAATTATTTTAATTAATTAATTAATCTCTTAATCAATCCAATTACTTGGTCCTGATAAAATGGAACTTCAATATGGTAAAACCCTTAGTCCACCAAAAGCAAAGGTATCAGCCTTATCCCCTTACTCTCAAAACACCCAAATCAAAATCAATCTGACCAACTCTTAAACCCCTCTATTTAATTATGGAATGAACTATGTGGTTTTTGATCCTCAATCAATGGGGTATGTAGGCATATTTGGAATCTAAATCCAAACCTCAAATCCAAATCTCAATCAATCTCCTTTCCCCTTTTTAATTAATTGGTGGATGTTTTATTTTCACCATGCATTCATGTTATGCTATATTCATGCATTCTTTAATATCATCTTATAAATGTCATTCATGAAATCTAATTTTCCAGTCAAATTAAACTTAAGAGCCAAATTTAGATTATTTAAAATAAAAAACCTAGTCCTCAAGCTCAAACTGGTTCGAGGCTAGTGATTTATCCATGGGCAAATTAAAGTAAAAATTAATAAATTGGAGTCAATTAGGTTTTTCCTTAATTTTCCCATTTAAAAAATAAATTAGGGTGGCGACTCCCAAAATTATTTTCAAAATCAACCAATTCGAACCCGAGGGTTCCATCATGAGTCTAAACCCGAATGAGCATCCCGAATCCCTTTAGCGGACTGGGCCGGTGCTCGGGCAAGGCCTTACAACTATTAGTTTTAATTGTTTTCTAACACTGCCATCCTTTCCTACTTGAATTCTTATTACTCTCAAACTCTCCTCTCACCTGCTCCTTTTAAATCTTTACAACCTTTCTCTTCTCTTCAATTTCTAATTCATTGATAGCCTTAAGAAAAGGTTCTAAGAAGGGAAAAGAAGTTCAAGCCTCTCAACCTCCCTCTCCTCTAAAACTCATGAGGGGAATCACTAAAGATGAAACACAAAACTATCTTAGAATCAAAGAAAAACCATTCTTCCTTTAAAAATTCCTAGCTTAGTTCGCTTCAAAACATTAGGAATTGCATATAGCATTATTGCTTTTCTTAGTAATCTTCAATGGGGGAAGTTTGTGTTTGTTGATGAAGATGGGTATGGAGAGCTAACAAGGGAATTTCTTGCAACCCTTGTGTAATACCTAGGGTTTCCATAGCTTATTAGAGTTATAATAATACCATATAGTATAAATTTTTATGAGTATAGTACCAATGATATAGTGATAGGATGAAAGAAACCCTTTTTGATGTTAAGTGCATGATTATGTACCTTTATGAAGTGTGAATGTTCATGTATATTGTATTGAATTGATTTAAGGCAATATGTCTTAGTTTAAGCTTATTATGATATAGGAAGGTAGAATTTGAAATGCTAAGTGATGGGGAAGGAAAAAAGTTATGAAAAATTTTTGAGTTTGGAAAATATGTTTGGTCGGCTTGTTAATGGGCTTTGAACTCAAGGCCTAAGCCCATAGAGTGGCCAACCCACCAAGGCTCAAATTTGGTGGGACTTAACTAAACTAAGGTTAGAATAAGTTAACTAAGGGTTAGGATGAGGTTGAGTTAGGTTAGTTACCATTTTGGATGATAGCCATCTTTGTTGACTTTTGTCAACTTTGACACCTAAGCTAATCCACCTTCCCATCACCATGTCCACATGCATTTTAGTGATTATGAAACTCATCATTATGGTGCCAAGTCACCATACACCTAAGGACAATCTTAACCATCCACCTTGATCAATCTTAACTATCCATCTTAGGCAAAAATGTGACCATTGATCTTGTGAGATTAAATCACCACCATTGATTTCATTTACATATAAAGTGAAAATATGTAAATTCTTTTCATTTGTAATCTAACGTTAAAATCACATCCTCACCAAAAGGTAAAATCTCTCAACTTGTTCTTCGGCATAAGATCAAATTTAAAGCATTTCAAGGTAAGATTTTATGTTTAAGTGTTTCTTTCCTTGTTCCTAACTTAAGAGTGATGAGTTGTTAGCAAGTATATACTTTTCTTTTGATTTCTATGGTCTGATTTTGATGGAGGGATTTAAAGGAGGACTTAGTTTGCATGTTAGATGAGGTAATATGAAAATGGGAAAAATTTGGGGTTTAATAAGTAAGAGATAACAAAGAAAGCATGAGAAGATCAAGGGGAGTAGGGCAGACACGGGTGACCACACCACTAGGGTTCCAGCCGTGTGATAAGGAAAATTTAGAATTTCATCCAGAAGCCTCCCACAGGTGGAAGCACGGCTAAGGTTTCACCTGTGGGCAGTTATGTTTTTGGCCATATTGGAATAGTTGGTCCTAGTGTTCATGACTTAATACTAGAATATTTTATTAACATTTTTATGAATTTCCTCATTTGTAATCCTATGATATAAGACATTGATGAATGATATGTTTATATGAAATGGTTAGAGTTTGGTTAGAAGGTTAAAGGAATAAAAATTGATGTATACTGTTTGGATGTGTTTATAGAATCGAAAGGCAAAGGCATTACTCGGGATATCAAGGAGCCTTGCTATAGTTTGCGTTAAGTTTATCGATATAGGAGCTAAGGAGTAAGAGGTGAGTACTTAATAATATCTTGTAACTTGAGCTTTAAATATAAGCATAAATGTTAAATCATTTCCAATTTTTCCAATTTGAGGTGCATTACAATTCTTTGTCAAGCATTATTTGCCTTATTGATTATTAAGCCAAAGTGAATCAAATATTCCTTTATGACACTTGGCCAAATGAACCTATAATGCTTTGATCTCATATTATGATCAATGATGGGAACCTAATAGTATATTGATATGTTATTTCTTGAATCATTTCTTGGATAGAAAAAGTAAAATGTTATAATGATACCATGATAAGTAGAATACCCCTCTGATGTGGAGCAATACATCAGACATTGTGTACAATGGTAATGGACCTAATGATAGGGTAAAGAATATCCGAACCTTAGCTGGGAAGGGTTTAAGATCCCTAATACGTATGGCCTGATCAGTTGTACGTGTGATGAGGTATATGGGAGTGAGCAAGGTGCATGTCGCCACTTGATTGATTATGGGGGAAACATACCATTTCCAAGAAAGGAGTTGTTCTGCTAAAGATATAAAATTTGTTATACATAATATATGGGAAAATTGTTCCATAAGAATAATTTTTGACTTACTTTACTTTATGGCTATAAGGAATCACCTTTGAACATACACTATTGATTAATCTTTATGATATTGTTCCGTACTCACTGAGCTTTGTCTCACCCTATAGTTGTTGTTTATTTTCAGGATCAGCTGATAGACCAGCAAGGTAAATTCCAAGTTTTGCGTCTTCGCTTGGAAATTATGTTGCTACTTTTGGTGTTATGTTGTATATACTATGTTGTATTTTGGAAGTTTCACTCTAGAGCTCCATGGATTATTAATATGTAATAATCATATAGTTTAGAATATTCTTAGTATATGTGTGGTTTGGTATTATTTTACTTTAGTTTAAGTACTTAAGCAATATATGAATGAGTTGTAATTAAAATAATGGTAAATGTTTATCTTATAGATGATTGATATGGAAATCAATGATAAAGAATGGTTGTTTTGGTTCCGATCTTGGGATAAGGGTAGCATGGTTTTCTTCAGTAATTAATAATTTATAAGAGGGTTCTACTGGTTTAGGTGACCTTAAGTCTTCTTATGCCCTAGGACAATCATGGCTTAAAGATGGGTTGTGACACCTTGTTGTCCACAAGAAGCTGCACCCAACTTGTGGACATTACGCAATTGACTTTCAATTTTTTGGTAAGCTATATGAACTTTCCCTCAAAGATCTTGCAAATATCTTTAGCCTTCAAACTGAAGGAGTCTACACTTCTAATGATTTTGCCATTGAAATAAACCCCTTTTGGATCAAAATCTCCATTAAGCCCAAATTTGACCCAAAATCCTCCTTAGCCAAACATATAAAATCCCTTTCTATTTGGGTCCATCAGAGAATTGTCACCCTATTACTTAATGCTAGAGGGGATGGCAACGAAAAAGTCTTCCAAAAAGACCTCTTCTTTCTCTATGGACTTATGAAAGGAAAGAGCATTCAAATCACTTACTTCCTTATTGATCAATTCCTTCATCCCTCCTCTATAAAAAAGAGTGCCATTCTTGTCTCTTCTCATATCATTATCATTGCCAAATATGTTAGGGCTCTTACTTCACCCAACAAAGCTCTTGTCCAAAATCCTATAAAAAAATCCCTTATCGATTTTCAATACATGATCAATGCTAAGGCATTGATGGAAAAAGAAGGGAAGTATGAGTATATTTTGGAGAATTTGGGATTCAAGAAAAGGCAAGAAAGAGACCAAAAGTGGTGATGGGTGAAGGTAGCTAAGCAAGGAAAGAGGAAACACAAGTAGAACGCATAGTACCTCCACCTTGACATCAAGATGAAACCAATAAAATCCTTCACAAAGTGTTGAGGAGACTTACTCTCTTAGATCACATTCACCATGATATCTTTGATGTTCAAGGTCATATGGGTCTTCCTCAATGCAATCTACAAGAATAGGAGTACAGTGAAGATGAGGAAGGCCTTCATGAAGAAGAAGAGGAGCAAAGTAATAAAGGAGATGCTTCTTAGATTTCTGAAGGACTTCCTCTTTCTTATTTTTTTCTTTTTGGAATTTTTAATTTTTTTATATATTCATTTCTTGTGGCATTATATATATTTCCTTTGAAATTTCTAATGAATGCAATTATATATTCTATTTACTTTGATCTTTTATGCTTTACTTTTGTTTAAATTTTTTCACTTCTTTTTGATCTTGCCAAATGGGGAGATATATAGAAAAGAACTTAAATAGAAAAGAAAATTAAATTATAAATGATTAAGGGGGAGAACTTTAAATTGAAAACATCTTTATGATATGTTTTCTCATATCTTTTATGATAATTTCTTTTAAATCTTGAAAATTTAATCGTCACCATACTTTTTAGTTGTTATGAATTGCATAAATTGAGGGGGAGCATTCTTAATTTTAATGAAATAAAAGTTATTTAATATTTAAGTTCAATTTGATTGTCAAAATAAAAAAAGGAGAGATTGTTGACCTAAGTTATTTCAAAACTTAGTTAATCTCTATTTTGATCTTGTCAATCAAATTAAAGCTATTTAATATGTACATTAAGTGTTTATTATGTAGATTAAAACATATTTGATAGATTGGATTTTAAAGATTCTTAAGTTTTCTTAAAATCTCATACATGGTCTCTGAGTCTCAACCACTTTGCTAGAATTGCGATTGCGATAGCTTTATCGCAACTAAGACCCTTTGAAGGCCAAATTGTCCAATTTTCAACCTCCAAAAATAGAGAGAATTGTGAACTCAGTCGCCACCGAGACCAAGGCGCGATCATAGATTAGTGACCATGAACTGGGAGTCATGATCATGACTTTTATATAGAAGCCCATGACTGCAATGGACAGTTGAGGGGCCAATAAGAAGATGCCACGTGTTAACTAGCTATTGAGATTTCTAATGATTGTGATTGTGATAATGAAAAAGCCATCTCAACCGTGAAAATTGTGTCATGACCATTAAAAAGGCTTAGCGACCACAACATTGCTCTGATAGAGCATTTAATGTAAGATTTTATGGCTATTATGAAGATTTCTTTCCATTACTTATTGTAATAGGAATTTGGATGGAACAAGCTATAAATACCCCCTCCAAAGACCCTTATAAGCATCCAACTATCTTCATTTAAGCCAAACTCTTGCAAATTTAATTCTCAAAGCCTTAACCTTTCAATTGTAATCTTTTGGTTGTTGTAAGAGCATTGATTACTCAAGTAGGTCAAGTCTTAGCCTTCAAAACACATTTTACTGGGTTGAGAGTGAGCTAATAGAAAACTCTTGTATAGGTTTAAGGTAAGCCTAGGGGAAACACTTGTAAGGGTTGTGTATTAGCTATAGAAACACATTGTAAAGTTTGAAGTAAGCTTGAAACTCCATTGTAATTACCTAATAGTAGTATAATACCTAATTGAGATTGGGGAGTGGATGTAGGGTTTGTTAACATTTGAACCACTATAAAATCACTTGTGTCTATTCTCTTTCCCTATCTCCTTTTATCTAAATTTTACTTTCCCACCAATTCAACCCCCCTTCTTGGTGCACAAGGGCAAACATAATTCTTAATAAAAAAAAAAGTAAAGATGAGATTTAGTTTTGATGTTCACTGGGTTCAGGATGAGGAGCAAAAGAAGTAATTCGTAGGAGTTAGAATGATGAGGCGTCTAATGTAGCTGGTTTGCCAATTATAGCTAAGTTGAACAATTATAGATAGGTATCATAGAGATGGAGGAAAGATAAATATGGGAACTCTATAAGGAGAGTTGAAGAACTTAAATAGCAGTTAAAGGGTATTCAAGAGATGCCTTATTCTAAAGAAGTGAAATCAAAAGAGAATGAAATTACTAGTGCCTTGGATGTAACTTACAAACATAAGGAATTGTATTGGTGCTAAAAAGGCAAAATTGGCTAAATATGGGAACTCTGTGAGTAGAATTGAAGAACTTAAACCGTAGTTAGAGGGTATTCAAGAGATGCCTTATTTTCAAGAAGTGAAATCAAAAGAGAATGAAATTACTAATGCCTTGGATGCAGCTTACAAACTAGAGGAATTGTACTAGTGAGAAAAAGGCAAAATTAGCTAAAGCTTGAAGACAAGAACCCATATTTTTTCCATTTATCAACCATCCAAAGAAGAAGAAGGAACTAGCTCTTAAAATTAAGGAAGGATTGGTGATTGGGTTCAAGGTGAGTATGATATTACAATAAAGGATTGGTATTTCTTTAAATCTCTTTAACAAAAGGTGAAAAATGTGATGAAAGAAGAGGTTATCCACTGCATTTCTAATATGATAATTAAGAAGATGAATAGGAATTTAAATAAGAAAGTTTCAAATAAGGAGGTTATCCACTGCTGTGTCTAAGTTGGGCTCTCTAAAATCACCATGCCCTAATGGTTTTTTAGGAGTCCTCTTCAATAGCATTGGGATATTGTCAAATCAAATGTGTATCACCTAATTCATAATTTCTTTCATTCTCATAGACTCCCTTGTAACCTCAACTATATAAGTATTACTCTTGTACAAAAAATGCAGCATTATGAGGCCCACCCAAGCACTGGTCCATCAGTTAAGAGGGGATCAAAATGCTCATTTAGGTTCGGACTCATGGTTGGAATGCTTGAACTCAAATGGATTAATTTAGAAAATATTTTGAGAGTCACCACTCTAGTTTTATTTATTTGGAAAAATATTAAGGAAAAACCCAATTTTGACTTTAATTCATTAATTTTTAATTAGTTTACCAAAGGACAAAATCACTAGTCTTTGAAATCAAAGAAGATTTGAGAACTAGGTTATTAGTTTTAAATAATCTAGATTTGCCTCCTAAATTTAGTTTGGCTTAAAAAATTGATTTCATGAATGACAACTATAAGATGATAATTAAAATACATGATCATAGTATAATTATGGATGCATGAGGAAATCAAGAAAGCAAGTAAAGTAAACATCCACAAGTTAAAGAGAGTGTTCTCTATAGTCCTTATGATTACTAGGAGACTACATAATTGCTTCTTAACTCCAAAAGTAGTTAAATAATTAACTACATAAATTAAATAATGATATGCCTTCTTTAGCCCTTATAGGTTCTAGAAAGGTCACAAATTCTCTTACAAAAATATGGATATAAATAATTACATTGAAATTAAAGGGGGTAAGGATTAATTTGGAATTGGATTTAAGATTTGGATTTAGATTTCAAATGTGCCTACTTATCCCGTTGAACGAGAATCAAAACCCTTGTAATTCATTCCACGATTAAATGAGGGGTTTAGGGATTAATTGGATTGATTAGTTTGGGGGTTGTATGGGTAAGAGAAAGTTCATATCATGGCTCTTGGAGGGTGAGATGCACAGAGGGTTTTGCTAGATCGAAATTCCTTCTTATTAGTTCCGGATGGCAAAAATCCTACTCAAGGAGAGTGGATGAGGATGGAGGGTTGGTTTGATTAATTAATTGATTAATTAAAAAGATTAATTAATTAATTGGATTGGATTGGGTGGATTGATTAATTAATTAAAAATTAATTAATTAATTGGGTGGATTGATTAAGAAAGCGATTAATTAATTAATCAATTGAATTAGAGGGATTGATTGAAAAAGAATTAATTAATTAACAAATCAATTAATCAATTTGAGTAAGTGTAACAACCCACATCCACCCTAGGAATTTTCGTGATAAATTACTTGATTTAGAACTATTAAGGTTAAGTGTGTGCTTTTGTGAAAATTAGTGATCTAAGTGATTGATGAGTATGTGGCATATTAAATTAATTTTAATATGTATAATATGAGTTGCTATTGTGAAATAAATGATTTACATAAAGTGCATTTGCATAAAAGAATTTATTTTAAATAAAATGAATTTTCATGTATAAGACAATTTTTAAGCATAAAATGATTTTATGAGTATTTTAAAATAATTTTTAAAATAAATATTTTTGGGGGAAATATTATAGAAATAAAAAGAAAAATATTCTTTTTTATTTTTAATTATAATCAGCCTAAAATTCAAATAAAAAGCCCAAATACCCAAAAGCCCACTACACTAAAATCCTCCTAACCTAGTTCATTAAGAGTATTAGTGAAAATTGCACCCAAACCCTAGTATATATTCTAAATTTCGGCCAGAATAGAGTTCCAGTAGCTTACCTTAATTTTTCTATATCTTGGCAGAAAAATTCTCTCAAAATATTCCTCTCTACCAAAATATTTCTCTCTACCGAAATATTCTTGACCATAATCATAAGTTTTTCTTCTCTTTCAATTTCTAAACTGATTTCTATAAAATAAATTATGGGAAAATTATTTTGAACTGGTTGATTACTAATTTTTATAGATTTAATTCTGTTTGGGTCAGTTTTTGGAAGAGAAAATCTATTTTCTACCGAAAGCACTATTCTTTCCATGAAATTTCTCCAAAGGTGAATTCTATAATTTAAAATCATAATTTTTATGCATAAACATTACTAGGGGGGGGGGGGGGGAATTTGTGTATTGTTGTTCTCTAAACTGATTTTTGATTTGTTTTGATGAAAAATATTAGATTAAATAATATTTCTGCATATTTATGTGATGACTGGAAAGTTTCGAAAAACAAAGAAGTTCAAGGTTTTTGTGTTAGAACTTAGAAGTTAGAAAATTCTCTTACTAAATTGATATGTGGCTGCTGATTTGTATGAGGAAGTACTCTAATAGGATATTTGTTTTGTTTAGATGAAAAATAATGATTTGAATCATGTGTATGTTTATTGCTGTAATGAACGAAAAGCGCGGAAAGCGCAAAAACTCATGATTTTTCACCTAAGCCTTTAAACTTAGAATTTTTTTACATATATACTATCTATGGCTGCCAAATCATATATGGATGTGTTCTAAACTGATATTTGCTATGATTGAATGAAAAATAATAGTTTAAATAACCTGTTTACATATTTCTGAAATGACCGAAAAATACCGAAAATAAGAAAACTCATGGTTTTGTGCTCTATAATTCAAAAGCTGAATTTTTATGTATAAACAACACCAAGTGTGGCCGATTCATATGGATTAAAATTCTAAGATGATTTTTGTTGTGTTTACATGAAAAATCTTGGTTCAAACCATGTTTTTACATATTTCTGAAATAGACGGAAAGTGCGAAAAGAAAAAAAGAATTTAGTTTTACTTTGGTAATGCATTTGGCCTACATGAATATTTTTGTCCCAATGTTTATAATTTTTATGTGATGTGTTTTGATGATTATTGACATGTATGTATATATAATAAATGATAAAATTGCATGTTAGTTGAAGGTTTGATCCTAGATAAGCTTAAATGCATTTTGGTATACTTAAGGTATCTTAACTTTATATTGTGATTAGAATACAAATATGATTAGGAAATTTGGAACTACATGTTATGATGACTTCATTATAAATACATGGTTTTGAGTTGATGAAGTGACAATTGAATAAAAAGGATCATAAGAGTTAAGCATGACACTTGAAAGGTTAATTGTTAAGTTGACATGTATGGAAGTGTAAAGTGTATTAAGATGATTGTTAAAGTGAATTGATATTGAGGTAATAATATTGTGATGACCTTAAAAGGGTATTGATGTGATTGTAATGTGTTGTCATGAGAGCCTATAAGGCCTAAGTATGCAAGACTTTTAAAGTCAACGTGTTATGTGCAAGTGATGAGTACACCTATATGTGAACTCTAAGTGTATGTGTATGCTATATGTGCATAGGTAGTTATGGAATAGGAGCTTCATGAGTAAACAAATACTAAGTATTAAATTAAATATTATGCTAGAGTTTGAGGAGCTTTAGAAGTGCAACGGGGCTATGTATACTAGGAGCAAAGGAACCCTAAGGTGAGTAAACATCGTATTCATTCTACAAGTGTGAGTAAACGCCATGTTCATGTTATAAGTGTGAACAATATTATGTTGTGTTATAAGAATGTGATATTTTACTATGTAAGCCTTTGTGATCTTTAAAGCCAAGTTCTTCTATTTTAAAATATTCTTATATGATTTCTTTGATAAGCTTGGGTTGCCAAAGGACATTTGATCCAAAACTATTTTGTTTATCTAATGAGAAATTCTTGTGATTAACACCCTACCTTATATTCTTTTTGGAACTACACTACCATTGTATCCTTTGTTTGAAAGCTAAACCACTATTGTTATTGGAGTACATGTTATTATTGCCTTATGTGATGTTATTAATTGTGATTACCATTAGCTCTAGCTATGGTACCTTTAACCCTTTTTGCAGAATCCTCGTGCCGATGTGGGTAATCATCGAAACCTATGCACACGGTCTTAACCCAATGGATAGGTGTTTTGTATCCACCTCAGCTAGAAGGGGCGGTTTTAGCCGTAGAGCCTGATTAGCTTTATGGCTTATAAGTGATAGGAGTTGGAATTTGGTATACGGCCACCTCTTCTTTATAAGTTCGAGTGATAGAGTAATAGCCTTCACTTTTTATAAGTTATAAGTGTGATTTCGGCAAACTTGCCCAAATTGAACCTTTGCTAAATTGCAACTTGATTCATGAATTATTAAATCATGAACTATGTGTATAAGCCATGTGTTTGCTTTTCAAAAGAATATGTGATAATGTATGAACCTTATCGTTTACTCATTGAGATCATCTATCTCACCCTTTTTTCCTTGTGTGGTTCCAGGTGAGCAAATGTGAGGAGGCAAGGTGATGGCTCAAACATTCTACTTCGCTTGGGGAATTCCTTGTCCAAGTTATCAATAATACTAATTTATGAAGTCTTGTCATTAGATGCTTTGGGAATATTGATTGATACTTAGTGATATATATTATTTTCCTTATGGATTTTATATGTAATGATTTATTTTAAACTTTCGCAATTAAAGGTATTCATTTAAATGTTTTAAGTGAGTTATTGTAAAAGATTTGGTAAGATCTTAGGCATGATTTGTTTATTTGTAAATGGGTTTTACGGGCGTTGGTGACCTTATGTCTCGCCATGTTCTAGGACAGTCATATCTCTAAAGTTTGGATGTGATAAAGGTGGTATCAGAGCCATAGTTTTTAAAAGTCTAGTTTAGGCTTGTTTTATATGAGTCGCTTAAGTATAATCCTAAAGCATTAGAATTTTCCTATCATGTCACTTGTAGTTTATTGCTAGCATAGTTTCACGAAATCATAGTAGATTTTAGTAATCCTTGTCATTGGTTTGCTTGCCTTATGATTTTTCTGACAGATGACTAAGAGGATTACACCTGCTCGAGGACCGTGACCTAGAGCACCCTGTGTGACCTGCAAGAGGACTTAGCTGGAGATGTTCGAGAAAGTCATAATTGTGATTCGCCTCACGAAGAAGGAGACCTTTGATGAAGAAGAGGACCTTGAAGAGTGCTTAGATCCTGATTGGGTTTATAGTAAGATCCAAAAATTGGAGGATAACTATTCATACTTGAAAGAGGAAAACCGATGTCTTAAGGTTATGATTGATGCACTAAGAGAGGATATGAAGCAACTTAGGTTAGGGAATGTTGAGCATGGAGGAGATTTCTCACTAGTGAGGTCTGCATCTTTAGCTAATCGCCATCAAGGTAGAGATCTTCCTTGCTATCGATGTAGCAGCAGTGGCCATGTTGCTCTTGATTGCTCTGGAGGTGGACACGAGAACTAGGCCGAGTATATATGATGATCGATATAGCAGCATAACACTTTATATGATATGAATGATTTTCCTTGATTGCCTAGTTACCTAGTATGAGATGATTTCTTTTATTATTATGATATGGCGTGATATTATGAGATATATGCTACTTGATTATGATATGTGATATGTGCAAAACTATGTGATATACGATTGATACATGATATGTGCTTAGTGATGTGATATGGTAAATGCATGATAATGTGTGATAATGTGTGCTAGCATAAAGAGGGATTAAATGGGTTAGGATAGGGGATTAGTACTAAATTCCCTTATTATGATAGACAAAATGCCTCCCAAGAAGAAGGTTCACATAGCTGCCTAATCCGTTAGGGTTAATGATGATGTTATATCAGACACTGCATCGAATGTTGCCTCTGCACCTATACGGTCAAGAGAAAGATCCAACTCGAGGGCACCAACTATGGGCTCTAGTGAGCAAGTATCTTCGCAAGAAATGCACACCATGCGCGAAGAAATGAGAGACTTGCACAAGGAATTGGATGAGCTACAAGCTCAAAGGCGAGAAGCACCGCTAACTCAAGAAAGGAATGGAGTTACACCACCTGTGGTAGTGACACCTGCTTGGAGAGAGAGGAAATGGCTACCTGACGAGGGGATGATCGTAGCAGAGTTTAAGAAGCTACAACCGCCTACCTTTTGTGGTGAGGAAAGAGATGACCCTCGTGAATTTTTGGATGAGATGGATAAGCTAGTCCATCGTTTATCTTGCTCAGATGCTCAAGTGATCGAGTTGGTAGGATTCCAACTCAAGAAAGAAGCTTAGTATTGGTATGAGAGAAATATTGAAGAATGACTTTACGGGGTAGACCCACCTCCATGGGTAGAGTTTAAGCAAGAAGTAACGGATTAGTTCTTGCTACAAGGAGAAAGGCAAGATAAAGCATTGCAGTTTGAGCAACTGAAGCAAAGGCTAGGAATGTTTGTGTCAGATTATGCTAAGGAGTTTAATCGACTTAGTCGATTTGCTGTCAACATCGTTCCTACTGAAGCAAGTCACATCAATCATTTCCTTAGAGGATTGATCACACCTCTATTCAATTCATTGGCAGCAACAGAGTTTGCAACCTTAGCCAAGCTCATAGACAAAGCCAAGATCATGGAGAAAAGGTATAAGGCGGAGAGAGCCGAACGAGTTGAACGAGACCAGAAGGGAAGGCATAAGAACAAAAGTCATAAGGGACAGCATGGAAATGGAGGAGAACCAAAGAAGGAATTTTCATCATCTGGACCACGGAATAATCAAACTAAGCAAGAATTTCCCACTTGCGGCAAATGTGGAAAAAAGCATCTTGGAATTTGCCGAAGAGATACTGGTGCTTGCCTTAAGTGTGGGCAAATGGAGCACTTCATAAAGGATTGCCCTCAGATGAGGAGTCAAGGGAATAGGACCACAGGACGACCATAATCTAGGCCATTCCAAATGCAAGGACAAGGAGTCAAGGACAAAGGACCAGCAGTTGGGAATGCACTAGCGATAGAGAATAAGGGCAAAGGTCGAGTCTTCGCTTTAAATCCGCAAGAGGCTCGCGATTTGCACATAGCCATCATAGGTATCATCCCTATCCAAAGTTTTAGCACAAAATGTTTAATTGATTGTAGTGCTACCCATTCTTTTGTGTCACCTTGTTTTGTTAAGTACCTGGGTATATAAAGAATTGATGAGTGAACCATTAGTAATATCAACTCCTTTAGGGGAAGTGATGGAAGTAAGGTTTGAGTATAAGAGCTGTGATGTAGACATTAATGGACAAACACTTCCAATAGTATTGCTAAAATTGGATGGACTAGAATTTGATGTGATATTAAGGATGGATTGGTTATATGAGCATAGAGCTCGTATCAACTGTAGAAAGAAACTTGTTGAGTTTTGAACTAGAGATGGCAAGGAGTTTGTGTACCAAGGAGATAAGAATGAGAATCCTCTAAACTTGATAATGGCCTTAGGAGTGAGACGGATGTTAAGGAAAGGATGCCAAGCATACCTAGGCCAATTAATTGACACTGACAAGGAAGCTACCATTTGAGATGAGAATATTCCAGTGGTGGATGAGTTCATGGATGTCTTTCCTGAAGATTTACCCAGATTACCCTTTAATCGAGAGATCAAGTTCAACATTGAACTGCTACCTGGTATGCAACTGATATCGATACAGCCATATTGTATGGCACCAATGGAGCTGAAGGAGTTAAAGATGCAGTTGCATGATCTACTTAATAAGGGTTTCATTCAACTAAGTAGTTTTCTATAGGGCGCTTCAGTGTTGTTTGTGAAGAAGAAAGATGGCTCATTCCGAATGTGCATTGATCATTGCCAGCTTAACAAAGTCATTGTGAAGAATAGATACCCATTATCGAGGATCGATGATCTTTTTGATTAATTGCAAGGAGTTGGTCATTTATCTAAGATTGAATTAAGGTCTGGCTATCATCAACTAAAGATCCAAGGAGAAGATATATGCAAGACTGCTTTTTGTACTAGATATGGACCCTACAAGTTCATGGTTTTGCCATTCAGTTTGACGAATGCTCCTGCTACTTTCATGGACTTGATGAATCGAGTATTCAAGCCATTCCTTGACAAATTCGTGATTGTATTCATTGATGACATCCTGATATACTCAAAGAATAAAGAAGAATATGTAGAACATCTGAGGATCGTGCTACAAACGTTACGTGATCACCAACTCTACGCTAAGTTATCCAAGTGTGAGTTTTGGATGGAGTTTGTCAACTTTCTTGGACATGTAATAAGTAAGGAAGGGATTCAAGTTGATCCTAAGAAAGTTGAAGTGGTAGCAAATTGGCCAAGGCCCACAATAGTTTTAGAAGTATAAAGTTTCTTGGGCATAGCAGGATATTATTGTAGATTCATACAGGACTTTTCTAAGATAGCAACCCCATTGACCAAGTTGACTAGAAAGCAAGTTAAGTTCAATTGGGAAGAGTCTTATGAGAAGAGTTTTCGGAAGCTAAAGAAGTGTTTGATATCGGCTCTAGTTTTGGCATTACCAAAAGGAGAAGAAGGGTCCACTGTCTATTGCGACGCTTCAAGAGTAGGACTTGGGTGTGTCTTGATACAAAATGGTAAAGTCATCATCTATGCATCATGACATCTAAAGAGACATGAAGTGAATTACCCTACTCACGATTTAGAATTAGCTGCAGTAGTGTACGCTGTAAAGATCTAGAGACATTACATGTATAGGACGAAGTGTGAGATCTACATTGATCATAAGAGTCTTCAGTACATCTTGAGCCAAAGAGACCTCAACCTGAGACAAAGGAGATGGATTGAACTGTTGAAGGATTATGACTATCAGATTCTCTACCATCCCAGGAAGGTGAATGTAGTGGCAGATGCCTTGAGTCGAAAGTCAATGGGAAGCCTAGCCCATATGGATGTGAGGAAGAGGCCGATCATGAAGGAACTAAAAGAATTATTTAATCAAAGATTCGAAATGGAGATTGGAGGATCAAGAGTTTTATTGGCTCATTTTCAAGTAAGGTCTAAGTTAATGAAAGAGATAAGGGATTCACAAGATAGGGACCCACACATGATGAAGTTGAAGGAGGAGACGAGCGAAGGAAAGAACTCTGAGTTTGAAGTGGTAATGGAATTTTAAAGTGCAAGAATAGAGTATGCGTGCCTAATGTGGATGGATTAAAGGAAAGGATATTAAAGGAGGCACATCAGACACCTTACTATGCTCATCCTGGAACTACCAAGATGTACCATTATGTGAAAGCTAACTATTGGTGGCCTGGACTGAAGAAAGATGTGGCTAAGTTTGTGGCATCCTGCCTAATTTGCCAGCAAGTCAAGTATGAACATCAGCGACCCTCAAGATTGCTACAAGAAATTTGACTACCTGAATGGAAGTGGGAATGCATCACTATGGACTTCATTATTGGCTTGCCTTGAACCTTCAAAGGACATGACTCTATATGGGTCATAGTGGATAGATTGACAAAGTCTGCTCATTTTTTAGGAGTTAAGACCGCATATTCTGCAGCTCAGTATGCACAGTTGTATGTAGATGAGATCATGAAACTACATGAGTGCCAATTTCTATCATCTCAGATCGAGGAACTCAATTCAAGTCAAGATTTTGGCAGAAATTGCAAGAGGTGTTAGGGACACAACTAGATTTTAGTATGACGTTTCACCCTCAAATGGATGGCTAGTTTGAAAGAACAATTCAGACACTCGGTGATATGCTAAGGATGTGTGTTTTGGACTTTAGCGGTAGCTGGGATAAGTATTTACCCTTGATTGAATTCGCCTACAACAATAGCTATCATTCATCCATTAGCATGGCACCATACGAAGCATTGTATGGAAGAAGATGTCATTCTCTGATTTGTTGGATTGAACCTAGAGACAAGCATGTAGAAATGCCCAAATTGCTTAAGGAGACTACCAAGAAAGTACCATTAATTCAAGATCGACTGAAGATGGCATTTAGTCGGCAAAAGAGTTATGTGGACCTTAAGCGAAAGGAAATCTAATTTGCCGTGGGAGATCACGTGTTCTTAAAGCTCTCTCCAATGAAAAGAGTTATGAGATTTGGCAAGAAAGGGAAATTATCACCTCATTTCATTAGTCTTTTCAAAATCTTACATAAGGTTGGAGAAGTGTCTTATAGACTTGCCCTGCCTCCAATTTTGGCGCATGTGCACCCAGTGTCCCACATCTCAATGCTAAGGAAATATGTGTCAGATCCATCTCACATTCTTGTACCTCCAGCATTACGTTGGATGAACAACTATCCTATGAGGAGTCACCAATAGCTATAGTGGATCAACAAGTAAAGAAGTTAAGAAATAAGGAGATACCCATGATTAAGGTTCAGTGGCGAAATCATGGGATAGATGAGTGCACTTGGGAAGCAGAGGAAGAGATGCGACAGAAGCACCTTTAACTTTTCAAGATGCAACTAGGTAAGGATTTAAATTCAAGGATGAATTTCTTTTGTGGGGGGGCGGGGAGGGGGAGGGGAGGGAGAGGGGAGAATGTAACAATCCACATCCACCCTAGGAATTTTCGTGATAAATTGCTTGATTTAGAACTATTAAGGTTAAGTGTGTGTTTTTGTGAAAATTAGTGATCTAAGTGATTGATGAGTATATGGCATATGAAATTAATTTTAATATGCATAATATGAGTTGCTATTGTGAAATAAATGATTTACATGAAGTGCATTTGCATAAAAGAATTTATTTTAAATAAAATAAATTTTCACTCATAAGACAATTTTTAAGCATAAAATGATTTTATGAGTATTTTAAAATAAATATTTTTGGGGGAAATATTATAGAAATAAAAAGAAAAATATTATTTTTAATTTTTAATTATAGTTACCCCAAAATTCAAATAAAAAGCCCAAATACCCAAAAGACCACTACATTAAAATCCTCCTAACTTAGTTCATTAAGTGTATTAGTGGAAATTGTACCCAAACCCTAGTATATATTTTAAATTTCAGCCAGAATAGAGTTCCAGCAGCCATCACCTTAATTTTTCTGTATCTTAGCAGAAAAATTCTCTCAAAATATTCCTCTCTACCGAAATTAAGAAAACACCTTTCCATTTCATTATTTCTTGACCGTAATCGTAAGTTTTTCTTCTCTTTCAATTTCTAAACTGATTTCTATAAAATAAATTATGGGAAAATTATTTTGAATTGGTTGATTACTGATTTTTATAGATTTAATTCTGTTTGGGTGAGTTTTTGGGAGAGAAAATCTATTTTCTACTGAAAACACAATTCTTTCCGTGAAATTTCTCCAAAGGTGAATTCTATAACTTAAAATCACAATTTTTATGCATAAACATTACTGGGGGGGGGGGGGGGGGGGGAGGGGGGAATTTGTGTATTGTTGTTCTCTAAACTGATTTTTGATCTTTTTTGATGAAAAATATTAGATTAAATAATATTTCTGCATATTTCTGTGATGACCGAAAAGTTTCAAAAAATAAAGGAGTTCAAGGTTTTTGTGTTAGAACTTAGAAGTTAGAAAATTCTCTTACTAAATAGATATGTGGCTGCTGATTTGTGTGAGGAAGTACTCTAATATGATATTTGTTTTGTTTAGATGAAAAATAATGATTTGACACATGTGTCTATTTATTGCTGTAATGAACGAAAAGCGCGGAAAGCGCGAAAATTCATGATTTTTCACCTAAGCCTTTAAACTTGGAATTTTTTTTGTATATATATGATCTATGGCTGCCAAATCATGTATGGATGTGTTATAAACTGATATTTGCTATGATTGAATGAAAAATAATAGTTTAAACAATCTGTTTACATATATTTGAAATGACTGGAAAATGCCGAAAATAAGAAAACTCATGGTTTTGTGCTCTATAATTCAAAAGTTGAATTTTTATGTATAAAAAACACCAAGTGTAGCTGATTCATATGGATTAAAATTCTAAGATGATTTTTGTTGTGTTTACATGAAAAATCTTGGTTCAAACCATGTTTTTACATATTTCTGAAATAGATGAAAAGTGCAAAAAGAAAAAAAGAATTTAGTTTTACTTTGGTAATGCATTCGACCTACATGAATATTTTTGTCCTAATGTTTATAATTTTTATGTGGTGTGTTTTGATGATTATTGACATATATGTATGTATGATAAATGATAAAATTGCATGTTAGTTAAAGGTATGATCCTAGATAAGCTTAAATGCATTTTGGTATACTTAAGGTATACTCAAGGTATCTTAACCTTATATTGTGATTAGAATACAAATATGATTGGGAAATATGAAACTAGATGTTATGATGACTTGATTATAAATACATGGTTTTGAGTTGATGAAGTGACAATTGAATAAAAAGGATCATAAGAGTTAAGCATGACACTTGAAAGGTTAATTGTTAAGTTGGCATGTATGGAAGTGTAAAGTGTATTAAGATGATTGTTAAAGTGAATTGATATTGAGGTAATAATATTGTGATGACCTTAAAAAGGTATTGATGTGATTGTAATGTGTTGTCATGGAGCCTATAAGGCCTAAGTATGCAAGACTTTTAAAGTCAACGTGTTATGTGCAAGTGATGAGTACACCTATATGTGAACTCTAAGTGTATGTGTATGCTATATGTGCATGGGTAGTTATGGAATAGGAGCATCATGAGTAAATAAATACTAAGTATTAAATTAAATATTATGTTAGAGTTTGAGGAGCTTTAGAAGTGCAAAGAGACTACGTATACTAGGAGTAAAGGAACCCCAAGGTGAGTAAACATCGTATTCATTTTACAAGTGTGAGTAAACGCCATGTTCATGTTATAAGTGTGAACAACATTATGTTGTGTTATAAGAATGTGATATTTTACTATGTAAGCCTTTGTGATCTTTGAAGCCCAAGTTCTTTTATTCTAAAATATTCTTATATGATTTCTTTGACAAGCTTGGGTTACCAAAGGACATTTAGTCCAAAACTATTTTGTTTATCTAATGAGAAATTCTTGTGATTAACACCCTAACTTATATTCTTTCTGGAACTACACTGCCATTGTATCTTTTGTTTGAAAGCTAAACCACTATTGTTATTGGAATACATGTTATTATTGCCTTATGTGATATTGTTAATTGTGATTACCATTAGCTCTAGCTATGGTACCTTTAACCCTTTATGCAGAATCCTCGTGCTGAAGCGAGTAATCATCAGAACTTATGCCATGGTCTTAACCCAATGGATAGGGGTTGTGTATCCACCTCAGCTAGAAAGGGCGGTTCTAGCCGTGAAGCTTGATCAGCTTCATGCCTTATAAGTGATAGTAGTTGGAATTTGGTATAAGGCCACCTCTCCTTTATAAGTTCGAGTGATAGAGCAATAGCCTTCACTCTTTATAAGTTATAAGTGTGATTTCTGCAAACTTGCCCAAATTGAACCTTTGCTAAATTACAACTTGATTCATGAATTATTAAATTATGAACTATGTGTATAAGCCATGTGTTTCCTTTTCAAAAGAATATGTGATAATGTATGTACCTTATCGTTTACTCATTGAGATCATCTATCTCACCCCTTTTTCCTTGTGTGGTTCCAGGTGAGTAAATGTGAGGAGGCAAGGTGATGGCTTAAGCGTTCTACTTCGCTTGGGGAATTCCTTGTTCAAGTTACTAATAAATCTAATTTACGAAGTCTTGTCATTAGATGGTTCGAGAATGTTGATTGATACTTGTTGATACATATTATTTTCCTTATGGATTTTATATGCAATGATTTATTTTAGACTTCCACAATTAAAGGTATTCATCTAAATGTTTTAAATGAGTTATTGTAAGAGATTTGGTAAGATCATAGGCTTGATTTGTTTATGTGTAAATGGGTTCTACGGGCATGGGTGACCTTATGTCTCCCCATGTTCTAGGACCATCATATCTCTAAGGTTGGGATGTAATAGTAAGAGGTAGATTAAATAATTAATTAAAATGATTAATTACTTAATTAAGAATGTGATGGATTGGGGGGAGAGAGAGAGAAAGAGTAAGTGGATAGTCTATCAATAAATGCTAAAGACATGAAGAGAAATGAGGAAATGAAAGCCTATTTATGAGGCATTTGAAATCGTGAAATATGAAATAACTAAAAGGGTATAGGTGAAAAGTGGTTGCAAATTGGGTTATAAAGGGTAAGCACGTCATTTTGGAAGTAGGAGGGAGGACCAGCAGTGAGAGGGGTTGTGGCACCACATGCCCTTGATGCTGCTGGCCATATGTAGGACTTGCGATGGACACATAGTGATGGGCCAATTCCATCCTTTGAGGCTTTTGTGTCAATTTTTTGGGCTTTCAAGTTAGCTTCTAGTGGTTTTAAAGTCCAAAAAATTTACCAATTAGTGTGGTGGGTCCAAAATTAATTATCAGCCAATTGACCTTTTAGTTTCAAAAAATGATGTCTGGTATAGAAGGTCCAGTCAGGATCAAAAAAGTGTTAATCTATACTGAAATTATTCTACGTGGGTCTAGTGAGTTCAGAATTAATTTTGGAGGTGCTAAAATGAGGGTTCACAGCTATCCCCTTATTACAACTGTCTATCTATTAGATTGTTTTGATGAGTGTGAACTCGAGAATTTGATAGATTTAGGAATGAAAAATGATACTGAATGCATTAAAATTATTCTAATAATTTTTGGAGTTTAGTTTGGTGGTTTTTAGGAGGCTGGTGAATTTTTGGTCTTATTAATTTTCTAATTTTTCTGGCATAAGGAATGCATCTTTGATCAAAAGTAGGCAAATGAGGTGTCTATAGGTAGGGAAAAATCATACGAACATGTGGGATCTTTTGGATTTCAATTTTGAGTTAAAAAAGGTTAGGAAATGTATTTTTACGTAGTTAGGTAATTTTAGGACAATATTTACTATGCAGTACTATGCAATCCTTGCACAAGCAACCGCTATAAATAACTCACCTCTCCCTCTCATTTTTGCTGCACCTTTCACTCTTATACACTCTCATTTTCTCATTTTCTCTCAACCTTCAATGTGAGTGTTGAGTTTTTTTTTATATTATTTCTTTTTTTATATTTCTTAATTTAATTTTTAATAATTTAATTTTTATTTTAGTTTTAATTTATTTTTTAATAAAATTTATATGCGATTCTTACTTGCTTCTTATTTGTGTTGCCTGTCAGGTTTGACATTTAGTAGCCATAACTTCCACTTTACATCATGGAACTTCTTCCTTGCACTATACCATTATCTCTTTCAGGCGCAGTTAGCATAGATGTCAGTATGAGGCACCTAAGGATAATCTAAATCCCTCCCTTATTTTGTAAGAGCCTCAGGAGTACGTATCATATGATAGGCGATTAGTAGTCAGTATTCTCACTCGTACTTTTTGAGTTCTTCTTTCAAAAGTTTGCATTATTTGCATTCTCCACATGTACTTTGCATTTGTGCATTTGTTCATTAGTTTGCTGCAGACTAAGACTATCAGTAATGGAGGAGGTCGATGTAATATGAGAGAGGTGATCAGGTATGACCCTCTAGGGAGTGCTACAAGAGCATCGTTGGGGCCTATTGGCTTTATTAATTTCCTGGACATGCAAATGTTAGATCACACCAACATGAGTCTAATAAAAGCTCTGGTAGAGAGATGGTAGGACACTACCAATGCCTTTCACTTTGCTTGAGGGGAGAGACATATACACCACTTGATTTTTATATGATCTCAAGGATCTAATTCAGTTCTCTATCCCTCAATATATGTAATGACTGGAGGCAGGCCTTTACTCTTGCAAACACCCAGGCCAACTTTGATCCTCTTTGAGATAGCATTCAGGTGAAGAATACTCTACTGACTGATAAGCGATAGTTGGTGACATCATTCCTAACAAGGCTATAGCTCCATTATGTTTGTTAGTCATTACATGTTGCACCTTTTCACATAATATGAGAGATACAGTGGACCTAAACATTCTGACCAGCGTGTTTGACATAGATTTATGGAGCCATTATCACAAGGGTAGGGCAATTTTGAGCTCTATGTATCATGACATGATGGAATTATCTCAAAGGAATGTTCTATCCATCAGTAGGATATTGCCTATCTAGAAGGAGTATGTTTGGTGCTTTTGTTATAACTTCTTTACTGTTTTGTAGGCTCTTGCCTCTTTTTGGGAAATCTGAATATCCTTCTGTTGCAAGTTTGGGCCTATAAGCATTTTCCATTCCTCACTCCTAAGCTAACCAAGTAGGAGCTAAAGGACTTCCCTACTGGGAAGAGATAAACCAAGTCAACTAGTGCTTTGATATTGATAATTACTGCGCTTTGATAATTCATGCTTTTTTTGATCACTTGATGGAGTCAAAGGTATTTCTCTTGTCACTTTTCTTTTTTCTTTTGTTTGTACTAACTTGTTTATTGCTTGTTATGCAGATTTTGAGGCCTTTTGAGGAGTTATTGCTTTGTGCCCCCTAATGGCGTGAACTTTACATATTATATCTCTCGCAGGCGACTCTTTCTATGTTCTCTTTATGATTGCTTATTTTATTTGGGCAAGGGGTCCATCTCTATATTATTAGATCCTAGTGTCTCCCCACCTTCACACTAGTTTACCTGAGGTATGGGCTAGTAAGTCGGGCTTCCTTTGGGTTTTATAATGGCAATGAGGGCTACCTTCATCAGCATCTTGACTAGAGCTATTGTGACTTCTATGCTACCTTCCTGATGCATAAGATTAACCTATGGGAGTGCTCTTCCATCTCCTCCACTTTTTGAGGGAGCCTATTCTCCCAGCAGCTTATGAGATACTCGAGGTTGGTGCTTCTAAAGGGCCCACTCTTGATACTAGTGAAGGTGTTTGTCTGAGCCATGGCCTTAGCGTGGTGAACTAAGATACAAAGTTCTTCTTTTAGTGAACTAGGATACATAGTTCTTTATCCCTAAGTAGATTTCTTACTATGGTGCAGATGGTACTATAAAGATGTGGCAGCTCCCTAATGTCATCTAGCCTAACGTGTGAGACATCCCTGACAATGTCAAGGTATGATTTTGTCCTATGTTCGAAAATGATCCTCATATAAGTACTACACTAGTACTTATAGATCCAAAGCATCTGACATTTTACTCTATTCAAGTACCCGGACATTTCATCTGTTAGATGTTTATGGTTTTTTATATGATGGAGGTTGCTCTTAGTAAGACGTTGACTCATCTAGACATGACAGAGACATGTGGCACAGATGATGATGATGCCTCCCAAAGGTGGAGGAAAGGAGGATGCCACTTATTTGGTGATGACAATATTGACTTTAACCATTTATTAGTACTTTTTTTGGATGACTATTATGCATTTTTATATTATATGCTTATGTGTGATGTATGCTCATGTATGCATGGTTCTATTTATGCAACTCTTCCAATGCTTCTTATTCTACTGTATATGTTTATGTTATGGATGCATATTTGTAACAAACATTGATGGATGTATGGATGAGACTTCATGCCTAAATGCATGCCTTAATGCCTGTTTTTACTAATTTATGGCTCCATCTTCCTAGTTTTAAATGAATTTTGCCATTAGAAGGCTCTAAAAGCATTCATTAAAGGCCTTTCTATCCCAAAAAGGGAAGAAAGATTACTTAAATTCAACACTAGAGGACCCAAAATTAGGGCATTAGAGTCATCATATAAAGAAAAAGGCTGAAAAACTTTTTGGAGAAGGAGTGCAGTAGAGGTGGCTTAATTTATTGCATATAGAGGCTGCACTACTGCCACTAGGGCTTGCAATGCTGCAACTGGCTTCTATAGCAGAGCTACTTTTCTGCAACTTTTTTGGTATGCTTTTCTGATATGACAGCTTGGGGTTATATATAGGCTAGAATTTCAAGGTAGAAATCACTCCATCATTTTTTTTTTTTACCAAAACTCTATCTATTCATCAAATTTTTCATTTTTTTGTTCTATTTTCACATCTTTTTACTCTTTTTCATTGCTTTCTCGCATCCATGAAGTAGTATTTCATCCATTACATACACATATGGACAAAGAAACTTGAAAAGGTTAAGAAAATCAACCTAGGTATATATAGGATTACAGCTACGGTGACTTTGAGAGGAGCTCAAGTAGATTAGGACTTCATAAGGGCATGTTTTTTATTTTAGGATCTAGTGGCCCAAGTTTTTTGATTTGGTATAGGTATGGAGGAGCTATGCCTCACTTTCAAAGAGTTCTATACCATGCTCAGTAGTAATCTAAAGGTAGTCTTGGTGGTGCCAGAGTTCAAGGTTAGACACTTTCAGGTTTTCCAAAAGTTCTTAGCTCTGCTCGAGGACATGGCTAGTCAGATGGTAATGGAGAAGTAGGTGAATTTGAATGCTATTACTGAGGAATTCAATGATCCCAGTGACTAAAGAGATATGAGGAAGCAGAGGCCTATAATGAAGGCTTTGGTTTTCTATGTGATAGTTGGATATTTGTTTCTCGGGTTTGTTGGTTAGAGTGATGCTAGAGTGATAGGCATATTACATATAAAGTAGCATTGCTTAGTGGTTGGAGCTTTGCTGGGAGAGACATTGATGAGTGATTGTTTTGTTTGGGGTTTGGAAAGATGGACTGTCTCCCTAGTTTTTTTCCGGGTGATAAAATTTTACCTGTTCTTACCCTTTTTATTAGGGTGGTTTTGTAGATGTCTAATTTTAGGTTTTGGGTTATTTTACAAGTGTGGTTGATGGATCATCTAAAGGAAGTCGCTCCCTCAGCCTAGAGCCTATACATAGCCATCTAATATTGGATGTGACCCATTTTAGTGCGATAAAGGTCAGTGTGAGAGTGGATTTGACGACTACTAGGCTTGTCTCAAAGGATGTAGTTTGGCAATCTCAATGGTATGGGATCAATTCATTCATTACCGTGAGTCATGTGTACCAGGGAGTCTATCTATTAGGTTTGGCTTGGATGACCTTCTATTAGGGTACAATGGTATTATGATTGTGGGTCAGACTCAGGATGTGTTTTAGTCATGCCTTTTTTAAAGGCTATATAGATTATTGCTCCTATTGCTAGGGCTATTAGGGGATGCTGGTTGAGGAGCTATCAAGTAGTAAGGTTAAAGGTTGGCTTTGGTACTACTGAGAAATATCGAGCTTAGTTGATTGAGGTCATTTAAGTAGCCAAAAGAGAGCACCAGGCTGCCTTACTAAGAGAGGTGAAGAGTGACGCTGCTAAGGGAAGAGAGAATACTAGATAAGCCACTAATGGCAAGGGATCTACAACTCAGGCAGAGGAGGTGACTCGACCTTTGGGGGAGACAAGGGGAGCTATCAAAGGACTAGCACCATAGGCTAAGATAGTGACTCAGACTATAGTGGTGATGATGGAGGAGACTGTGACTGTAGTGATGAGGTAGGATTACATTATAGTCATGGTACAACATAATGTCATTGTAGCTAGTTGTGAACCTTTGATTTTGCATCCTCATCATATAATTGCAATCTAACACCTAATAAGTTTAGTATGCTACCTAGATATCCAATTTTCCAATATAGATCAACATTAATCTCTAAAAAAAAAGGACTTACTGTGGATGAACCACACTATGCTGTAAGGCCATTATAGGGCTCTATAGGGTAACGAGAGAATTGGGTATACGGGTAGCAAGTTCGTTCTACTATGGTAATGAGAGAAAGTTAGTTGCGTGAAGTAGAATAGATTAAAGGATACCATGATCAGTTGAATGCAATCAATGAAAAAAAGATAGATGCCTTATACATGATCCAATGCTACTAACAAAAACTGGTAGGCATTTCAACAAGAAGGTGAAGGATTATGATTTGCATGAAGGGAATTTTGTTTTGAAAGAGATTCAAGCCCTAATTCATGACCCAAGAGGAAAGTTCAAACCAAATTGGGCCAGACCATATGTGCTCAAGAAGATCTTATCCAGCGAAGGAGCCATTCTCATGGATGTGGATGAAAATAAGTTCTCCAATCCCTACAATCTAGATCAGCTAAAAAGATATTTTGTCTGAGGATGATATCTTGTTCTCTTTATTTTCCTTTTTAAAGTAATGTAATCATAACTACGGGGACCTAATTCTCCCTAAAAAATGAAGAAAGGAAAATGATTATAAGGGATATGTAGGGAACCCATCTTTGGTGCAACCCAAATCATAATATAAAAATATTTTTGTTTGCATCAGATTCTTATTTAAAGAAAAAGTATAAAAAAAGTGCTTGTTGAGTCAAAAATCTAAAAAGGCTACTCAGGAAAAAAATAGAGATAAAAAAAAAAAAAAAAAGAAAAACTCTCTAAGTTGAAAACCTAAAAGGGCGGTTTAGGCTTTTAAAGTGAAAATAAAAGATATTTCATATGATGATGATCAAATTTTACAAAGCATAATCCATCATCACAAAAGAGGATATCCTTTTTCTGTATTGTCTATATCTTATCCTATAATCATTTTAGATTATAGGTATAAAAATAGAAACCCGTAGCAAAAGTCCTAAGCAACTACCAAATAAAATATGTGTCACTAACTAAACAACCCTCCTCTTTCTCCTCCTAGGGTGCACATCTTCTTTAGAGTTGGAACCTGGCACAATCTCCTCGATGGTCACACCTTTGATCCTCATTTATATATCTTCCTCCACTGTATTAGTAGTCGAGGCAGTAGCAGAACTAGAAATACACCCCACAGCCACTCTAGAAGTCCTACCTTAAATCTCAGCAACGCCAGTACTTCTTCTTCCAACTCTTTTTTGTGTTGTTATAACCCAAAAACCAGTCTCTACTATCTCAATAGTACTCCTCCTCTGAGCCTTGGTAACAATAGTCCTCTTCTGTGCACTCACTATAGTAACCCTCCACTATACTATGACTATGGTCTCACCCTGCATTCTCACTATAGTCATGATCTCCTTTGTCACAAATACTATAGTCTAAGTCACCATTGTAGCCTATGCCAGTCCTCCAGTAGCTCTTTTTGTCTCCTTAGAATCCCGAGTCACCTCCCCTGTTTGAACTGTAGGTCTCTTGCCACTAGTGGCATCTCTAATAACCTCTCCTCCCTTGGTAGTGTCATCCTCTACCTCTCTCATCAAAGTAGGCTAGTGCTCCCTCTCAACTAGACAAATAGTCTCAGTCAACTAGCTACGATACCTCTCAGTGGTACTAAAATTGATCTTAAGTCTCATCACATGAAAGCTCCTCAGCTAGCCTCCTTTGATAGCTCTGGAGATAGGGGTAGCAATCTATGCAAAATCCAAAAAGGGGATGATTAGGGGCACATCCTGAGTTTGACCTATATGCCTCAAGATCCTCATACCTTGGTAAAACTATATCCTTGCAAAGACCTTTGTCGCACTAGAATAAGTCACATCCTATATTGAATAGCTATATATGGGCTCCTAGCCAGGGGAGTGACTACCCTCAGATGATCCATCAACCATTTTTGTAAAATATCCTAAAACTAAGATCAAACACCCTCTAAAAATGCCTTTAACAAAAAAGGTAAGAATCAACAAATTTTCCTTACTTAAAGAACAGCTGGAGAGACAGTGCACCTCTTCAAGCCTTAATTAAAGCAATCGAAGCTCATTAGAGTCTCTGCCAATATAGCCCCAAACACAGAGTGACTTTGCTCCATCTATAATACCAAGTCTGCCACCCTAGCATCTCTCCAACCTATGGGCTTGGGAATCAGATATCTGACTATTAAGCAGAAAATGAAGGCCCACATCCTGAGCCTCCGCCCCTTATATTGCCTGTCACTAAGATCATGGAACTCCTCAATGATGGCACTTGGATTCACCTGCCCCTCTGCTACCATCTTACTAGCTGTGTCCTCAAGCAAAGCTAAAAGCTCCTAGAAAACCCTATAATGCCTAACTCTAAACTCTAGCACTATCAAAATGACCTCTGGATCATTATAAAGTATAGCACAAAACTCTTCAAAAGTGGGGCATAACTCATCTATACCCACACCAAACTAAACACCTAAGCCACTAGATCCTAGAATCGAAAAGATGCCCTTAGAAGTCCTAATCCAAGTCGAACCCCTCTGAGAGCTACCATAGTTACTATTCAATATCTACCCAAATTTATCTTATCAACTTTGTCAATTTTCTTCATCCTTAAATGCATGCAGTGGCTAAAATAAAGCTTCCATATATTCAAAAGTCATATGAAAAATTGCATTCACAAAATGAACTAGTGAATCCACTCCTTTTGCATCTATGCAATTATCCATTACATCATCCATGGCATTTGAGTTAAAGGTCTATGAATCCTAAAATATGCATGTTTATACATGCATCATCTATGCCTAAACATATATACATATGCAACCATCCGTAGCCATGCATAATCATGCATAAGCCAAGCTAATAGCCTCTCTGACATCATCTAAAACTAATCATTATCTACTTGAAGCTGGTTGACATCTTCTGAAGTTGACTCATGCCTATTCAAAGCTGACCGACATCTCTTAAAGCTGACCAATACCTCCTTAAAGTTGATTGACATCTTTTTAATCTAACCAGTATGAGACCTTATCTGAATGCCCCTCCCCCACTCGAAAAATGCCTTAAGGAAAGGTGAGCGATTTTTAAGGAGGTCATGGAATGAGTTTCGATGCTCACGATTTTGAACGGCTATTATTCGAAAAATTAATTTGTGATTTGAAAAATGATTTTGGGAGTTGCCACCCTAATTTTATTTTTTAATGGGAAAATTAAGGAAAAAACTCTATTTATTGATGCCGATTCATTAATTTCTTAATTCATTTACCCCAAGATAAAATCACTAGCCTCAAACCATTTTGAGCTTGGGGATTAGTTTTTTGATTTTTAAATAATCACAATTTGGCTCTTAACTTAATTTAACTTTAGAAAAATCAATTTCATGAGTTACAAGTATTAAATGAAAATTAAAATACATTAGCATGGCATAATTAAAAAAATGATTAAGTAAATCATCCACAAATTAAGGAGAGTGTTCCCTCTAGTCCTTATGGATTCTAGGGGAACCACATGATCATTCCTTAATTCTAAGTTAATTAAACTAATTGGATAAATTTATTAAAAAGGGGATGTCTTCTCTAGCCCTTGTGGGATTCTAGGAAGAGCATAAATTCTCTTACACATAGCATTGAAAATAAATATTACATTTGAAAATAAAAGAGGAAGGGGGATTAAATTGGATTTAGATTTGCAATTTGGATTTAAACTCTAAATATGCCTACGTATCCCATTGAATGGGGATCAAAACCTATGTAGGTCATTCTATGATTAAGTGGTGGGGTTTATAGATTTATCAAATTAATTTTGGTTTGGGGGTTGGATTGATGAAAATACCTTTGTTTTTGGTGGTTGGATGGATAAAGTGTTTTGTCAGACCAAAGTTCTATTTTATTGAGACCGGATGATTGGATTAATCAAGATATTGATTGATTAATTAAAATAATTGATTAACTAATGTGAAGAAATGGATGGAAGAATTAATTAATTAACCAAAGAGAGTGATTATGGGCAGAAGAAGAGAAAACATGTGAGCCTATCAACACAAGATTTGGGATGAAGAAAATGGTTGGATATGGAACCTATTTATAGGCTAAGATGGAAAAGTGAAATTATGGGAAGGGTAGGGATGAAAGGTGTTAAGGAAATCAGGTTAGAGGGGCATTTTAAAAACTTCAAAGCAAAAAAAGGGGGATTGGTCACGAGGTTGTCCAGCAGATTACCGCCGAGCTACCGACAAATTTTGCCTAACATGATGGCAGATTCGTTAGCCTTCCTAGAGGAATCTACTAGATGGTTGGTGACAATCCGCTAGACTGCCCAATGGTCTAAGAAATTGCCTTAAGGAAAGATAAGCGATTTTTAAAGAGGTTATAGAATGAGTTTCAGTGCTTACGAATGGAATGACTATCATTAATAAAATTGATTTTAATTTTTGAAAAATGATTTCAGGAGTCGCCACCCCAATTTATTTTTAAATAGAAAAATTAAGAAAAAAACCCAATTTATTGACTCTAATTCATTAATTTACCAAAGGACAAAATCACTAGCCTCAAATTAGGTTGAGTTTAGGGACTAGGTTTTTGGTTTTTATTTTTTTAATAAATAATTTCAATTTGGCTTTTAAGTTTAATTTGACTTAGAAGATTTCATGAATGACAAGTATTTAAATGACAATTATAAATAGAATACATGAATAGAGCATAATATGGTATGATTGTGAGTGTATGAGAAATTAAAAGAGCAATTAGGTAAAATTATTCACAAACTAAGGAGAGTGTTCCCTTTAGTGCTTATGGATTATAGGGAACTATATGATTTCTCCTTAATTTCAAATTAATTAAACTAATTATATAAGTTAATTAAAAATAGGATGTCTTATCTAGCCCTCGTGAGATTCTAGGAAAACCACAAATTCTTTTACAAATAGCATTGAAAATAAATAATTACATTTGGAAAATAAAAGGGGAAGGGAGATTAAATTGGATTTGGATTTAAACTCTAAACATGCCTACGTATCCCATTCAATGGGGATCAAAACCCACGTAGTTCATTCTCTAATTAAGTAGGGAGTTTTACAGATTGATCAAATTAATTTTGTTTTATGGGTGGGATTGATGAAAACACCTTTGATTTTGGTGGATAGGATGGATGGAGTATTTTGCCGAATCGAAATTCCGTTTTATCGGGATCGAAAGATTTGATTAATTGGGAGGTTATTTAAAAGGATTAATTAACCAATTGAGGTGATGAAATGAATGAATGAATTAATTAAAATAATTAATTAATTAATTAAAATGATGGGTGGATTAATTAAAAAAAGATTAATTTGATTTTAAAAAGGTGATTAATTAATTAATTAAAAAGATTAATTAATTAATTAATTTGAGTGATTAATTTTTAAAAAAGAGTTTTTGTTAATTAAAAGGATTAACTAACTTAGGTTAGGGTAAGGTAATTAATTAATTAAAAGGATTAATTAATTAATTAGATATTGATTGGAGGGAGAAGAAGAAGAGAATATTGTGGTCACAAGCATTAGGGTGAAGAAAATGGTTAAAAATGGGGGCCTATTTATAGGCAAATACGGTGATGGGTAGTTTAGGAAAAGGAAAATTGAAAAGACAAGAAAGGGAAGTACTAAAAATGCTAAAAAAAGTTTGACTGGAGGGCAAAATTAAAATTTTGGAGGGTAGAAGGGGGACCATCGTGACAGGACAATGTGACTGATGTAGCACCAAAGGTCAATCCTACGGTTGCCACGTGGCATAACACCTTGTTCACATTTTGAGATTTTATGGATCAATTTTCTAAAATTTTGGTCAATTTTTGGGAGTTTTAGAGTTCATAAAATTCATTGATCAGCATCGGTAGGCTTAAAATTAATTTTGGAAAAGATGCTGTCTGGTACAATAAATCTGGTCAAGATCGAAAAGGTTTCAGATTATACTAGAAATGTTCTGGTCAGCTCTGTTGAGTTTAGAATTAATTTTTGAGGTGTTAAATTGAGGGTTCAGAGTTGCCCTCTTATTAAAATTATCTATCAGTTGGGAAGTTTTGATAAGAATGAACTCAAGTTTTTGATGGATTTGGGAACGAAAAATGATTTGGGTTAAATTAGATGATTTTGGTAATTTTTTGGAGTTTGATTTGATAATTTTTAGGAGACTGGTGGATTTTCAAGTTCATAATTTTTCAATTTTTCTGATGTAAAAAATGCACTTTTGGTCAAAAAATAGGCAAATGAGGTGTTTATGGATAGATAAAAATAATATAAACACATAGAAACTTTTGGACTTGAATTTTGAGTTGAAATGGATTAGGAAATGAATTTTTAAACAATTAGGTAATTATAGGGTACTTTTTACTTGCACTATTTCATCATTATTTGCCCTAAAATCTATAGATACCCCATTCACCATTCATTTCTAGCACACTCAACACACAAAACTCTTCTCAAAACTCTCTTTCTTACTTTCTCAAACGTGATTTTTTTTCTTTTTATTTAATAATAGGAGTTTTTCTCTTTTTTTAATTAAATTTTTTTAAATTATTAAAAATAAAATTTTCTCTTTTTTTAATAAAAAAATTTCTTTTCTTCTTCTTTTTTTTTCTTTTTTAATTTTAATTTTAATCAATAATAAAATTTTTTAAAATTAATAATGATAAATTTTTTCTTTTTTGATAATAAATTTTAATTGCAATACTTACTTATTTTTCACTTGTGTTGCCTGTCAGGTCTAGCATTTAATAAAAATGGCTTCCACTTCTCACTATAGAGCTACTTACTCGAGGAGGACTAGCGCCTCTTCTGTAAGTGGTTGGGGGTGTCAATATGAGGCGCCAAGGGACAATCTGAATCTAGTCCTCCTTTTGCAGTATCTAGAGGAACACATGTGTTACGACGAGTGGCTGGCAATCAATAGTCTCATTCATCCCTTTTGAAATTTTCATTTAAAGAAAATATTATGCACTGCTTGCATTTCATTTATGTAAACTTTTTTATGCATTTACTAGTTTGCTGTAGACAAAAACAATTAGGAATAGAGGTGGCCGGAGTAATCTGAGGGAGGTGATCAGATGAACCTCTATTAGGAGTGCTGTCAGGGCTATACTAGAGGCCACTAGTTTTATTCATTTGAATTTCAATATGATTTAGGGCCTAGTTGAGAAGTGGTAGGACACCACTGATTTTGTACTAGAGGACACCATGACCTAGTGTGGTGAATTAGGACACAAAGTTCTTTGTCCTTAAGTAGATATTGTGCTATGGCATGGATGGTACGATGAGGATATGGTAGCTCCCTGATGTCATTCGACCCAATATGTGAGACATCCTAGATGATATCAAAGTATGATATTTGTCCTACACTTATAAATGATCCTCATGTAGGTGCCATCCTTATGCTTAATTGTAGCTTTTGAAAGGATCTAAAATTTCTGACATTTTGCCATATATCAAGTACCTTAGCATTTTATTATTAGACCTACAAAGTTTCTTGTGGCATGGAGGCTGCTCCTAGTGGGATGATGGCACATTTAGACATGGCCGATGCACATGATGCAAGTGATGAGGATGCTTCTTGGAGGTGGAGAAAAGGAGGATGCCATTGATTTGGTGGCGATGATGCTGACTTTGACCATTTTTATTTTTTTTGTATTTTCTGTAGCTTTCTTAGACAGTAGTGTTATTTGATCCCTTTAGTGGGAAATAGTACTCTTTCTTAGATGACTGTATATCTGCACTATTATGACCATGTATAGATATATATATTTATATATTATACTTATGTTTTGCTTATGTATATTGTATATGTATGATTCTGTTTGTGCAATTTTCTAATGCTTCCTATTCTATCATGTATGTTTATATTATGGATGCATGTTTGTGCTAGACAATAATGAATGGAATGTCATATTCAAATACATGCTTTGATTTCTTGCTGATTCACGGCTCCATCTCTATATTTCCTATTAAATTATGGCTTCAAGAAGCTCTAAAACATTAATTTTCTTGACTTTCTATTCCAAGGAGGAAAGAAAGGTTGTTTAGCTTTGTATTGAGAATTACTGAATCATGGCTCAGGAGTCAACAGATGAGGAACAAAGATCGAGGCATCGTTCAGAGGGAAGGGTTGCAGCAAGCCACTGCGATGCCATATTAAACTTTTATGGTAGAGCCATTAGATGTAACTATTCTATACTTTTTAATGGTGACACCTTAGGATCTCAATAAATTTGCATGAATTTTAGGGAAGCACCACGTCTCCTTTGGTTTTATGCTAAAACTTTGTCAATTTGTCGAATTTTCTTTCTCTCACTTAAATTTTCACCTTTTCTTGATCTTTTCACTACTTTTGCACACTTATTGAGCTGTATTTTAGCCATTCCATGTATTATGGACTAAAACACTCGCAGGGTAGAGAAGATAAATCTAGGAGATATAGGATTGCTACAATGGTGAAATTGCAAGGAGTGAGGTTGATTAGAACTTTTTGTGGCCTTGTGTTAGGTTTTAGGATTTGGTGGCCCAAGTAGCTATGGAGGAGATATGCCCGACCTTTGAGGAGGTTAGCACCATCTTAGGCAGTGACCCAGATGCAATTTTGGTGATACCAGAGTTTAGGGTTAGGCATTATCAGCTCTTTTAGGAGTTTTTAAGTTTGCCTGAGGCTATGGAAAGTGGGATGGTAGTAGAGGGTTAAGTGGACCTGACTACTATCATTACAGAGTTTTGGGACCCCAGTGAGTAGGGGGATCTAGCAAGATAGAGGATAAGGATGAGGGCTTTTGTTTTCTACCTAATAGCCAATTATTTATTTCTCGATGTTGTTGGCTGGGGCAATGCCAAGGTGTTTGGCTTAGTACTGCAGATGGAGTAGACCCGCTTCGTGGCTAGGGTTGTTCTAATAGAGTCATTACTAAGATTGGATTGCTTTGTGTGAGGCTTAAAGAGGTGGGCTATATCTTCAATGGTCCTTCAGGTGAGAAAATTGGTCTACTTTTTGGTTTTCCTTTTATGGGTTTTTCATGATTTTTTCTAATTTTGCATTTTATGTTTATTTTGTAGGTTTGGCTAATGGATCATTTGAAAGTTGTGACTCCCTTAGATAGGAGTCTGTACACGCCTTTTTACTATTAGATGTAGCCTATCTTGGTATAGAGGGAATCAGTTCATGAGTGGATGGCTTGGTTACTTGAGCTTGTCCTAAAGGACATTCATTGGCACTGTTAATGGTATGGGGTGAGGTCATTTATCACCAGTACATTTGCGGGGTCTTGGCTGGAGTCCTTTTATTAGAGGACTAGGGTTCTAAGGCAGATGGGACAGATGCATGATATACCCCCCAACAGTGCCTTTGGTGTCCGTTCAGATCATAACTCCCATTACTAGAGTCATCACCCTAGGAGGAGGAGGAGGAGGGTTATCTAGACTCTCATAGAGAGATAATTATTTGTTTTATTTTCTTTTCAGTAGCTGTTAGGGCTTTTGCCGCTGATTTTTTATTTTATATGCTCCTGCAAGCTGACATGACCATATGATAAGCTATAGATATAGAAAAAGGCTATCATTTTTTGTGATGATGGATTGTATGCTTGTGATACCTCACTTGAAGGCCCCTCCCTCAATCGAGAAATTTGCGTAAAGAAAAGGCCAAGTAATTTTTAAGGAGATCATGGAACGAGTTTCGGTGCTCACAATTGGAATGGCTATTGTTCGAAAAATTGATTTGTGATTTGAAAAATGATTTCTAGAGTTAACACCCTAATTTATTTTTAAATGGAAAAAATTAAGGAAAAATCCAATTTGTGACTTCAATTCATTAATTTTGCAATTAATTTACCTAAGGATAAAATCAATAGTTTTCAAACTAAGTTGATATCAGGAACTAGGTTTTTGGTTAAATAATCTAAATTTGGCTCTTAAGTTTAATTTGACTTAAAAATTAGTTTTATGAATTATGATTATAAGATAATAATTAAAATTTATAAGCATGGCATAGTTATGAAATGCATGAGGAAATTTAAGAAATATACATTCATAAGCCAAGTAGAGTATTTCCTCTAGTCTTTATGAATTCTAAGGGAACTATAGAATCACTCATTGACTCCAAAATAATTAAATTAACTGACAACACTAATTAATTGGAAAATAAAAGAGGAAAGGTGATTGATTGGGATTTGGATTTAAATTTCAAACTTGCCTATGTATTCCATTGAATAGTAATCAAAACCCATATAGTTCATTCTAAGATTAAGTGGAGAGGTTTAGGGGTTGATGGATTGATTGATTTGATTTGGATTTATGAGTGAGAGGAAAATGCTAATACCTTCGCTTTTGGTGTCACTTTATCCTTAAGGCCATGGTAAACCATTCATAAATCACAATCCCAATTACTTGAGGTTAAACTCTGACCTAGCCTTCCAAACTAAACTTTGGTTCCTTAAAGCTAAAATCTGACCTAGCCACTTAAAGCTAAATTCTAACCTAGCTAGTCAAAGCTAAAATCTGACCTAGCTACTCAAAGCTAAATCTCGACCTAGTTTCCAAAGCTAAAATTTGATTGAGCTCCCCTAGCTAAATACCAACCTAGCTAACATAATACACCTCCACCCTCATCTTTACCCATACATTGTCAACCTAACCACAAGACACCATCATCCATTACCATTAAACTTGAGGTCCTTGGTTCATCATACCCTATCATAACCATTTTTTCCAAAGCTTGATACTAACCTAGCTCATTTTCCCTTTCAAAGGTTCCAAGATGTCAACTGGATTCGATAAAGATATCATGGATGAGCTTCTAGCCAAGCTATTAAAGCAGTAAGAAGAGATGTTCAAGAGATAAGCAGCCAAAATTCAGGCCCAATTGCAAGCCCAAAGGGAGGCCATACTAAATGATGTCCAAAACATGCTAAGTTAAGCTGGCATAAACCAAACCCTAAGTCCCACATTTCAAGATCCACTCAAACTTTGCCAAAATCTAAGCACAGTTTAGGCCTATGCTTCTACTTCTTTGATCAAGCCAACCTCTAAAACCATACTCCCACCATCACTTCCTTCACCTAATATCCTCCAAACAAACACTCTCTCCTATCTAGCACCCACTAAACAATTACAAATCACCTCCTTCCCTATGGATCCTTTCTAAGGCAGGAAAACCATATGTAATCCTAAGCTTGAGGTCTTCCTACTTAAATTAGAAGCCATGGAAAAGTCAATAAAAAGTCTAAAGAAGAGGGAAGGCATGGTTGACATAAGTTCATTAAGCCTCTTCCCCAACACTCAACTACCACCAAAGTTCAAGATGCTAAATTTTGACAAATTTGATGGTACTACTTGCCCCAATATCCATTTAATGATATACATAGGTGCAATGCATCCCTTTGGTATCAATAACATGCTCCTTGCTCAACTTTTTTAGTAAACTCTTACTAATTCTGCCCTAAGATGGTTTATTATCTTGGATGACACCCAAAAACAGACCTCAGAGGACATTTGCAAGGCATTTATCAAATAGTACCATTATAATATTGAAGTGGACATTACAAGAAGGGATTTAGAAAGCACTAAGCAGCTTTTGAATGAGACTTCTTTGTATTCCTTATAAGGTGGAGGGCCAAAGATGCTCTAATGGTAAACATGCCAATTGAGCAAGAACAAATGGATATGCTCATCAAGAATTTGCTTCTGAACTACTGAGATCCCTTGTTAACATAATACCTACCCACTTTCAAAGCTTTGATCACAATTACATCCAAGGTTGAAGATCACTTTCAAAGCAAATCAAAGATTACCACCATTGACTTGGACATTGAGGAAGAACTTGAACAACATTAAAGAGTTTGACTTTAGCTAAACCTAACCTGTCTAGAATCAATCTAAGTTCTCATTGGCAATAAATACCTCTTTTACCCATCAACCTCTTAAGCCATCTAATGAGTCAACAAGGCAAGAAGGATACTAGTAAGAGTTTATGTCATTAAAGTTCAAGTCATTGTTTAAGTCAGAGTCATCTTTTTGAGTTTGACTATCAAGATTCATCTTTTTAGGTCTGTATATTAAAGTCAATGTTTTCGGGTCTGTTTGTTGGAGTCATTCTATTGAGTCTATCAAAGTCATTTATGTAAACTTCATTCTTATTGTAATTAAGGAAGATGACATTTTTTAATAAAGTTTGAATTTTTCAAATACCTTTCTTTATGTGTCTCTTTTCATCCAATTTGAATGAAATAATAAATTTTTGTGCCAATAAGAAATCACATGCGAAGTGCTAAGAATTCATGAAAGTAAGGCCACAACAAATATTCACTAAAGGTAGCCTTCACCAAAATTGCAGTTCTTTGGGAAACATTCAGATTCCCCAGGTAGACATCCATGTCACCTTCCCTCTAAGCTGACACCCCTTTGCCAAAATTTGACTATTTTGCAGAATACCAAAGCTCCCATCCTTGCTACAGGCTGGGGATAATCCTTAATCATCTTTACAAGCAAAGTAGAATAGATAGCTTTGATAACTGAAAAGGGAAGGAAAACCAGAAATCCAACCCATGATCCAAATAGAAACAGAACTTTCCATGTAAAATGGAACAAATAGCCTTGCCACCTAAAAAAAAATGGAAAACGAGGAAAAAAAAGGGACAAAAAAATTCAAAACCTTTAAAAAAACAAAGAGAGAGAAAGAGTTTGCTAAGTTAAAAACCCAAAAGGGCAGTTTAGAGCAAGTAATGAAAGGAATTGCTAAATTGAAAACCCGCAAGGGTAGCTTAGCCAAAAGATGGAATCAACTCAAAGTAACAATTCAAGATGGAGCTTTGTTTCATTCAAATTGGATTCACTATCTACTCTGTTAGTCTTATTTCATCTAAGGGTAGTCATTCTATCAGTCTTACCTTTCATGAGTCATGTTAAATTATATTTGCACCCCATTGCATGTTTGTTGAAATCACCACTTTTCTTAGAGTTTTTACCCTCCTGTGTCTCATTCTATCATTGCCACATTGGTTGAAATCTAGTCTTACCTTTTAGTCTATGTGTCTAACTTATTGAATCAACTCATGAGGTGGCATCCCACTTGTCTCCTTTAAAACACCTTTACCCCCAACTCCTTCCAAATATTATGCATCCTAGGCATATTATTATCAAATTCTTTAGCAAAATCTCAAGGCTTGGGCTCATTAGTAGAACCAAGGCCCATCATCATTAAAGACCTAAGTTTCTTAGCTAAATTGCCTCTTTTGGTAATACTTATAAACTCCCTTAAGCTCAAGGTCTCTTTATCAAGTTGGCTTAACAAATGAATCCACTACCCCAAATACTGTATTGGGTTGATCGTCTTTTCTCAAATCTTACAACATGAATTTTCAAGTGATAGTTCTTGACCTGATCTGGAACCTAACACAACCTAACCTAATATCTCAAGACCAACCTATCCTTCTAAGGACCTACTTGATCTAACTTTCCGATGATGAATCTTTAGCTAGGACCTTTCCCTACAAGGATTGATCCTTAACTGTAACTTTCTATAGGCAAATCGACTTAAGCCACCCATGCTAACATTCCCATTCCCTTGGTCTTTTAGAGACATAACCTTCCCTAAATCCCATAACATCAAAGCAAAATAGATAGATTTGATCTCAATCCTCCCAAACATCAAAGTCAAATAAATAACTTTCATCATAATCTCCCTAATAGTAGGGCCAAACAAATAAATTCTTATACCATGTTTACACTTCACAAGGTTTAATTTACACAAGAATGAATGCCCTAACACATAATAAGCTCAAGCATATATCACAAGCGCATAATTTGACATGGCACAAGCCAGGAGTCTAACATGGCATAGCCTAAAATCTAACATGGCATAAGAACAAATAAGCCAAAAATCTGATGTAGCATGAGCACAAGCCTAGGGTTCGATATGGCACCACTTCTCGGGGTTCACTATCATTAGAATTTCATTTTGCTCAAAGCCAATTCTGATGAGGGGGCAGTTGTAAACCCTCAAATTTACATTCTTATAATCTAATTGCAGTTTGACATCTACTAAAATTAGTACATTACTATCACATCCCAACCTTAGAGATATGACGGTCCTAGAACATAGGGAGATATAAGGTCACCCACGCCCATAGAACCCACTTACACATAAACAAATCATGCCTAGGATTGTACCAAACCTCTTATAATAACTCTTTTTAAAACATTTAAATGAATACCTTTAATTGTAGAAGACTTTAATTAAACATTTCACATAAAATCCATAAGGAAAATAATATATCTCAAATTAAGCATCAATTAATATTCCCGGAGCATCTAATGACAACACTTTATAACATGGTATTATTAATGACTTTGACAAGGAATCTCCCAAGTGGAGTAGAATGCTTGAGTCATCATCTTGCCTCCTCGCATTTGCTCACCTGGAACCACACAAGGAAAAGGGAGTGAGATAGATGATCTCAATGAGTAAACAATAAAGCACATACATTATCACATATTCCTTTGGAAAGGAAACACACAGCTTATACACATTGTTCATGATTTCTAATTCATGAATCAAGTTAGAATTTAGCAAGGGTTCAATTGGCAAGGTTGCAAAAATCACACTTATAACACATAGTGAGTGAAGGCTATTGCTCTATCATTCGAACATATTAAGGAGAGGTGGCTTTATACCAAATTCCAACTCCTATCACTTATAACGCATGAAGCTGATCAGGCTCCATGGCTAGAACCACCCCTTTCTAGCTGAGGTGGACACACTACCCCTATCCATCGGGTTAAGACCATGTACATAGGTTCTGATGATTATCTGCATTGGCACGAGGATTCTGCATAAAGGTTAAAGGTACCATAGCTAGAGCTAATGGTAATCACAAATAACAATATGACATAAGGCAATAATAACATGTATCCCAATAACAATAGTGGTCTAACTTTCAAACAAAAGATACAATGATAGTGTAGTTCTAGAAAGAATATAAGTTAGGGTGATAATCATAAGAAATTCTCATTGGATAAACAAAATAGTTTTGGACCAAATGTCTTATGGCAACCGAAGCTTTATAAAGAAATCACTTAATTAAATTTTAGGATAAAAGGAACTTAGGTTTCAAAGATCGCAAAGGCTTACATAACAATATATCACATTCTTATAACACAACATAATGTTGTTAACACTTATAACATGAACATGGCGCTTACTCACACTTGTAGAATGAATACGATGTTTACTCCCCTTGGGGTTCCTTTGCTCCTAGTATACGTAGTCCTTTTGCACTTCTAAAGCTCCTCAAACTCTAACATAATATTTAATTTTATACATTTACTCATGATGCTCCTATTCCATAACTACCCCATGTACATATAGCATACACATATACTTAGAGTTGCACGTATAAGTGTACTCATCACTTGCACATAATATGTTGACTTTAAAAGTCTTGCACACTTAGGCCTTATAAGCTCACATGAAAACACATTACAATCATGTCAATACCTTTCTAAGGTCATCATAATATTATTACCTTAATATCAATTCACTTTAACAATCATCTTAATACACTTTACACTTCCATACATGTCAACTTAACAATTAACCTTTCAAGTGTCATGCTTAACTCTTATGATCCTTTTTATTCAATTGTCACTTCATCAACTCATAATCATGTGTTCATTATCAAGTCATCATAACATCTAGCTCCAAATTTCCTAATCACATTTACATTCTAATCACAATATAAGGTTAAGATACCTTAAGTATACCTTAAGTATACCAAAATGCCTTTAAGCTTATCTAAGGTCATACCTTCAACTAACATGCAATTTTATCATTTATTATACATACATACATGTCAATAATCATCAAGACATATCACATAAAAATTATAAACACTAGAACAAAAATATTAATGTAAGCCGAATGCATCACCAAAAGGAAAAACTAAATTCTCTTTCTTTTCACACTTTCCGTCTATTTCAGTAATATGTAAAAACATGGTTTGAACCAAGATTTTTCATATAAACACAAAAAAAATCATTTTAGAATTTTAATTCACATGAATCGGTCGCACATAGCATTGCTTATACATGAAAATTCAACTTTTGGGTTATAGGGTTCAAAACCATGAGTTTTCTTATTTTCGGTATTTTTTGGTCATTTCAGAAATATGTAAACAGGTTGTTTAAACCATTATTTTTCATTCAATCATGGCAAAATATCAGTTTAGAACATGTCCATGCATGATTTGGCAGCCATAGATAATATTTATACAAAAAAAATTCCAAGTTTTAAGGCTTAGGTGAAAAATCACGAGTTTTCGTGCTTTTTGCGCTTTTCGTTCATTGCAGCAATATACAAACACATGATTGAAATCATTATTTTTCATCTAAACAAAACAAATATCATATTAGAATGCTTTCACACATAAATCAATAGCCACATTTTAATTTTAATAATAGAATTTTCTAACTTCTAAGTTCTAGCACAAAAACCTTAAACTTTTTTGTTTTTCGAAAGTTTCCAGTCATCACAGAAATATGCTGAAATATAATTTAATCCAATATTTTTCATCAAAACAAGTCAAAAATCAGTTTAGAAACCATTGATTCACAAATTGCCCCCTTCTAGTGATGTTTATGCATAAAATTGTGATTCTAAGTTATAGAATTCACCTTTGGAGAAATCTCACGGAAATATTTGTGTTTTTGGTAGAAAATGAATTTTCTCTCCCAAAAACTCACCCAAACAGAATTAAATCTATAAAAATCAGTAATCAACCTGTTTAAAATAATTTTTCCATAATTTATTTCATAGAAATCAGTTTAGAAATTGAAAGAGAAGAAAAACTTATGATTACGGTCAAGAAATCGCAAAACTGAAAGGTGTTTTCTTAATTTCCATAGAGAGGAATATTTTGAGAGAATTTTTCTATTAAGATACAAAAAAATAAAGTGATGGCTGCTGGCAAATCTAGGTTGGCTGAATTTTACAATATATATTAGGGTTTGGGTGCAATTTCCACTAATACCCTTCATGAACTAGGTTAGGAGGATTTTAGTGTAGTGGGCTTTTGGGTATTTGGGCTTTTTATTTAAATTTTGGACTGATTATAGTTAAAAATAAAAAGAATATTTTTCTTATTATTTCTATAATATTTCTCCCAAAATATTTATTTTAAAAATTATTTTAACATACTCCTAAAATCATTTTATGCTTAAAAATTGTCTTTATGCATGAAAATTTATTTTATTTAAAGTAAATTGTTTTATGCAAATGCACTTTATGTAAATCATTTATTTCATAATAACAACTCATATTATGCATATTAAAATTAATTTAATATGCCACATGCTCATCAATCACGTAGATTACTAATTTTCATGAAAGCACATATTTAACCTTAATAGTTCTAAATCAAGCAAATTATCACTAAAATATCTAGGGTAGGTGTGGATCGTTATGTATACATATATATATATATATATATATATATATATATATATATATATATATATATATATATATTATATAAACCTATTTCTACCACCTTTTATTGTTATAAAACACTTAGAAAACACTCACTCTCCACCAATAGTAGCTATTCTCTCCCTTTCCTCATCAAATTTCAAGGTAAAAATTTATTCAAACTCTCTTTTCTTTAATCAATCTTTATTTTCTGTGAACAGTAAAGAAAATGAAAATATTTTTCTTTTTTTTTTGTTTGATTTAATAGGATTCCAATAGATTTTTTGAATCTTTTTCCTAAGGTATAATTCTAAACATTGCTCTAAAATTATTTAATTGATTGTTTTTGTATAAATATTGAGATTGTTATGATTTATAATGGTTTCTTTTCAATTCCTTAATCTATTATGTTTGATTATTGCATATATGTTTGATTGTTATTTATTAATTTATAGATTTATTGTTTTTGTAAATAAAATCTTTAATAAACATTATAAGAATATTATCATTGAAATCCTATTTTGGAATAGAAATCACAATCTTGATTAAGAAATTAAATGTTTATGTTTGTACCTTCTAAGGGGGGTCCTGCTAAGTTTATATATATATATATATATATATATATATATATATATATATATATATATATATATATATTAAACTAATAATAATAATAAGAAATAATAAAAATAAACAAATAGTAGTATATCTAAATATATGCCATGATTCTTGCATTAATTTTATCTAGTTTAAGGTTCAATTGGTGACAGCTAAATAAGTATGAGAATTGAAATAGACTCTTGATATACTCAATCTTCTGAAGTGATTGTAATATTAATTTTATTCTTGTTACTTGTTGTGGGAGCTATAGTAGGGGACTTTGGTGAGTGTCACCCCCATAGTGTAGCCATTTCAAATGGATATTGTGATGGTTGTGCATACGTATGGTGATATTTGCTTGAATTGTAGGTGCTGCTTGAATTGCAATGAGAGAGTCATTATTAAAATAGGATTTTTAGTTATTGTGGTATTGTAAGGCCTCGCCCGAACACCGGTCCGATCCACTAAAGGGAATCGAAATGCTCATTTGGGAAAGAACTCATGAGGAAGCTCTTGGGCTTATCTATAATAAATTTGAAAATTATTTCTTGGAGTCGCCATCTTAATTTATTTTTATTTGGCAAAATATAAGGAAAAAACCCATTTGACTCCAATTATTACCCAAAGGAAAAAGATCACTAGCTTTGGGGACTAGGTTTTCGGTTTATTTTAACAAAATAAGTTTGGCCAAGTAATATAAAAGTAACTTAAAATATATTTCATGAACAACTAAAATGCATGAACAATTTATAATATGCATAATCATTCAATCCATAAAGTTTATACACAATTAGAATTCAAAATAAAAGAGAGTCAAATTATAATGAAATCCAAACTTAGGGGATACCTCCTCTAGCCCTTATGGGTTTTAGGAAAGTCACACATTCCCCAAACTAAGCCTAATAATAAAGTAAAAGAAAACAAAGTAAAAAAAAAGTGAAGAAAGTGATAGAGGGGGGAAAGTTGGTTAGTTTTGATTGGATTCGATGCCTGAACCAAGCATGCCTACGTATCTTTTTGAATGGGAATCAGAATCCATGTAGTTCTCTCTTCTTGTGAAGGGGTTAGTTTAGCCTAGCCACTTTATCATATTTTGATTGATTAATTAAAAGAGGGTTGAGTTAATTAATTAATTTGATTCATTATCGAGTTGATTAGCTAGCAACCTGGATGAATCAATTTAATAAACAAACTAAAAGAAGCAAGGAAATTTAGACAAAAGAAATTTAAAGGAAAAGAAACTTACCTTGGATGATGGGTGATGGCCAACCTTGGGCAGCGAGCGGTGGCTAGCCTTGGGCGGCGGACACGAGCCTTAGGCAAGAGACTTGCCTTGAACAAGTGGGTGGTAGAAAGCCTTAAACTAGTCAGGTAGGAATCAAGGAGAAACCCCCCAACTCGTTTTGTGAAGCAAGGAGCAAATGCAAAGCAGTTTATTTGAAGTTATTGCTTTTCAAGCCTTAGAAGTTGGTGTTTTGAGGTGTAGGGAGGCCCTCTATATATAGGAGGAGGTTTGAAGCATAGAAAACACAAAATTTCTAATGTGGGATTGCATAAAATCATATTTTCACTTGAGTTACCGCAAAGAGCTTTGCGTTGCCGCAGAGCTCTTTACGGCACAGCCGCATAGGCCTTGCTGCAGCCTTTGCGGCAACGAGCCTGTTTTAGCCCATTTTGTCATTTTCAGCTATTTGTGCTCGTTTATTATCAGTTTTACACGATTCAAATGCATTGTACTTGTTACTCAGTCCTAGATGATTTGAAAGGTGTAAATGCCAAAAAGAAATATTTTGATTTTTTCCATTTTGAGAGTTTTCAGCTTTTAAAGGTTTGTTTACCAAGCCTAGGTGCTTCTAAGGTTCAAACACATACTGGAAGGTGTAAAATTAAGGGTTCATAGCTATCCCCTCATTAGAATTATCTTTGTCTAAAAGGTGATTCTGATGACAGTGAACCTAAGGATGGGAGATGGTAAAAGGAATCAAATTAATGTCTGGGTCAGAGTTTCAACATTTGGGTGAGAGGTGTGGTTGAATTTTAGGGAAGATGCCCTAGATATATTTGGGAGATTTAGCAGCAAGTAGTATATAATAATTGGTAGGAGCTAAAAGTGATGTTCCTGTATGGTAGGAATGATGGCAACCCTGTCTAGTAGGAATCAATGAAGTTGTGATGATGATGATGTTGTCTGGTAGGAATCAATGAAGTGGTGATGATGACGACCCTATATGGTAGGAATTGATAAAGTGGTGGTGATGATGACCCTGTCTGGTAGGAATCAACAAAGTGGTGGTGATGACAACCTTGTCTGGTAGGAATCAACAAAGTGGTGGCGATGATGACCTTGTTTGGTAAGAATCGACGAAGTGGTGGTGATGACGACCCTGTTTGGTAGGAATCGATGAAGTGGTAGTGCTGATGACCCTATCTGGTAGGAATCAACAAAGTGATGGTCTTGTCTAGTAGGAAATAATGATGATGATCCTGTCTGGTAGGAAAAAAAAAGACCCTATCTGGTAGGAATCAACGAAGTAGTGATCCTGTCTGGTAGGAATGATGACGATGATCCTATCTGGTAAGAAAGAAGATGATCCTGTCTGGTAGGAATTAACAAAGTGGTGATCCTGTCTAGTAGGAATGATGATGATGATCCTGTTTGATAGGAATGATGTTAATGATCCTGTCTGATAGGAAAGAAGATAACCCTATCTGGTAAGAATCAACAAAGTGGTGATTCTAAATGATGATGATGATCTTGTATTTCTTTGAGATTTTTGACAATTTACCTTGATTCATGATCCTATTCAATGCAAAAAATGCTAGATAATTATGCAACGGTCTGATACCTTGAACCTGTGAAGGGTCAGTCCTGATATAAAACTGTTGATCTTTAGGAGAAAGATGCCCCCATTTCAGAAGGTGTATATTTGGAAGGGATGTGCCCTCACTTTAGAATGATGGAGAAAAATAGTTTGATCATTTGGTTTTTGGTTGATTGGCTAGCTTAGACATGAAGATGGGCATGTCAGGTATGAGATTGATTGGTTAATGGCTATTAGCAAGGTGTGGTCTTGGAAAAGATTGGGCTATTCAGTTTAAAAGGCTTAGATAGGTATGACTTTGGGGAAGATTTAGTTTGAGGCTAGATTGGAGAGCTAGATCAGAAGGGTCAGGTTATTATAAGGTTTGGGGAAGGTCAGCTTATGGGGCTTGTCCTTAGAGAAGTTCATATGGAAGGCTTAGTCAGGTCTGGCACTTTGACTTGGTTAGGTTACAACCTTTGGGGAGTTTATTAGAAGACTCGGTAAAGTTCTACCTTAGGCTAGGCTCGGTTAGGTCTGGCTTAGAGGAAATGTTAGGCTAAGAAATTAATTAGGGAAGGCTTAGTCAGATTTGGCCTTGGAGGAGACTATGGTCTTTTTGTGAATGGTGAAAGCTAGGCTTAGGCTTCTTAGTTTAGACTTCATAGTGAAAGCTAGGCTTGGGCTTCATGGTGAATGCTTCTTGGTTTAGACTTCATGGTAAAGTCATTTTATTTTGGGCTTTATGTTGAAGGCTTCTTAGTTAGCACTGCATGGTAAAGGCTTTTAGGGAGTGGTTTTTATGGTGAAGGCTTTTAGGCTAGGGCTTCATGGTGAAGACTTTTGGGCTTGGGCTTTAGGGTGAAGTTTTTTTTTTATATATTTTATATTTTATATTTTATATTTTGGGTGAAGATTCTTGGGGAGTGGGCTTGATAGTGAAGGCTTTATGATTTGGGCTTCATGGTAAAGGCTTGAAGGCTTAAAGGTCAGAAGGCTTTGTCAGCTTGGGGGGTGCTTTGGACCTTTTTAGAAGATGGTTATCTTTATCTCAGGTATGGTACTATAGGTTTTGGCCATATAAACACCACAGACTCATGGATAAGTGTTTGCCCTTTGACATGGTTGCATTAGATTTTCTCGCCTATCATACAGTTGGCAGGCCTGGACTCAATTGGACTTTATGGCTAATGTAATTTGTCAAGAAGGCTTGGTCTTTTCAAGGATGATGAGATTTTGCCAATGAGACATGGAATGGGCCTTGACTAGTTCAAGTCCTTCTTTCGCGAGACATGACTTGATTTTGGTTATGCTAGAGAAAGTTGGCTTTAAGGATGATGAGTCTTGAAAAACTTAGGATCTTTGGTTTTGCTCATGGGCTTAGCTCTTAGAAGATGATGAGACTTTGCCTAGGAAATGGTGGTACGAGGCTTAAGTTATGAGGTTTAAGCTTGAAAGGATAGGATGGTACATTTTGAGGTTGAGGAATGGTTCAAAGGTGGGTTGGAAAATCAAGGAGGTTGTATGATTTTGCTATCTGTAGCATGATTTATGGAAAAGAACAAGTCAAGCTAACCTTGTTGTTTTGAGATTAAAGAGACATTTAGAGTGACACTTTATTGGCTTGAATGTAGATGACAAACTAGATGAAAGAAAGTGCCCTAAGGAGCAGTTGAAGGACTGATGAAAAGAGACAACTTGGAGATCATGCTCCTAATAAGAGATAAGAACATGACAGACTAGCAATGTGAGAGATTGTGCTTAAGCTCTTTGAGCTAAGCAACAGATTAATAAAAGATGATGACGAATTAGAAGGACATGCCCTCGTTATGAGATAAGGGCATAGAAGACAATGTCACTTTAGAGTATGAGCCTATAGTGAGGAAAGACGACTTTGAAGATATGAGACGAGATGGATTGATTGAACCTGATTTGACAAACTTTAAATTATATGAAGGAAGATGACTAGGATAAGCTTTCTTTCTCTTTTCTCTCTTCTTTTTTTCTTTAGCTCTAAGTTTTACCTAAGCTGCTCTTTATGAACCTTCAATTTTACACCCTTAGCATCCAACCGTAGCCTTAGCACTTGCTAAATTTAACTCATTGCGTAGAGCTATTAAGGTGGTCCTGCTAACCGGTTAGTGGGCAGGGGTTTGGAGGCAGTGCCCCCAAAAGAAAATTTTTTAGACTTCATTTACATTGCTACCAGGCATCCAAATTTCTTAAACTCCATACCAACAATCAATCTCTAAAAAAAAAAAAAAAGGAACCACCTCGGGAAGCGTGCCGTGCCGCATGGGAGTCGTGCAGCAACGCGTCAGGTCTGCGCGGTACCGCACTATCCCTTTGCGGCACGCCGTAAAGGCCTGACATGGCATCGCACTAGGGCACACCCCCATTCTGCTCTAGTGGGCCCCATATGCGTAAAATGACCTTTTTACCCCTTTTTGTCCACTTATCAGCCATTTTCTGACCCTATCCCCATGGTCTTTTCATATTTCCATTACCTAAACTACCCTCCACCCATTTGCCTATAAATAGGCTCTCTTCCCTTCTCATTCCAAGACATCCCTTGAGTTTGAGTAGATGGTTATCCTCAAATTCCTCTATTCTTCTCCCTCCAATCACTCTCTAATTAATTAATTAATCTTTTTAATTAATTAATTACTTCACCCTAACCAAGTTAATTAATCTTTTTAATTAACTAATTTTTTTATCACTCTTTTTTTTTCAAAAATCATTCCTTTTTTAAAAATCAAATTAATCATTTTTCTTAATCTACCTTTCATCCAAATTAATTAATTAACCTTTTTAATTAATTAATCCATCCATCCTTTTGTCATATTAATTAATTAATCATTTTAATTAATTAATTAATCTTCCAATCCATCCAATCACCCGGTCCCGATAAAACAGAACTTCGGTCCGGTAAAACCCTTCGCCCACCAAAAGTCAAGGTATCAGCCTTTTTCCTCACTTTCAACACAACCAAACCAAAATCAATCTGATTAACTCCTAAACCCCTCCACTTAACAGTGGAACGAACTACGTGGGTTTTGATCCCCATCCAATGGGGTACGTAGGCACATTTGGAATCTAAATCCAAACCTCAAATCCAAATCCCAATCAATCTCTTTTTCCCTTTTTTTCCTTAATTTTCCCATTTAAAAATAAATTAGGGTGGCGACTCCCAAAAATCATTTTTTTAAAATCAACCAAATCCGAACCTAAGGGTTCCATCGTGAGTCTAAACCTGAATGAGCATCCTGGTTCCCTCTAGCAGACTGGGCCGGTGCTCGGGCGAGGCCTCACACCCTTTTTGAGTTTTCAACTTAGTGAGCTTAGATTAATGAAATTTGGGAGAAAACATTCCACTGTGATTTGCTAATTTTCTTCATTTTAAGGGGGTCTAACCTTTGAGTTTTGGATTTGACGAATCTTGTTGCCCCCTGTTGAGTGTATCGTTTGATTTTGTGCTTTATATGAGAGGTCTATTTCTTGACCTACTTTGGTTAGGAGCTGGCAAAGCAATTGTCGATAGCACCTCAATATATGCTAGCTGTGGTGGATTTAATTGACTGTTCATTTCTCTCTCTTTTTTTTTTCTTTTTTTTTTAATTTTAATTTTTATCTTTTTTCTCTCTTTTTCTCTTTTTTTCAAAGCTCATCCATGTTTGCAACAACGGGCTTGTTTTGGCTCGTTTTGCCATTTTTGCCCATTCTTGCTTGTTTCTCATCCGTTTTACATGATTCCATGTGCATTGTACTCATTACACGATTCCATGTGCATTGTACTCATTACTCAGTCCCGGATGATTTGAAAGGGTTTAAATGCCAAAAAGGAATATTTTGATTTTTCCATTTTGAGAGTTTTCAACTTTTTAAGGTTTGTTTATCAAGCCCAAGTACTTTTAAGGTTTAAACACATACTGGAAGGTGTAAAATTAAGGGTTCATAGGTATGATGTGTCAAGCGATGTCACCAGAGAGGAGGTGCAAGTCTGTAAGCACCTGTGTCGACATTATTAGGAGTTAAGGATGACTAAGGTGAGTTCAATAATGGTATTTAGTTCATAAGTTCTTGTCACATTATCATGTCCTGGTACCCAATCATCTATTTATATCCAATTGACTATAATATCTTGAACTGATAAGTATTTCTGCTTACACCTTACCTTCCTTCTTATTGATTATTATTGACCTTGTCATAATTATAATGCATTGTGACTATTTGAACCATAATTTTTTTGTGAAAGCAGTAGTGCCCTTTTAATGTGGGGGTCACATTGGTCATGTGCATATGCAAGCCCATAGGTAGGGTGAGCGTACCTGGCCCTAACTAAGAAGGGTGGTCCTAGTTATGGGGTCTGATTAATTACTCGTGTTATTATGTAAATGGGGTGAGCGAGGCTTGGGTTGCCACCTTGATCAATTTAAGACACACCATCTCCTCTTTATATGACTTCTACTAAAGAATAGAATTTATTACTAAATATCTAAATACCATTTATCAATGAAATCAAAATGAATGTTGAACACCTAGATTTGTATCAATGTTGTAAATTCTCTTTGACTGGGAATCATAAACCTTTGGTTAACCTATTATGATAATTTAATATTTGACTTGGACATTTATAACTTTTGCTTTGATTTGATACACTTTTCTTTCCCTAGTGAGTAAAAAAGTGCTGTTCTAAATTAGCCATTTATTTCTTTGTTTTTCTTGTCTTATTATATAGGGTTATTTACCTTAGTGACAATCCTTTTCCATTGTGTAATCTTACTGAAGAACTCCTCTTTGTCAGTTTTCACTTCTGGTATTAATAGTGTTTCACTATCATTGTCATGATTTTATACTTGTTGCTTTTATTAACTCATTGAGACTTACTCTTATTCCCTTTCTTTTCTTTCTTATTCCAAGGAGATTGTGCTAGCTAAGGTAACCTCAAGAATTATGTGCCTTCTATTGAGCGTTGGAGTCATCATCTAGAGTAGAGCTTTATGGATCATTGAGTCTTATTCCATTAATTGGATAGTTTTCATCATGCATCATTTGGGTTATTGGATTACCTTAAACCATTTTGAATTATTAGAAGTTTATTTATTTTGTTATGTGAATTGATAATAACCTATGGATATTACTTTGGCAATTGGATGTTTAATTTGGATTTATAAATGAAACTTTGTTTACCCTTTTTCCATATAAAAAACCTTATTATTTTTTAGATTAATGGGTTCTATAAGCTTAGGTAGTCTTATGCGATTCCCAAATCCTAGGACTATTGCATCTTTCTAGGCTAGGGTGTGACAAAGGTTGTATCAAAGCCTTAGTTTTTAATATGGTTAAGGGAGTCATTTTTTTTTAAATGAACATCATGCATGTGTCATCCATGGAGCATAGGAAATTCATGATTGTCATTGCAAGTCATTCATTAGGTTAGATCTGCTAAAGGTTCATGATGCATAAAGCCTCTTAGATAGGATGGAGTATCTCTATTCCATTACTGTGTTGCTATATGTTGCTATTTGTGTGTTGTAGATGCCATCATTACTTAGAAAGAGAGTTGCTCTCAACACTCACTCTAGTACTAGAGAGAGAAAGATGACAAAATATCTTGAGGATACTCTATACTCCACCTTGGTTCAAGATTTTGAAGAAAAAATACGAGGCATGGATAAGGAGTTTGTAAGGCTGAGTGACTCACTAGAGACCTTTAAGAGGTAGAGTGAGGAGATGACAAAGATGGTTAGGGAGACTGGTGAAGAAATCTTTCATATTTAGAATCGAGTAGCCAAGGTAGTAGATGTTTTAGCAAAGGCAATAAATCATCCTCTAGTGGTCCCTATTTATAAGTGTTTAGAATGCCATGGGCATGATCATCCTACCAGTGTCTTCTTGAGAGCATAGTACCACATCAGCTGAAGGTTAGGTTGATTGCCTATGTGACCAGTGCAAAGTGTGTAATAGCATTAAGATAGAGTTAGACCTAAAGGAGGATGAGGAGTAGCATGATCATGGAGTGGGTAGCTATAGACATTCAGACTAAGCAGTGGAGTTAGTAAGTTGTGTGAGGAATCTTAAGTTAGAATTAGTTGAGATTGTTTTTTTCTTTTGTACTTGACTTTTTTTTGAATATTGCTAATTTCATATACTATTATCGGGTTGTACCCAAGGCTTATTTTGGATATGTTTATGATGTTATTTTAGTATTGCGAACTCTGAAATTTTGATATTGAGATATAATAAAATGACTATTGAACTGAGCATATTGTTTAACTAAGTTTATTATTTTGTTAATGTGAAATTTCAATATCTGATGTGTGCATATGTGATGTACTTATAGCTACTTGTGCATAAAGATAGTATATAATGATTGAACTAGAATGTTAGAAATTGGTTATATATTACTAAATTCACTATTTATGGTAAATAAAATACCGTGCTATAGACACATTCCATCCATTAAGCATAACAACAATAGTAGCAGCATGGCACCAAACTAGGTGTCAAATGTACATCTTTACACAAAGAGCTATGCTAATGTGATAAGGTACTAGTGACTATTTGTAACTAAGGGCCAAGCCCACCTAATGACATTGAAGTTGTCACATCCCAACCTTAGAGATATGACGGTCCTGAACATAGGGAGACATAAGGTCACCCACGCTTGTAGAACCCACTTACTCATAAACAAAACATGCCTAGGATCGTACCAAACCTCTTACAATATCTCATTTAAAACATTTAGATGAATACCTTTAATTGCAGAAGTCTATAATTAAACATTACACATAAATCCATAAGGAAAATAATATATCTCAAATGAGTATCAATCAACATTCCCGGAGCATCTAATGACAAGACTTCATAAAATAGTATTATTGATAACTTGGATAAGGAATCCCCTAAGTGAAGTAGAATGCTTAAGCCATCACCTTGCCTACTCAAATTTGCTCACTTAGAACTACACAAGGAAAAGGGGTGAGATAGATGATCTTAATGAGTAAATGATAAAGCACATACATTATCACATATTCCTTTGAAAAGGAAACACATAGCTTAGACACATAGTTCATGATTTATAATTCATGAATCAAGTTACAATTTAACAAGGGTTCAATTTGGCAAGTTTGCAGAAATCACACTTATAACATATAGTGAGTGAAGGCCATTGCTCTATCATTATAACTTATTAATGAGAGGTGGCCTTATACCAAATTCCAACTCCTATCACTTATAAGGCATGAAGCTGATCAGGCTCCACAGCTAGAACTGCCCCTTTCTAGCTAAGGTGGATACACTATCCCTATCCATTGGGTTAAGACCGTGTGCACAAGTTTTAATGATTACCCGCATCAGCACGAGGATTATGCATAAGGGGTTAAAGGTACCATAGCTAGAGCTAATGGTAATCACAAATAACAATATCATATAAGGCAATAATAACATGTATCCCAATAACAATAGTGGTTTAACTTTCAAACAAAGATACAATGATAATGCAGTTTTAGAAAGAATATAAGTTAGGGTGATAATCACAAGAAATTCTCATTGGATAAACAAAATAGTTTTAGACCAAATGTCCTTTGGCAACCCAAGGTTTACAAAGAATCACTTAATTAAATTTTAGGATAAAAAGGAACTTGGGTTTCAAAGATTGCAAAGGCTTACATAACAATATATCACATTTTTATAACACAACATAATGTTGTTCATACTTATAACATGAACATGGCATTTACATACACTTATAGAATGAATACGTTGTTTGCCCACCTTGGGGTTCCTTTGCTCCTAGTATACGTAGTCCCTTTGCACTTCTAAAGCTCCTCAAACTCTAACATAATATTTAATTTAATACTTAGTATTTATTTATTAATGATGCTTCTATCCCATAACTACCCTATGCATATATAGCATATACATACACTTAGAGTTGCACATATAAGTGTACTCATCACTTGCATATAATATGTTGACTTTAAAAGTCTTGTACACTTAAGCCTTATACGCTTACATGAAAACACATTATAATCATGTCAATACCTTTCTAAGGTCATCAAAATATTATTACCTCAATATCAATTCACTTTAACAATCATCTTAATACACTTTACACTTCCATACATGTCAACTTAACAATTAACCTTTCAAGTGTCATGCTCAACTCTTATGATCCTTTTTTTTCAATTGTCACTTCATCAACTCAAAACCATGTATTTATTATCAAGTCATTATAACATCTAGTTCCATATTTTCCAATCACATTTGCATTTTGATCATAATATAAGGTTAAGATACCTTAAGTATACCAAAATGCCTTTAAGCTCATCTAGGGTCATACCTTCAACTAACATGAAATTTTATCATTTATTATACATACATACATATCAATAATCATCAAAACACATCACACAACAATTATAAACATTGGGACAAAAATATTTATGTAGGTCGAATGCATCACGAAAAGGAAAAAACTAAATTCTCTTTCTTTTCGCACTTTCTGTCTATTTCGAAAATATGTAAAAACATGGTTTGGACCAAGATTTTTCATGTAAACATGATAAAAATCATTTTAAATTATTAATTTATATGAATCGGCCACAAATAGTATTGCTTATACATGAAAATTCAACTTTTGAATTATAGAGTACAAAACTATGAGTTTTCTTATTTTCTGTATTTTTTGGTCATTTCAAAAATATGTAAACAGATTGTTTAAACCATTATTTTTCATTCAATCTTAGAAAATATTAGTTTAGAACATGTCCATGCATGATTTGGCAGCCACAGATAATATTTATATAAAAATTTCCAAATTTAAGGCTTAGGTGAAAAATTATGAGTTTTCGTGCTTTCCATGCTTTTTGTTCATCACAGTAATGTACAAACACATAATTCAAATCATTGTTTTTCATCTAAAAAAAACAAATATCATATTAGAATGCTTTCTCACACAAATTGGCAGCCACATGCTAATTTAATAATAGAATTTTCCAACTTCTAAGTTCTAGCACAAAAACCTTGAACTCCTTTGTTTTCCAAAACTTTTCGGTCATCATGGAAATATACAGAAATATAACTTAATCAAATATTTTTCATCAAAACAAATCAAAAATCAGTTTAGAAAACAATAATGCACAAATCGCCCCCCTCTAGTGATGTTTATGCATAAAAATTGTGATTTTAAGTTATAGAATTCACCTTTGGAGAAATCTCGCGGAAAGGTTTGTGTTTTCAATAGAAAATAGATTTTCTCTCCCAAAAACTCACCCAAACAGAATTAAATCTATAAAAATCAGTAATTAACCAGTTCAAAATAATTTTCCCATAATTTATTTCATAGAAATCAGTTTAGAAATTGAAAAAGAAGAAAAACTTACGATTGCGATAAGGAAATCACGAAACTGAAAGGCGTTTTCTTAATTTTGGTAGGGAGGAATATTTTGAGAGAATTTTTCTGCCAAGATATAGAAAAATAAATTGATGGCTGCTGGAAAACCTAGGCTGGCTGAATTTTACAATATATATTAGGGTTTGGATGCAATTTCCACTAATACCCTTAATAAACTAGGTTACGAGGATTTTAGTGTAGTGGGCTTTTGGGTATTTGGGCTTTTTATTTAAAATTTGGGCTGATTATAATTAAAAATAAAAAGAATATTTTTCTTATTATTTCTATAATATTTCCCCCAAAATATTTATTTTAAAAATTATTTTAAAATACTCATAAAATCGTTTTATGCTTAAAAATTGTCTTTATGCATGAAAATTCATTTTATTTAAAATAAATTCTTTTGTGTAAATACACTTTATGCAAAATCATTTATTTTATAATAACAACTCATATTATGCATAATTGAAATTAATTTAATACGCCGCATGCTCATCAATCACGTAGATTACTAATTTTCACGAAAGCACACACTTTAACCTTAATAGTTCTATATCAAGCAAATTATCATGAAAATTTCTAAGGTAGGTGTAGGTTATCACATTCTCCCCCCCTTAAAAGAAATTTATCCTCAAATTTAAATCCTTACCTAACTACTTTTGAAAAGCTAAGGATGTTTCTGCTGCATCTCTTCCTCTGCTTCCCAAGTGCACTCATCTACCCCATGATTTCGCCACTAGACCTTAATCATGGGTATCTCCTTGTTTTTTAACTTCTTCATTTATTTATCCACTATAGCTATTGGTGACTCCACATAGGATAGTTGTTCATCTAACAAAATTTCTGGAGGTAAGAGAACATGAGATGGATCTGACACATATTTCCTTAGCATAGAGATGTGAAACACTGGATGCACATGTGCCATAGTTAAAGGCAGGGCAAGAATATAAGATACCTCTCCAACCTTATCTAAGATTTCGAAAGGACCAATGAAACGAGGTGATAATTTCCCCTTCTTGCCAAATCTCATAATTTCTTTCATTGGAGAGACCTTTAAGAATACGTGATCTCCTATAGCAAATTGGATGTCTTTTCGCTTAGGGTTCGCATAACTCTTTTGCCGATTGAAGGCCGTCTTCAGTCGATCCTGAATTAATGGTACTTTCTTGGTAATCTCGTTAAGTAATTCTTTAGTTGATGATAGCTAAACCTTAATTCTTCAGTCGATCCTGAATTAATGGTACATTTCTACATGCTTGTCACCAGGTTCAATCCAACAAACTGGAGTATAACATCTTCTCCCATACAATGCTTTATATGGTGCCATGCCAATGGATGAATGATAACTATTATTGTAGGCGAATTCAATCAAGGGTAAATACTTATCCCAACTACTGCCAAAGTCCAGGACACACATCCTTAGCATATCTTCTAGTGCCTGAATTATCCTTTCAAACTGTCCATCTGTTTGAGAATGAAATGCCGTACTGAAATCTAGTTGTGTCCCTAACGCTTCTTGTAACTTCTGCCAGAACCTTGAGGTGAATTGAGTTCCTCGATCTGAGATGATAGAAATTGGCACTCCATGTAGTTTCACGATCTCATTTACATATAATTGTGCATACTGAGCTGCAGAATATATGGTCTTAACTCCCTGAAAATGAGCAGACTTTGTCAATCGATCCACTATAACCCATATAGAGTCATATCCTTTAGAGGTTCTAGGCAAGCCGACAATGAAGTCCATAGTGATGCGCTCCTACTTCCATTCAGGTAGTCGAATCTCTTATAGCAATCCTGAGGGTTGCTAATGTTCATACTTGACTTATTGGCAAGTTAGGCAGGATGCTACAAACTTAGCCACATCTTTCTTCAGTCCAGGCCACCAATAGTTAGCTTTCACACCATGGTACATCTTGATAGTTTCTAGGATGAGCACAGTAAGGTGTCTGATGTGCCTCCTTCAATATCCTTTCCCTTAATCCATCCACATTAGGCATGCATACTTTATTCTTGCACTTTAAAATTCCATTGACCATTTCAACCTCAGAGTTCTTTCCTTCTCTCATCTCATCCTTCAACTTCATCATGTGTGGGTCCTTATCTTATGAATCCTTTATCTCTTCCATTAACTTAGACCTTACGTGAAAATGAGCCAATAAAACTCTTGATCCTCTAATCTCCAGTTTCAATCCTTGATTAAATAATTCCTTTAGTTCCTTCATGATCGGCCTCTTTCTCACATCCACATGGGCTAGGCTTCCCATCGACTTTCGACTCAAAGCATCTGCCACTACATTCGCCTTCCCAGGATGGTAGAGAATCTGATAGTCATAATCCTTCAATAGTTCAATCCATCTCCTTTATCTCAGGTTGAGGTCTCTTTCGCTTAAGATGTACTGAAGACTCTTATGATCTGTGTAGATCTCACACTTCATCCCATACATGTAATGTCTCCAGATCTTTAGAGTGAACACTACTGCGGGTAATTTCAAATTGTGAGTAGGATAATTCACATCATGCCTCTTTAGTTGTCATGATACATAGGTGATGACTTTACCATTTTGCATCAAGACACACCTAAGTCCTACTCTCAAAGCATTGCACAGTGAACCCTTCTTCTCCTTTTGGTAATGTCAAAATTGGAGCCGATATCAAACATTTCTTGAGCTTCTGAAAACTCTTCTCACAGGACTCTTCCCAATTGAACTTAACTTTCTTTCTAGTCAACTTGGACAATAGAGCTGCTATCTTAGAAAAGTCCTATATGAATCTCTGATAATATCCAGCCATGCCTAAGAAACTTTGTACTTCCAATACTTTTGTAGGCCTTGGCCAATTTGCTACTCCAACTTTCTTAAGATTAACTTGAATCCCTTTCTTACTTACTACATGTCCAAGAAAGTTGACAGACTCCATCCAAAACTCACACTTGGATAACTTAGTGTAGAGTTGGTGATCATGCAACGTTTGAAGCACGATCCTCAAATGTCCTTCATGTTCTTCTTTATTCTTTGAGTAAATTAGGATGTCATCAATGAACACGATCACAAACTTGTCGAGGAATGGTTTAAACACTCGATTCATCAAGTCCATGAAAGCAACAGGAGCATTCGTCAAACTGAATGGCAAAATCGTGAACTCATAGTGTCCATATCTAGTACGACAGGCAGTCTTGCAGATGTCTTCTCCATAGATCTTTAGTTAATGATAGCTAAACCTTAAGTTAATCTTGGAAAAGTGACCAGCTCCTTACAATTGATCAAAAAAGATCATCGATCCTCGACAATGGGTATTTATTATTCATAGTGACCTTGTTAAGTTGGTGATAGTCAATGCACATTCGGAACGAGCCATCCTTCTTCTTTACAAATAGCACTAGAGCACCCTATGGCGAACTGCTTGGTCGGATAAAACCCTTATTGAGCAAATCATGCAATTGCATCTTTAACTCTTTTAGCTCCATTGGTGTCATACGATATGGCAGTATTGATATAGGTTGTGTACTAGGTAGTAGCTTAATGTTGAACTTGATCTCACGATCAAGTGGTAATCCAGGTAAATCTTATGGAAAGACATCCATGAACTCATCCACCACTAGAATGTTCTCGTCTCGAATGGCAGCCTCTTTGTCAGCATCGATTACATGGGCTAGGTACACTTGGCACCCTTTCCTTAACATCCATCTCGCTCCTAAGGCTGATATCAAGTTCAGAGGATTTCATTCCTATCTCCTTAATGCACAAACTCCTTCCCATCTCTAGTTTAAAACTTGACAAGTTTCTTTCTACAGTTGATACGAGCCCCATGCTCATATAACCAGTCCATCCCTAATATCACATTGAATTCTAGTACATCTAATTCTAGCAATACTACCAAAAGTTTTTATCCATTAATATCTATATTACAACCTTTATACCCATACCTTACTTCCATCACTTCCCCCAAAGGAGTTGATATTACTAACAGTTCACTCATCAGTTCCTTATCTATAATAGGTACTTAGCAAAATAAGGTGACACAAAAGAATGGGTAGCACCAGAATCAATTAAACATTTTGTGCTAGAACTTTGGATAGGGATGATACCTGTGATGGCTGTGTGCAAATCGCGAGCCTCTTACTGATTTAAAGTAAAGACTCAACCCTTGCTCTTATTCTCTATTGTCGGTGCATTCCCAATAGTTATCCCTTTGTCCTTGACTCCTTGTCCTTGCGATTGGAATGGTTTAGATTATGAGGTGCTGTGTTCACGTTTCCTTGACTCCTCTTTTGAGGATAGTCCTTAATAAAGTGTTCCATTTGCCCACACTTAAGGCATGCATTAGAATCTCTTCGGCAAATTCTAAGATGCTTCTTTCCACATTTGCCGCAAGTGGCAAATTCTTACTTAGTTTGATTATTCCATGGTCCAGAGGATGAAAATTCCTTCTTTGGGCCTTCTCCACTTCCATGCTATCCCCCATGACTTTTGTTCCTATGCCTTCCCTTTTGGTCTCGTTCAGCTTATTCGGCTCTCTCTACCTTATACCTTTTCTCCATTATCTTAGCCTTATCTATGAGCTTGGCTAAGGTTGCAAATTTTGTTGCTGCCAACGAATTGAATAGAGGCATGATCAGTCCTTTTAGGAAATGATTGATGCAGCTTACTTTAGTAGGAATGATGTTGACGACAAATCGGCTAAGTCGATTAAACTCCTTAGCATAATCTGACATGGACATCCCTAGCTTTTGCTTCAATTGCTCGAACTGCAATGCTCTATCTTGCCTTTCTCCTTCTGGCAAGGACTAATCCATTACTTCCTACTTAAACTTTGCCCATATAGGTGGGTCTACCCTGTAAAGCCATTCTTCAATGCTTCTCTCGTACCAATACCAAGCTTCTTTCTTGAGTTAGAGTCCTACTAACTTGATCACTTGAGCATCTAATCAAGATAAACGATGGACTAGCTTATCCATCTCATCCAAAAATTCCTGCATGTCATCTCCTTCCTTACCACAAAAGGTAGGCAGTTGTAGCTTCTTAAACTCTACTATGGTCATCCCTTCATCAGGTAGCTACTTCCTCTCTCTTCGAGCAGGTGCCACTACCGCAGATGGTGGTGCTTCCCACCTTTGAGCTTGCAGCTCATCTAGTTCCTTGTGCAAGTCTCTCATTTCCTCCTGCATGGCGTGCACTTCTTGCAAAGATGCTTCCTCACTAGAGCCTATAGTCGGTGCCCTCGAGTTGGATCTTTCTCTTGACCATAGAGGTGCAGAGGCAGCATTAGATGTAGTGTTTGATATGACATCATCATTAGCCTTAACGGATTGGGCAGCTGTGCGAACCTTATTCTTGGGAAGCATTCTATCTATCACGATAAGGGAATTTAGTACAAATCCCCTAACCTAACCCCTTCAATCCCATTACTATACTATCATAAATGATCATGCATTTATCATGTCACATTCCTAAGCACATGTCATATATGTATCACATATCACATAGTTTTGCACATATCACACATCACAATCAAGTAGTATATATCTCATAATGTAACATCATATCATAATAATAAAAGAAATCATCTCATACTAGGTAGCTAGGCAATCAAGGAATAATCATTCATATCATATAAAGTACTATGCCGTTACGTCGGTCATCACCATCTAGTCGACCTAGCTCTCGTGTCCACCACTAGAGCAATCAAGAGCGACATGGTCATTGCTGCCACATCGGTAGCAAAGAAGACCTCTATCTTGATGGTGATTAATTAATGACGCAGACCTCGCTGGTGAGTAGTCTCCTCCATGCTGAACAATCCTTGACTTGAGTTGCTCCACATCCTCCCTTCGGGCATGAATCATAACCTTAAGACATCGATTTTCCTCCTTCAAGTATGAGTAATTATCCTTCAATTTTTGGATCTTACTATAAACCCAATCAAGATCTAAGCACTCTTCAGTATTCTCTTCTTCGTCAGGGGTCTCCTCCTTCGTGGGGTGAATCATAGTTATGAATCTCTCAAACATTTTAGGCCAAGTCCTCTTATAGGTCACACGGGGCGCTCTGGGTCACGGTGCTCAAGCAGGTGTAATCTTTTTGTTCATATGCCAGAAGAATCATAAGCAAGCAAACAATAACAAGGATTTACTAAAATCTACTAGGATTTCATGGAACTATGCTAGCGATAGACTGTAAGTGACATGACAGGAAAATTCCTATGCTCTAGGATTATACTTATAATTAAGCAACTCTTATAAAACAAGCCTAAACTAGACTTTTAAAACCATGCTCTGATACCATCTTTGTCACATCCCAACTTAGAGATATGACGGTCCTAAGCATGGGGAGACATAAGGTCACTCACGCCCATAGAACCCACTTACTCATAAACAAAACATGCCTAGGATCGTACCAAACCTCTTATAATATCTCATTTAAAACATTTAGATGAACACCTTTAATTGCAGAAGTCTATAATTAAACATTAAACATAAAATCTATAAGGAAAAAAATGTATCTCAAATGAGTATCAGTCAACATTCCCAGAGCATCTAATGACAAGACTTCATAAAATAGTATAATTGATAACTTGGACAAGGAATTCCCCAAGCAAAGTAGAATGCTTGAGCCATCACCTTGCCACCTCACATTTGCTCACCTTGAACCACACAAGGAAAAAGGGGTGAGATAGATGATGTTAATGAGTAAATGATAAAGCACATACATTATCACATATTCCTTTGGAAAGGAAACACATAGCTTATACACATAGTTCATGATTTATAATTCATGAATCAAGTTACAATTTAGCAAGGGTTCAATTTGGCAAGTTTGCAGAAATCACACTTATAACATATAGTGAGTGAAGGCTATTGCTCTATCACTCAAACTTATTAAGGAGAGGTGGCCTTATACCAAATTCCAACTCCTATCACTTATAAGGAATGAAGCTGATCAGGCTCCAAGGCTAGAACTGCCCCTTTTTAGCTGAGGTGGATACATTACCCCTATCCATCGGGTTAAGACCGTATGCACAAGTTCTGATAACTACCCACATCAGCACGAGGATTATGCATAAAGGGTTAAAGGTGCCATAGCTAAAGCTAATGGTAATTACAAATAATAATATCACATAAGGCAATAATAACATGTATCCCAATAACAATGGTGGTTTAACTTTCAAACAAAGATACAATGATAGTGTAGTTCCAGAAAGAATATATGTTAGGGTGATAATCACAAGAAGTTCTCATTGGATAAACAAAATAGTTTTGGACCAAATGTGCTTTGGCAACCCAAGGTTTACAAAGAATCACTTAATTAAATTTTAGGATAAAAAGGAACTTGGGTTTCAAAGATCACAAAGGCTTATATAATAATATATCACATTCCTATAACACAACATAATGTTGTTCACACTTATAACATGAACATGGCGTTTACTCACACTTGCAGAATGAATACGTTGTTTGCTCACCTTGGGGTTCTTTTGCTCCTAGTCTACGTAGTCCCTTTGCACTTCTAAAGCTCCTCAAATTCTAACATAATATTTAATTTAATACTTAGAATTTATTTACTCATGATGCTTCCATCCTATAACTACCCCATGCACATATAGCATACACATACACTTAGAGTTGCACATATAAGTGTACTCATCACTTGCACATAATACATTGACACTAAAAGTCTTGTACACTTAGGGCTGATAGGCTCACACAAAAACACATTACGATCATGTCAATACCTTTCTAAGGTCATCATAAGATTATTACCTCGATATCAATTCACTTTAATAATCATCTTAATACACTTTACACTTCCATACATGCCAACTTAACAATTAACCTTTCAAGTGTCATGCTCAACTCTTATGATCCTTTTTTTTCAATTGTCACTTCATCAACTCAAAACCATGTATCTATTATCAAGTCATCATAACATCTAGTTCCATATTTCCCAATCACATTTGCATTTTGATCACAATATAAGGTTAAGATACCTTAAGTATACCAAAATGTCTTTAAGCTCATCTAGGGTCATACCTTCAACTAACATGCAATTTTATCATTTATTATACATACATACATGTCAATAATCATCAAAACACATCACATAACAATTATAAACATTGGGACAAAAATATTTATGTAGGCCGAATGCATCACCAAAAGGAAAAAACTAAATTCTCTTTCTTTTCGCACTTTCCGTCTATTTTAGAAATATGTAAAAACATAGTTTGGACCAAAATTTTTCATGTAAACACAACAAAAATAATTTTAAATTATTAATTTATAGAATTGGCCACACATAGTTTTGCTTATACATGAAAATTCAACTTTTGAATTATAGATTACAAATCCATGAGTTTTCTTATTTTCTGTATTTTTTGGTCATTTCAGAAATATGTAAACAGGTTGTTTAAATCATTATTTTTCATTCAATCTCAGCAAATATCAGTTTAGAACATGTCCTTGCATGATTCGGTAGCCATAGATAATATTTATACAAAAATTTCCAAGTTTTAAGGCTTAGGTGAAAAATAATGAGTTTTCGCGCTTTCCGCGCTTTTTGTTCATTACAGCAATATACAGACACATGATTCAAATCATTATTTTTCATCTAAACAAAACAAATATCACATTAGAATGCTTTCTCAGACAAATTGGCAGCCACATACTAATTTAATAATAGAATTTTCCAACTTCTAAGTTCTAGCACAAAAACCTTGAACTCCTTTGTTTTCTGAAACTTTCTGGTTGTCACAAAAATATGCAAAAATATAATTTAATCCAATATTTTTTGTCAAAACAAATAAAAAATCAGTCTAGAAAATAATAATGCACAAATTGCCCCTCTCTAGTCATGTTTATGCATAAAAATTGTGATTTTAAGTTATAGAATTTACCTTTGGAGAAATCTTACAGAAAGATTTGCGTTTTCAGTAGAAAATAGATTTTCTCTCCCAAAAACTCACCCAAATAAAATTAAATCTGTAACCAGTTCAAAATAATTTTCCCATAATTTATTTCATAGAAATCAGTTTAGAAATTGAAAGAGAAGAAAAACTTATGATTACGGTCAAGAAATCGCAAAACTGAAAGATGTTTTATTAATTTCAGTAGAGAGGAATATTTTGGGAGAATTTTTCTGCCAAGATACAGAAAAATAAATTGATGGCTGCTGGAAAACTAGGCTAGTTGAATTTTACAATATATATTAGGGTTTGGGTGCAATTTCCACCAATACCCTTAATGAACTAGGTTAGGAGGATTTTAGTGTAGTGGGCTTTTGGGTATTTGGCCTTTTTATTTAAATTTTGGGCTGATTATAATTAAAAATAAAAAGAATATTTTTCTTATTATTTTTGTAATATTTCCCCCAAAATATTTATTTTAACAATTATTTTAAAATACTCATAAAATCATTTTATGCTTAAAAATTATCTTTATGCATGAAAATTCATTTTATTTAACATAAATTCTTTTATACAAATACACTTCATGTAAATCAGTTATTTCTTAATAACAACTCATATTATTCATATTAGAATTAATTTAATATGCCACATGCTCATCAATCATGTAGATTACTAATTTTCATGAAAGCACACACTTTAACCTTAATAGTTCTATATCAAGCAAATTATCACGAAAATTTCTAGGGTAGGTGTGGGTTGTTACAGAAGCTATGCGATGAGAGATTTTTATTTTATGAAGAGAGCTTGTTGAGGTTAGAGAACCGAGGTGAGAGATGCTCCACCACCACTTATCGTTCCTAACTAGCACCGTGAGAAGGTTGAAGCACCATTACCATCGATAGCACCCTTTCGTGTTATGAGATGCATGCTGCTTGATGAAGGTGTCTTTATTAATGAGTTTAAAAAGATGAAACCGCCTGAGTTCAAAGGTGAAGAGGGTGAGGACCCTCAGGAATATCTTAAAGAGCTAGACAAGATTGCACAATGGTTGGTACACTTTGCTAAGAAAGTGATAGAGTTGGTCAATATACAGCTAAAGAAAGGCACTTGGGACTAGTTCCAAATGAACATCGAGGAGCACCTGTAGGGTGATGAGCTACCTACCTAGGTTGAGTTCAAGCAAGGACTCTTGGATGAATACTTGATAGAAGGGGAGCATCAAAATTGTGCACTCCAGTTTGAACAATTGAAGTAGAAGTTTGGAATCACCATTTTTAATTATGTTTAAGAATTCAAATACCTAAGCAAATATGCAACCCATATCATCCCTGCTAAGGCGAGTAGAGTCAAAAGGTTGAAATGTGGACTGATTACCTTATTTTTCAATGCTCTAGTGGCTACTGATTTTCCTACTATAGTTAAGTTGGTTGATAAGTGCATGAATTCTTATATTTTGCCCCTTGATTTAGCATGTTTTATTCTATAAATTGAGTTTAATTTGTTTGTTCAAGTGCTTTTTAGAGTAATTTCTTGTAATTATTCATATTTTGGAATTCCATGATCATTTGAGCTCGAATTGAGGTTAAAAATTGAGAAACGGTGCAATTTTTATGTAATTTTGACTACGGTCATGCCTTAGGCCATGCCCATGGCGTTTGGCGTGGCATAAGAGCTTGAATTCCAGTAGCCTTACATGCCCAAGAGCCATAGGCGTGTCCTTGGCTGTGTGATGCTATGGAGGTTCAATAGCTTTGAACACTTTATAGTATTTTGAGTATAACTTGTGATAAAAAGCTTTGATTGAGGTAATTCAAGCACCATTGGAAAGAGAAAGAGCTACAAATGTTAAGAAGACCAAAAATTCTATTTCCTTTATTTTCTAACCCAAACTTGGCACACAATGCAGACATTGTATCTTAGCACCTAGCCTGGCTATGCTGACATGGCAAAAATTGGCCAATCCATGCTTGACACTAATATAAACCCTAATGAGCCTTAAAGCACTATAAATGAAATAATATACATTAGAAAAGAGGAGCTCTTTCTTAGGTTTTTAATAGCCGCCCTCAAAGGGGGAGAAGGAGTTTTATGCAGAATTTTCATGGTGAATATCCAATATGCTACTGATTTTGAAGAGGAATGAAGATTGAAGCAGGGATTTCTCATCGTCTATGGATTGTTTGAGTTTCCTTTACCTTCTCTCATATTCTTTATTCCAATTCTCTGTTATGAATTAATTTGTTATTTATTTGGATAAAGATGAACCCTAGTTCTTAATTGTATGAACTGAATAATTTATTTTGAATCAATTTATCATTGGATTATTTTATTTTCATGATTTATGATATTTATTCTAATTAGCAATTATCCGTTTGTTGTTTAGATATTATTTCTATATTAGATGAGCAGATATACCTCGATATAGATAGATCACTCATGGGAATAGAGAGTTGATGGGGTGCTAGAGATAGACCTACAAGACTTCTTTAGATGTTAATCTCTTAATCTTAATACTGCTCCTATTTGATTATAAGTTGAGAAGAAATTCCCCTATAATACTTAGGAAGTTAGGGATTTAATCACTTGAAAAAGATTTTTATCTAATTTAGTGAGAGTCCAATTTAATTCATTGTTTGAATGATTCATATCATTGTTCTTGATATGCATAAGAGGCTAGGGGAATTCAATATCTGGATGAACTTTGTTATTGATTTTCTATCATCTTTCCTTTATTGCTTTCATAGATTAGTTTTAAATAGTTTAGTTTAATTAATCTTGAATTTGGTTCAACTAGACAATGGTTTAAGTTTGAGCTACTACTTGTGTCGGTGTCTCTATGGATCGACCTCATTACTGCTATACTAACTAAATGATAGGTGCATTTGCCTAGAGCTAGGGTAGAATTAGTTGTCAAGCTATTATAAATGTAAAACTCCTGGTGCCGCAAAATGCCAGTCATTGGTTGATAAAGCTCAGATATTGAAGATGAGGCATAAGGCAAATAAGGAAAAATGAGATGAGAAAGAGGTCAAGAGTAAATTCAAAAGTAGGAGTTAAGGTAATCCACACAAAGGCAACATTATTCAAGCTACTAGTTTTGAGCACACCACTGCTCAAACACCATATAGACCTTAAGATGATTGAAAAGATCAATGCCTTACAGTAAGTGCATTCTTAACATTGACTTCTAGGAATATGAACACGAGGCATAAAGAACCACAAAGATCTAATTTGTCCAACTATGCCATCTGTGGAAGGTAGCATGGCAAAGTATGCTGGAGAGCAATTGGATTATGTGCTAGTTGTGGAGGGATGGGCCATTTCATTTAGGATTGCCCCAATCGAAATAATCTGAGAGCTACACCAATTGCATCCAAACCTACAATGCAAATGAGTGGAGCCGAGAATCGAGCTCCTATAAATGGGAACAAAGATAAGTGCGAGTTTCAGGGATAAACTTTTAGGTTGTTCAAACCATAGAAAGAAATGGAAAAGGGCAAGTTTTTGCCTTAAACTAGCAATATAGTAAGGTTTCCAATAATGTGATGATAGGTATGGTGTCTCTTGATACTATTCTAGCTAAAAGCTTGTTTAACTCTTGGGCAACCCATTCTTTTGTGTCGCCTGCTTATGGTATGAAATTGTGTAGAACTAAAAAGTTGTTGCATGAACCCTTAGTGATAACCACATCTTTAGGTGAGACATAGAAGTAGATAAGGTTCTCAAAGGGTGTACAGTAGAGATTGAGGATAGATCTATGCTACTAGATTTGATAAAATTGGAAAAATTAGAATTCAATGTTATCTTATGGATGGATTAGTTATCTATTTATAACATGCATATAGACTATTAAGATGAGGGAATCTTGTTCAAGGACAAGACCCAGAGTGAGATTAGTTATCAAAGGGATAATTGTACTATAAATGATTATTATGCATTACATAAGAGTAACTCTAGAAATGCTAAAGAAATTAAATTTTAGAGTGATTAGGGTGATCAATAATGATAATAGTTTTAAATAATCTAAGTATTGGCTTATATGAATATGAAGAATAGATTGAAGATCATAAATTGAAAATGTACGTATGCTTATTTTATTGGTATGATATGAGACATGGTTTGCTAATGAAATGCTTAAGGTAAGTTAGAATATAATTATCACTTATAGGCAACCAAATGCTTGTAATGTAGCAAATTTTTGTTCATGAGATAATAAGTAAAGTTTTTAAATGACATTTAGCATGAGAATGGAGAAATCATGAGTATATAGAGACTATGGTTATGGAATTATGAGTTTAAGGTCATTTAGAATTAAGAAGGTCATTAGTGTTTGTTTATATGAAAAGTATAATAATTGATGGCATGAGAGCTATGATTTGATTGTTAATATTTGATTTTGATATTGATGAGTACATGAGAAAGGATATGTTTAAGATTATAATTGATTTAAGGTGAAATTAGAAAAAAATTGACATAAGAGATGGGTAGATATTCTTGTTAAGCATTGATTGATGAGTTAGTTGATATTCACATGAAAGGTTTTATTTTTAAATGATTGATGGTAAAGAGACTTAAATGAAGTGATTGTGATTGCAAGTTTTCTTTATTAGGAGTTATGAGTATAATTTATTTTTACTAGTTTAAGAATTATGTACGTAAAGTAATATTGGAAGACATAACTGAATTGCTTTACTTTTGGTTTAAGACAACTAATGATAGATGCACGATGAGTGGATGAGTATAGTTTTAAAATTGGATGAATTTTATTTTAAGAGGGGTAGAATGTAATATCCTAGGTTGCTCAACCCTAGTTGCCTGCTTGATTGATTAGTAACACTCTAGATTGATGATTCAATTATGTTATGTTCGATGATTGAATTGCTAATTTGATTTAGCTTGACCTTGGTTGACTGATTATATGGTAAATTTTGAGTTTTTTTTGAGTTGGAATTGGTTTAGTTATAACACACCCTTGCCATAAATTTCACTATTTCATAATACACCTTTGTCATACATTCCACTTTCTATAACACACCCCTAACAAGTTGTAATACCCAAGGTTTCCCTAACCTATTAGAGTTAGCAATGGTGACACCATAATGTTCATCTACTATACCACTTAAGGTCTTTCTAGCATATTAAGAATCATAAGAATACCATAAGAAGTAAGTTTAATAAATAATTTGACAATGAGTAAAGAATGCAATTAATTTTGATAAGCACTTTTATGATAAAGTGAAAGTCAAACCGAGTTTGACTTAATGTGATTGCTGACTATTTACTTAAAATGAGAATCTTAAATGGTAGTGAATGGGCATTAACATCTCCTAAGTCATTAGGAGATAATAATAATAGTGACATGAGAAGTTGAATTCAATTAAAGTTATAATGGTACAATATAAGTCAAACTTAGTTTGACCTAGTGAGCTAACATGATGTACATACCTGAATAATGCTATTAAAGGGCTAGTAAATGTGAATTTATCTAGCAATGTCTAGAGTGTGTAGTGATATTAGAATGCAGAAATATATATATTAAAATGAAAGAAATGAAATGGGAAATGTATTAAGTTACCAAGTTGGAAATGTGCATTTGTAGATTCGTTAATGGCTTTTGCACTCTAAAGCCCAAGCCCATTGGATGGTTGGCCACAAGGCCTAAGAATAAATGATCACATACTTAACTAGAGTTAGAAATAACTAACCATGATTAAATGGATGTAAGATGAGCTAGCCACAAAATTTGACTAAGAAGCCACTATTTTTTACTATGTCAATTCCTTTTCCAACCTAAATTCTCACTTCATCCATACCAAAGTCTACGTTCATTTTTGCTATTTCCAAAACCATATGATGAACATCATTAATCTAGATGAGATCCTAGCCTTTCATTTGATTGAATCATAGTCATCCATTATGATTAAGTTATAGCCATTGGATTAGAGATGATTGAATCCTCACCATTCAACTTTCATATATAAACAATAAGATGTGCAAATTTCCACCATTTTTACAAAACCTAACAAAAAAACACATCCTAATAGAGAAATGGACTTTAAATTTTGTGCGACCTTCATAGAATTCAAAATAAGGCTTCCCAAGATAAGAGTTTATACTCATCTCTTCCTTTATGTGTTCTAAGCATGACTTTAGTATTATAGTTGCAAAAACTTACCATTTCATTCATCTATGTGAATCGGCCAATAGGGATTCAAACTAGAAAATGTTTACTTGATATGTTAGTTGATGAAAAATGTAATTTGGGCTTGAGAACTAAGGGTTTAGCATGAGAAAATAAATAAGGAAAACATGAAACACATCTAAGTGCATTAAGAAGCATGTTCGGCCACTTTAATGAAATTGTGAAGAAAGTTTTCTAAATTCTATTTGAAGATATCTAAGGTTATTTTGGATGGAGAAAAATAGTTTGGAAGTGTTAAAATGTCATATCCCAATTTCAGAGATATGATGGTCCTAGAACATTGGGAGACATAAGGTCACCCATGCCCGTAAAACCCACTCATACACATATAAACACTGCCTAAGATCATACCAAAACCTCATGCATTAACTTAAATATCCAATAATAAAGAAAACTTTAACTAGTAGAAAAATAGTTTAAAATACTTTAAATACAATCTATAAGAAAAGAACATTTAAGACTTCAAAAAAACTATCAAATGAATAATAATCCAAAAAATAAAACTACCAGAGCATCTAAGAGGGACTCTTCATATCGTAGTATGATAATAGACTCAAACAAGGAAGTTTCTTAAGCAAAGTAGATTGCTTGAGCTATCACATTGCCTCCTGATAATGCTCGCCTAGAAACCACACAAGAAAAGGGGCAAGATAAATGATCTCAATAAGTAAACAACATCGCTTATACAATCACAGTAACACATATCCCTTAGAAAAGGCTCATAGTTTATAACTCATAGTTCATGATTCATAGTTCATGGTTCATTGTTTGCAATTTAGCAAGGTTTGCAGAAATCACACTTATCACTAGTGAGTGAAGGTTGTTGCCATGTTCACTCGAAAACACTGAGGAGAGGTGGCATCAAACCAAATTCTAACTCTTATCACTGAATAAGCATGAAGCTAATCAGGCCCCATGGCTAGAACTGCCCCTTCTAGCTGAGGTGGATACACTACCCCTATCCATTGTGTTATGACCATATGCACAGGTTCTAATGATTACCCACATTAGCATGAGGATTTCTGTATAAAAGGGTTCATTGGTATCATAGCTAGAGCTAATGGAAATCATTTATAACAATAGCATTGAAGAATGCAATCACATATAACATAATAATAATAGATGTTTGGCTCATTGAACAAAGGAAAAACAACAGTTGGCTTATTGAACAAAGGAAAAACAACAGTGTCATTATAGAAAGAATAAAAGGTAAGGCAAAATTCACAAAGGTTCTTTCTTATCATTGAATAAACAATAATAGTTTTAGACCAATTGTTCTCTGGCAATCCAAGCTTAACAAAGAAATCATATAATTATAATTGATAATAGAAAGGTACTTGGGTTTCAAGAATTTCAAAGGTTCAATATCATGATAACTTATACTTAAAATATGAATATAATATTTACTCACCTTGTGATTCCTTATCTGCTAGTGGTTATAGCCCTTGAACTTCTAATAATCTTCAAGCTTTAACATATATTACAATTCAATACTTAACATTTACTTAACATCACGCTATCATATCCCATAAGTACCCCATGTACATATAATATTCATATATACTTAGAGTTTCACTTAAAAGTGTACTCATCACTTGCACATATCGTGTTGGCTTTTTAGTCTTGCACACTTAACCTTCTTAGGTTCACATGAAAACACATAATAACACATACCAAGAATTTTCTATAATCAAGCACAATATATCATGATCTTAATATCAATTCAATCTAACATCCAACTTAGTACACTTAACACTTTCCAACTTAACAAGTAACCTTAAAAGTGTCTTATTTGTCTCTTTTGACCAAATCATACAAAATCCCATAGTCAATCTAAGATCATTAATACACAATTAACACATCATAAGGCCTAATTCATAGGTCATTTAATCATGTACACATATTAATCAAACATGGTAGTTAAGGTTTGGAAACCCTAGTGTAGGCCAAACCTCTCTAGGCTTTGTCTAGAGTTACTCCATCAACCATCATGCAATTAAATCATGTATTATTCATTTACAAATGTTAACCATCATTAAAATATATATTACAATAATTATAGACATTGGGATCAAAATCTCACCATAGGCCGAATGCACACATACCATGGATTTTCTTACTTTTTGCACTTTCTAGTCATTATAGTAATATACAAAAACATGATTTAAACCGATATTTTTTATATAAACATAACAAAAATCATTTTATAACACATTAACATGCAAATTTCTGCCCCCCCCCAATAGAATATATGCATGAAAATTCCAACTTTAGGTTTAGGGTTCACCTTTGATGGATTTGCGAAGAAAGAGTTGTGTTTATGGTTGAAAATCGGTTTATCCTTAAAAAAAAAAAACACCTAGGCCAAATTAAACATCTAGAAAAATAGTAAATATATAGCCCCATATGGATTTCCCATAGTTAGTTTCATGAAAATCAAATAGTAGCTTGAAAGAAGACAAAAACTTACGAAAATGATCACAAAATCGCAAGGTTTGAAGGCACATTGTGAATTTCAGTTGAGAGAGAGTTTTTGAGAGAATTTTTCTATACAAATCTGATGGAAAATAGAATGGAGGCTGCCACAATGATGGCGAGGCTGAATTTTAGATGTATTTTAGGGTTTTGGGCAAAATTACAAGTTTGCCATTAATGTGCTAAGTTAAGAGTGTTTTGATGTGTTGGAATTTTGGTAAGTTGGGCCTTTTAATTTAATTTATGGGCTAATTATAAATAATTAAAAATAAAATATTTTACTTCTTATTTTCATTAAAATCCCCCCAAACATATTTAATTAAAAATACTTATAAAAATTATTTTATGCTTAAAAATCTCTTTGTGTATGAAAGTTCACTTTATATGTAATAAATTAATTTATGCATATGCACTTCACATAAATCATTTATTTCACTTTAAAAATTCATATTATGCCTATTAGAACTAATCTAACATGTCACATACTCATTAATCACATAGCATATGAACTTCATGAAAGCACACATTTTGTCATAATAACTCTAAATTTAAGTGAATTGCTATGAAACTCCTAGGATGGGTGTAGGTTGTTACATTCTCACCCCCTTAAAAGAAATTTGTCCTCAAATTTAGGCACTTACTCATATAGTCTTGGAAAACTAGGGATGCTTCTGCCGCATCCCTTCCTCGACTTCCTAAGTATACTCATCCATTTCATGATTACGCTAGTGGACCTTAATCATAGGTATCTCTTTGATACACAAAATTCTCCCCATCCTTGGTTCGAAATTTTACTTGATTCTCTCTATAATCAATATGAGCTCTATGCTCATATAGCCACACCGTTCCTAATATGACATCAAATTTTAATACATCAAGTTCTAACAACTCCACAGGATGTTTTCGTTCATCAATGTCTACCTCACAGTCCTTAAATATATACTTTACTTCCATCATTTCTTTCAAAGAAGTTGATACTACTATGGGTTCATTAATTAATTCCTTATCTCTACCCAAACTCTCAACATGGAGACACAAACGAGTTAGTAGCACCAGGTTCTATCAAACATCTTGCACTAGAAGTTTGAATGGGAATGATATTTGTAATGGCAGTATGCGAAGCATGGGCCTCTTACTGATTCAAAGTGAAGACATGACGTTTACCCCTATTGTTCGCCAATCAATGCATTTTTTACAGCTGGTCCCTTATTTTTAGCTCTTGCCCTTGAGATTGATATGGTCAAATGGTGGAGGTGTCAAGGTCACATTTACTGAATTTCTTATCCATGGACAATCATTAACGAAGTGACCCATCTGTCCACACTTCAGACATATGCTAGAGACCTTTCAACAAACTCCAAAATGCTTATTCCATAATGGCCATAAGTCAATGGTGAAGATTCCTTTCCTAGACATCCTCTTCCTTCTCTATGTTGGCCTCCATGACCTTTACTCTTATGCCTACCCTTTTGTCACATCTCAACTTTTAAGACATGATGGTCTTAAAACATGGGGAGACATAAGGTCACCCACGCCCGTAAAACTTGCTTATACTTATACAAATATTGCCTAAGATCATACCAAATCTTATAAAATAACTCATTTTAAAATATTTATATGAAAACCTTTAGTTGCGGAAGACAATAATTAGATGCTTCATATACGATCCATAAGAAATTAATATTCATAATCCAGTTGAAGCCTTAATAAATAACATCTCAAAATAAACATCAAAAATAATATTCTCGAAGCATTTAATGACAACCCTTCACAACATAGTATTATTAATGATTTGGACAAGGAATTTCCTAAGCGAGGTAGGGTGCTTAAGCCATCACCTTGCCTCCTCATACTATTCACCTGGAACCACACAAGGAAGAAGGGGTGAGATAAATGATCTCAATGAGTAAATAACATAGCTTAAACAATAACATATATTAATTAGAAGGTTTCATAGCTGCTCATTCAAAATTTATGATTCATAGTTCATGGCTTCCAATTTAACAAGGTTTATAAAAATCAACTTATAACTCATAACATATATAGAGTGGAGGCTATGGCCTTGTCCACTCATAACATAATATAGCGTGAAGGTTGCTGCATTGTCCATTCATAACATAATATAGAGTGAAGGCTGCTGCCTTGTCCACTCATAACATATTATAGAGTGAAGGCTGCTGCCTTGTCCACTCATAACATAATATAGAGTGAAAGCAGCTGCTTTGTCCACATATAACTTATAACATATAAAGCGAAGGTTGCTACCATGTTCACACATAACTCATAACATGTAAAGTGAAGGCTGCTACCATATTCACACATAACTGATAACATAATACATAACATATAAAGGTAATGGTAGCATTGAAGGATACAATCACATACAATGTAATAGCATTAGAAGTTTAGCTTATTTAATAAAAGATGAACAACAATGTAGTTCCAGAAAGAATATAAGTTAGGGCAATAACCACAAAGGTATTATCATTGGATAATAAAAAAATGTTTTTGGACCAATTGTCCTTTGGCAACCCAAGCATACAAGGAAATCATTAAAATAGAAAAGAACTTGGGTTTCAAGATATCAAAGGTTCACCAAACATTATAGCTTGCACTTGTTACTTGAAATAAAATGTTTACTTACACTTATAGCATGAATACAATGTTTACTCACCTTACGGTTTCTTTGCTCTTAGTACACGTAGCCCTTTCAAACCTCTAAAACTCCTCGAGTTCTAACATAATATTTAATTGATACTTAATATTTATTTAATCATGATGCTATCCTATCCCATAACTGCCTCATGTACATATAACATTTATATACACTTAGAGTTGCACATAGAAGTGCACTCATCACTTGCACTTCACATGTTGACTTTAAAAGTCTTGTACACTTAGCCTTTATAGGCCCATATGAAAACACATTACAATCACGTCAATACCTTTCTAAGTTCCACACAATATCAATACCTTAATATAAATTCACTTTAACAATCATCTTAATACACTTAACACTTCCATATATGTCAACTTAACAAATAACCTTTCAAGCATCATGCTTATCTCTTATGATCAATCCCTTTAATCAATCACTTCATTAATTCAAGACTATTAATTCATTTTTAATTCATCATAAAATTCATTTCCATATTTTCCAATTACATTCACATTCTAATCACAACCTAAGGTTAAGATACCTTAAGTATACCAAAGTGCCTCTAGGCTTGTCTAGTGTCATACCTTCAGCTAACATGCAATTTTATCATTTATCATACATACATACATATCAAAAATTATCAAAATACATCATATATAAATTATAGACATTGGGATAAAATCCTATAGTAGGCCGAATGCATCATCAAAAGAAAAACTGAATTTTTCTTTTTTTTGCACTTTCTGTCTATTATAGTAATATGTAAGAACATGGTTTGAACCAAGATTTTTCAAGTAAACATAACAAGAATTATTTTATAACATTAATGCACATGAATCAGCAGCCATATGCATGACATGCACATGAAAATTTCAATTTTAGGTTTAAGGATGCAAAACTATGAGTTTTTCTTGTTTTTGGTATTTTTTGGTCATTACAGGACTATGTAAACAGGTGATTTAAACCATTATTTTTCATTCAATCATAGCAAATATCAATTTAGAACATCCTCATGTATGATTCGGCGGCCATAGACAATAATTATGTATGAAAATTCCAAGGTTTAGGGCTTATGGTGAAAATCATGAGTTTTCGTGCTTTCTGTTCATTACAACAATATGCAAACACATGATTTAAATCATTATTTTTCATCTAAACAAAACAAATATCATATTAGAATTCATTCTCATACAAATTTTTAGCCACATGTTAAATTAATAATAGAATTCTCTAACTTTTAAGTTCTAGCACAAAAACCTTGAATTCCTTTGTTTTCCGAAACTTTCCGGTCATTACAAAATATGCAGAAATATAATTTAATCCAATATTTTTCATCAAAACAAATCAAAAATCAGTTTAGAAACCAATAATTCACAAATCACCTCCCCTTAGTGATGTTTATGCATAAAAATTTCAATTTTGAGTTACAGGATTCACCTTTGGAGAAATCGCGTAGAGAGGTTGGTGCTTTCAGTAGAAAAATTGATTTTTCTCTCAAGAAATCACCTAGCCTGAATTTTATTAGTAAAAATAAGTAAATTTTCAGTTCAAAATAATTTTTCTAAGATTATTTTCATAAAAATCAAATAGCAAATTGAAAAGAAAAGAAAAACTTACGAAACGGTCGCGAAATTGCAAGTTTGAAAGGATTTTTATGAATTTCAGTAGAGAGAAATATTTTGAGAGAATTTTTCTGCCAAAATAATGAAATAACAGAATTATGGCTGCTGGAATGAATGGCTGGCTGAATTTTACATTATATATTAGGGTTTGGGGTGTAATTTCTAAGTTTACCCTTAATGAGCTATGTTAGGAGTGTTTTGGTGTAGTGGACTTTTAGGTATTTAGGCTTTTTAATTAATTAAGCCTGATTATAGGTAATTAAAAATAAAATATTTTTCTTATTATTTTCTATAAAATTCCCCCCAAAACATTTATTTAAAAATTATTTTAAAATACTCATAAAATTATTTTTATGCTTAAAAATCGTATTTTTGCATGAAAATTCATTTTATGAAAAATATATTATTTCATGCTAATGCATTTTATTCAAATCATTTATTTCACCATAATAATTCATATTAGACATATTAAAATTAATTTAACATGCCCCAAACTCATAAATTACATCACACATGAATTTTCATATAGGCACACAATTTGTCACAATAACCCTAAATTCAAATAATTTGTCACTAAAACTCCTAGGGTAGATGTGGGTTGTTACATCTTTTGTTCACATTTAGCATGCTTGACTCTCTCAGCCTTATGCCTCTTTTCCACTATCTTAGCCTTGTCTATTAGCTTGGCCAAGGCCGAGAATTCAGTTGCTGCCAACGAGTTGAACAGAGGTGTAACCAATCTATTAGAGGGTATGCCCTAGAGCAATGTATAAGTTATATAAATATAAAACATTATTCCTAAATGGCAATAAAATATATGTTTATAAATGAAATTATTCCATTGTATTAAATGTATATTTGAAGTCCATTAGTATTTTTCAAAAGAGGATCTATTCTCAAATGTTGAGAATATGGATGGCAGGTCACTCTCAAACAAATACTTTAAAATGTTCATGATCATAGGATTAATGACTGGGTATTATTAATTTTGGAAGACCATCATCTCTTTTTATAATATATAATCAGTATGTGATACTTATGATTATAGAGATAATGAGCATCATACTGTTTGACAAATGTTGTCGATATAAATATGTGGATATTCATATGATGAATGATTGAACTGTGATGTTAGATTATGATTACATGGAGCTTTATTGCTAGTCAATAAATCATCATTTAGGTTATAATTGTACATATAATCCTTTGACTTGAGGGACACTATATCTCATTCATCATGTCACATCCCAATTCCAAAGATATGATGGTCCTAGCACATAGGGAGACATAAGGTAAACCACTCTCATAGAACCTACTTATACATATACCAATCATGCCTAGGATCATACCAAACTCCATTCACTAACTTAAATACCCAACAATATAGGAAACTTCAATATGCAGAATAATAGTTTAAAAAAATACTTTCAATATATCTTATAAGGGAAATAACATTTAAAGTCTTAGAATAAATCATCAATGATTAATATCCCAAAATAAACTCTTGAAGCATCTATGAGTAACTCTTCATAACATAATATAAATAAAGACTTGGACAAGGAATCCCTCAAGTGAAGTAGAATGCTTGAACCATTACCTTGCCTCCTTATATTGCTCACATGGAACCACACAAGAGAAAGGGAATGAGATTAATGATCTCAATGAGTAAACAATATAGCATAAATGATATCATATATCCAATTTTTTAAAGAAAACCCATTTCATATAACACATAGTTCATGATTTACAAATCATGGTTTCACAGTTTCAATTTAGTAAGATTTTCATTATAACAGATTCGCAAAAATCACACTTATAACACTTATTACCCAATAAGACTAAATGACTATGCTAGCTTATTCACTCAAGGGAGAGGTGGTCTCATACCAAATTCCAACTCCCAACCCAATAACTTATGAAGTCGTGAAACTGATTAGCCTCCACAGCTAGAACCACCCCTTGTAGCTAAGGTAGATATACTATTCCTATCCATTGGGGTAAGACCATGTGCACAGGTTTCGATAATTACCTGCATTGACACGAGGATTTCTGCATAAAGGTTTAGAGGTACCATAGCTAGAGCTAATTGTATTCATATATAACAATAGCACTTAAGGCCACAATAACATGTACCACAATAAAAATAGTGGTTTAACTTTTTTAACAAAAGATACAATAATAGTGTAGTTCTAGAAAGAAAGTAGGTAAGGTTTAATTACAAAAGGTTTTTTCATATCATTGAATAAACATTATTGTTTTTAGACCAATTGTCCTTTGGCAACCCAAGCTTAACATAAAAATGACATAATCAAATTTAAAATGGAAGTGAACTTGGGTTTCAAGAATTTCAATGGTTTCCATTAATTTAATCATGATAGCTTGTACTTGTAACAATAGCATAATGTTTACTCACCTTATGGTTCCTTTGCTCCTAGTACTTGTAGCCCTTGAACCTCTAAAACTCCCTAAGCTCTACTATAATATTTAATTCAATACTTAGTATTTATTTAATCATCATGTTATCCTATCCCGTAGCTACCCCATGCATATATAACATTCAATACACTTAGAGTTACATATAGAAATGCACTCATCACTTGCACATAGCATGTTGACTTTAAAAGTCTTACCCATTTAGCCTTTATAGGCCCATATAAAAACACATTATAATTCATATGAATACTTTTCTCCATTCAAACACAATATCATGATCTTAATATTAATTCGCTTTAACAATCATCTTAGCACACTTAATACTTCCATACATGTCAACTTATCAATAGCCCTTCAAGTGTCATGCCTATCTCTTATCACCAATTCATTCAATCAATCTCTTCATCAATTCAAGATCGTTAATTCATTATTAACTCATCATGAAACCTATTTCCATATTATCCAATCACATTCACATTCTAATTATAACATAAGGTTAAGATACCTTAAATATACCAAATTACCTCTAGCCTTGTCTAGAGTCTTTCCTTCAACTAATATGCAATTTAACCATTTACTATTCATTCATACATGTCAATAATCATTAAAAATATATTACATAAAAATTATAGACATTGGGATAAAAATCCCAACAATGGCCGAATGCACTAACAAAAGAAAACCTGAATTTTTCTTACTTTTCACATCTTCCATCTATTACAGTAATATGCAAAAACATGGTTTGAACCCAGATTTTTCATGTAATAAAAAAAAATCATTTTAGAATATGAACATGTAGGATTTGGCACCTATATAGATTCAAATGTATGAAGATTTTCCAACTTTAGGTGTTAAGGTGAAAACCATGAGTCTTTCTTGTTTCCAGTACTTTCCGATCATTATAGTGATATGTAAATACGTGTTTTAAACCATTATCTTTCATTCAACCATAACAAATATCAGTTTAGAATTCATATACACACAAATTGGCAGCCATGGACATCTCTAATGCATGAAAATTCCAAATTTAGGGTTTAGAGTGAAAAATCATGAGTTTTCTTGCTTTATGCGCTTTCCGTTTATTACAGTAATTTGTAAACACATGATTCAAACCATTATTTCTCATCCAAACATAACAAAAATTAATTTATAATTCCATTATGTATAAATCAGCAGGCATACTTGTATGTACACATGAATTTTTCCAACTTTTGAGTTCTAGGATGAGAACCATGAATTTGCTTGTTTTTTGAAACTTTTCGGTCATTATAGTAATATGCAAAAATATGATTTAATTCAATATTTTTCATCTAAACACATCAAAAATCCATTTAGAACACAAGCATGTAAAAATCGGCAGCCCCCCTTGAGTTTATGCATGAAAATTTCAATTTTGAGCTATAGGATTCACCTTTGGAGAAATCACATAAAGAGGTTGGTGTTTTTGATAGATAAATTATTTTCTCACCCAAAAACTCACTTAGGCTGAATTTAATCAACAAAAATTAGTAAATATTCAGTTCAAAATAATTTTCTCATAGTTAGTTCCATAGGAATCAAATAATAAATTGAAAGGAGAAAAAAAACTTATGAATATGATCAAGAAATCGCAAAGTTTGAAAGTATTTTGTGAATTTCAGTAGAGAGAATAATTTTGAGAGAATTTTTCTGCCAAAATAATGAAATAACAAAATGGTAGCTTCTGGAAGCTAGGGCTGGCCAAATTTTCTTGTTAAATGTATAGGGTTTTGGCCAATTTCTAATATTACCCTTAATGAGCTAGGTTAGGACTATTTTGGTGTAGTGGACTTTTGGGTATTTGGGCTTTTTAATTAATTTTGGGGCTGATTATAGGTAATTAACAATAAAATATTTTTCTTATTATTTTCTTTAAAATTTCCCCCAAAACATTAATTTAAAAATTATTTTTAAAATACTCATAAAATTATTTTATGCTTAAAAATTGCCTTTTTGCATGAAAATTCATTTTATGTAAAATAAATTATTTTATGCTAATGCACTTCATATAAATTATTTATTTCACAAAAATAACCCATATTATGCATATCAAAATTAATTTAACATGCCACATACTCATCAATTACATAGCATATAAATTTTCATAAAAGCACATACTTAGTCTTAATAGTTCTATGTAAAGCAAATTGTCACGAAAATTCCTAGGGTGGTTGTGGGTTATTACACATTGGCAATTGGAATTTATTACTACTTACATATTAATGTTATTCAAGTATTGGTATATGCTATGTGATAGTTCTAACTAGTTATGTATGGAGGTAAGTGATCGTGAAGAGAGAATTCATTAACTTAAATAAATAAAAAAGAAATCCTATACTATCTTATTATTCTTGATAATCAAATCCTTGACTAATGTAGTAAAGATTCACTAGATAGGGTTTCTAGTAGGATCCGATTTTATTAAGAATTAGAATCGAGATATAGATATACGATTGAAGCATATTAGGGTTTGACAAATCTATATCCCTAGCTAAGATTGGGATTTCGTAATGAAGGGATTTTAGCATACATTAATTATGATCAATGGTCCATGAAATGAATAAGTGTTTAAACACTCATATTCATTCTAATTAGGTAGTCATGATATACAATGCTAGGTATCACTTATGACTTATGGGACTAAGGGTAAAATAGGGATTTCATATTAGTAGAGAAAAGTGTTTTCTCAATCCCATTGCTAATTAGACATAAACCTAGAAAGTTCCACAACCAAAAGTATTCACCTTTCATGAATAAAAATTTTACCACAATAATTAATTAAAGTGTTTAATTAATTGATTAATGCTAAAAGGATTGAACTTGTAATTAAATTTACAAAGACCCTAGCATGTCTTGAAGTTTAAATCTAAAATGATTTCTTAGTAATTAAATCCTAATTTATATATGATATAATTAGAAAGATTAAATTAATTAAAACTATGGATGAGTTAAAAGAATTAATTTTGAGCTTTAGACAAAATCCTAAATAGCCCAAGCCCATTTGAGAAATGGAGAGAGGCAATTTAGGGGTTAGAGAATTTCTATAACCCTAAAGCCTATATGATGAGTTTAGGGGTTAAAGATTTTCTATAATCCTAAAGCCTAAATGATGAGTTTAGGGGTTAGAGAAAGTGCACCAAGGTTAAAATGGTCTTTTAACTATGTAAGGTTTAATTGAAATAATCATAGAACCATAAAGGGTAATATGGTCTTTTCTATTTAACACTAAGGCATAAAGCAAATTAAATATCTAATTTGTCCCCTAATTAACAACACAACTATTGGATATATAAAAGGCAAATGATGTTCTTAAATGAAGAGGCTTTATGCATATCTTTTCAAAACCTTAGTAACTAAGTATTGAGAGAAAAGAAAAGGAAGAAGAGTTCTTCATATTTCTTGTTCTTTATTTTCTTATTCTTTGTTCTTTGTGAAAGAACAAAGGTTTCTTGTGTTGACAAGATGTATACATAGCAATTAGAAGAAATCAAATCACTAAGGATTTGTGTTAGAAGAGCTTATATTCAATTGGGCTACTAAGAGAAAGAATCAAGAAGATGTAAACAAATCAAAGTGAGCCTTAGAGGTGGAGCTTAGTGCGGACAATCTAGAGGCTTAACATTTAGGGAGTTTTTGGAGTGAAAAGAAGAACCAAACTTCTTAGGCTTCAAGAGGTAATATGATTACCACTTGATCTTCTTTCTTTCTTATGTGTTTTACACACTAATTAGTAGATTGCTTGAAAGTTTATTGGACTCATTTGGGTGAAGTGAAATTTTAAATTGTTTGAAATTTCACCCACCTTGTTGCTTTCACTTAATTTGCGCCTAATATTCCTCCACAATACACTTAAGAAATGGTTGATGCAGCTAGCTTCAGTAGGAATGATGTTAGCAGCAAACCTACTAAGTCAGTTAAACTCCTTAGCATATACTCTGATACTGACATTCTAGATTTTTGTCTTAACTATTCAAGCTATAGTGCCCTATCTGGCCTTTTATCTTCAAGTAAGAATTGATCCATCATCTCTTATTCAAACTTTACCCTAGTAGGTGGGTCTACTCCATATAGTCATTCTTCAACATTCCTTTCATACTAGTACCATGCCTCATTCTTGAGTTGGAGTCCTACCAACTCAATCATTTGAGCATTAAAGTATGATAGTTGACAGATTAGCTTGTCCATCTCATCCAAAAATTCATAAGGGTCATCACCCTCCTCACCACAAAAGGTAGGTGGTTGTAGCTTCTTGAATTTTAAGATAGTCATTCCCTTATCGGGTAGCCACTTTCTTTCCCTCTATGTAAGTGCCACTCCCATAGGAGGCAAAACTTTATTCTCTTCTTATATTGGTGGCACTTCCCACCTTTGAGCTGGTCGCTCATCCAATTTTTTGTGCAAGTCCCTCATCTCCTCATGTATAGCTTGCACCTCTTATGAAAAAGCTTGCTCAAACCTTTCTCTTGATCTCACCAATGCAGAGGCAACATTTGAAGCAGTGTCTGATATTGCATCCTCATTAACCCTAACAAATTGGGCAGCTATGCAAACCTTCTTCTTAGGAGGCATTTTGCTATAATGATAAGGAAATTTTAGTGCTAACTCCCTTCTAACCCATTTAACCCCATTATCAACTATCATATTTGCCATGCATTTAACATAAGTACTCATCATATCACATCACAAGGCACATGTCACATATCATATATCATATATCATGGCATATATCATGTATCATAATCATGTAACATATATCTTATAGCATGAAGAATTCTCCTATCACATAAGAGTCAGTCATGTTATAGGCAATAAAAGAAAATCAATTCCAAATAAGTAGCTAAGTAGTCATATAGCGTCATTCATATCATATAGATCCTATGCCACTAGGCTATTAGTTACCAACTTCTAACTCGAGTTTCAACTATGCTCCTTATTAGGATGAACATTTGGTAACTTCCAAGGTTGAGTAGGCAAATAATCAATAAGAGGGCAATTGATAGTAATATGACCAAATCCACCTCATCGATAGCAAATGAAGTCTCTATCTGGCATGCAACCCGTCAAAGATAGAGTCTTAGATGGTGAGTGGCAAGAATCCCTAGGTGCATGGTCTCCCATCTGCTCAACATTTCTAGTCTTAAGTTACTCTACGTCCTCCCTCAAAGCATGCACTAAGGATCTAAGATGTCGATTTCTTCCATCAAGTTTGAGTAGTCTCCCTGTAACTTTTGAATCTTACAATAAACCCAGTCATAGTCTAGAGACTCCTTAAGAATCTTCTCTTCCTTGCAGTGGATCACAGTCACGACCTTCTTGAACATCTCTTGCCAGGTCCTCTTACATATCATACGAGGTGTCCTAGGTTGAGGTCCTCTAGCAGGGGTACTCTTCTTGGTCATCTGAGGAAAGAATCATAAGACATGCAAACAATAATAAGGAGTACTATAGCTTATCAAGATTTTGCAGAACTATACTAGTGATAAACTGCAAGTGATATGATAGGGACATCTTTATGCTCTAGGATTATATATAATCAACCCAATAAATAGACAAGTCTAAACTAGACTTAAAAACTATAGCTTTGATACCAACTTTGTCACATCCCAATTTCAGAGATATGACTGTCCTAGAACATGGGAAGACATAAGGTCACCCATGCTTATATAACCCACTTATGCATATATAAACACTGCCAAAGATCATATCAAAACCTCACGCATTAACATAAATATCCAATAATAAAGAAAACTTTAACTAGCAGAAGAATAGTTTTAAAATACTTTAAATACAATCCATAAGAAAAGAACATTTAAGACTCCAAATAAACTATCAAATGAATAATATTCTAAAAATAAAAATCTCAAAGCATCTTGTGACGCCTGGCTTGAGCATTGGTCCAATCAACTAAAGCGAATCTAAATCCTCATTTGGGAAAGAACTTATGAGGAAGCCCTCGAGCTTATCTTCAATAGATTTGAAAATTGTTTCTTAGAGTCACCACCTTAATTTATTTTTATTTTGGAAAATATAAGGAAAAAACTCCTTTGACTTCAATTATTACCCAAAGGAAAAAGATCACTAACCTCGAAACCACAAAGGATTCGAGGACTAGGTTTTCAATTTATTTTAACAAAATAAGTTTAGCTAATGAATATAAGAGTGACTTAAAATATATTTCATGAACAAATTAAAATGCATGAATAATTTATAATATGTATGATCATTTAATTCATCTATTTCAACAATACAGTAAAAACATAGTTATGGTTCAAAATAAGAGAAAGTTAACATTACAAGAAAATCCCAAACTCAGGAGATACATCCTTTAGCCCTTATGGGTTATAAGGAAGTCACATGTTCCCCAAACTAAACTTAATATCAAAATAAAAGAAAGAAAAATAAAAGCAAGTGAAGAAGGTGATAGGGGGAGAGTTAGTTAGTTTTAATTGGATTCGATGCCTGAACCAAGCATGACTATATATCCCTTTGAATGGGAATCAGAACCCACACAGTTCTCCCTTCTTGCGAAGGGGTTAGTTTAGCCTAGCTAGTTTATCATATTTTGATAGTTTAGCCTAGCCACTTTATCATGTTTTAATTGATTGATTAAAATAGGGTTAAGTTAATTAATTAATTTAATTGATTACCAAGTTAATTAGCTAGCAACCTAGATGAATCAATTTAATTAACTAACTAAAAGAGGCAAGGAAATTTATACAATAAAAAATTAAAGGAAAAGGGAACTTAACTCAAACGATGGGCAACGACTAGCCTCAAACAGCAGGCGGTGGCTGGGTTAGGATGGTAGAGGACGGCTAGCGTCAAATGGCAGGTAGCGGCTGGTTTTGGATGGCGAGCGACGGCTAGCCTAGGACGATGGATGGCGGCTGGCTTTGGATGGTAGGCGGCAACTAGCCTTAGATGGTGGGTGGCAACTAGACTCAAATTGGAAAAATGAGCCTTGGGCAAAAGACTTGCCTTGAACAGGCAGGCAGAAAGCCTTTAACTAGTCAAGTGGGAATCAAAGAGAAACCCCCCAACTTGCTTTGCAAAGCAAGGAGAAAATGCAAAACATTTTGCTTGATGTAATGCTTTTCAGGCTTTAGAAGTTGGTGTCTTTAAAGTGGAGAGGCCCTCTATATGTAAGAGGAGATTTGAAGCATAGAAGTTGTTCATATTCAATGTGGGATTGCAAAAAAACAAAAACATGCTAGGGCAGCACCGCATAGGCATCAGTGGCACTGCCACAGAGTGTTATGCGACATCGCATAAGGATGCTGATCCACTCGTTCTGCCCATTTTCATTCATTCTTGCTTGTTTCTCGTCTGTTTTTTGTGATTCTAGTTGCATTGTATTTGTTACTCAGTCCTAGATGATTTGGAAAGTTCAAATGTTAAAAAGAAATTATTTGATTTTTCCATTTTGAGAGTTTTTAACTTTCAAAAGTTTGTTCACTAAGCCTAAGTGCTTTTATAGTTCAATCGCATACTAGAATGTGCAAAATTAAGGATTCATAGCTGCCCCCTCATCAGAATTATCTTTATCAGAAGGGCGATTCTAATGATAGTAAAGCTAAGGATGGGAGACGGTAAAAGGAACCAAATTAATATCTAAGTCAGAGTTTAGACATTTGGGTGAAAAGTGTGATTGAATTTAAGAAAGATGCCCCTGGTATATTTAGAAGATCTAGCAGCTGGACGGTAGGAGCTAAAGGCAATGCTCCTATCTAGTAAGAATTGACAAAATGGTGATCCTATCTAGCAGGAAAGAAAACGAACCTGTCTGATAGGAATCGATGAAGTGGTGATCCTTTCTGGTAGGAATGATGATGGTGATGATCCTATTTGGTAGGAAAGAAGATGACCTTGTCTAGTAGGAATCGATGAAGTGGTGATCTTGTCTGGTAGGAATGATGATAATCATCCTATTTGATATGAAAGAAAATGACCTTGTCTAGTAGGAATTGATGAAGTGGTGATCTTGTTTGGTAGGAATGATGATAATCATCCTATTTGATATGAAAGAAAATGACCTTGTCTAGTAGGAATCGACAAAGTGGTAATCCTGTCTGGTAGGAATGATGTTGATGATCCTATTTGGTAGGAAAGAAGATGGCCCTGTCTGGTAGGAATGATGATGATGATCTTGTCTGGTAAGAATTGACAAAGATAACTGATCTTGAGATTGATTTTTGAAAAGAGATTAATTCAGATTTACTTGATTGATGATCTATCTTTTTTTAAGAGTTTAACGATTTGCCTTGATTCATGATCCTATTCAATGCAAAAATGTTAGATAATTATGCAATGATCTGATACCTTGAACCTATGAAGGGTCAGCCCTGATATAAAAGTGTTGATTTTTGGGAGAAAGATGCCCCTATTTTAGAAAGGTGAATATTTGGAAGGGATGTGCCCCCACTTTAGAATGATAGAGGAAAGTAGTTTGGTCATTTGGTTTTTAGTTGATTGGTTATCTTAGAGGTGAAGTGGGCATGTTAGGTATGAGATTGGTTGGTTAATGGCTATCAGTTTGGCCTAGGAAAAAGTCATTCTAGAAAATTAAGCAAGGTAGGGTCTTAGAAAAGATTGGGCTATTCAGTTTAGATAGGTTTGACTTTAGAGAAGATTTGGTTTGAGGCTGAATTGGAGAGCTTGATAAGGAGGGTCAGGTCTTTGGAGATTATTAGATTGGAAGGTATAGGGAAGGTCAGTTTGTAGGGCTTGTCCTTATGGAAGGCTCAATTAGGTTTGGCACTTTGGCTTGGTTAGGTTACAATATTTGGGGAGTTTATTTGGAAGACTAGGTCAAGTTCTGCCTTAGGCTCGGTTAGGTCTAGCTTAGAGGAAAAGGTCAGGCTAAGAAATTAGTTGGGGAAGGCTTGGTCAGATTTAGCCTTAGAAGAGACTAAGGTCTTCTTAAATGAAGGCTTTTTGTGAATGGGCTTCATGGTGAAAGCTTTTAGGCTTAGGCTTTACAGTGAAGGCTTCTTGGTTTAGGCTTCATGGTAAAGGCTTTTGTCCTTAGGCTTCATGGTGAAGGCTTTTTGGGCTTCATGGTAAAGGCTTCTTGGTTTGGGTTTCATGGTAAAGGCTTTTGGGCTTGGGCTTTATGGTGAAGGCTTTTTGGGAGTGGTTTTTATGGTGAATGCTTTTTGGGTGTGGTTTTTATGGTGAAGACTTCTTGGTTTGGGCTTCATGGTAAAGGCTTTTTGGTTTACGCTTCATGGAAAAGGCTTTTAGGCTTGGACTTTTCTACAAGGGTGCTTTGGACCTCTTTGGAAGATGGTTGCTTTATCTCAAGTATAGTGGTAAAGGTTTTGGTCATAGGCTCATGGATGAGGGTTTGCCCTTTGACATGGATGCATAAAATTTTTTGGCCCATCATATAATTGGTTGGCCTTAAAATGTTGGACTTCATAGGTGATGTAATTTTCCAAGGAGACTTGGTCTTTTTAAGGATAATGAGATTTTGCCAAAGAGACATTGAATGACTTAAGTGGTTTGAGCCCTTCTTAAGTTTTGCAAGATATGACTTGATTTTGGTTATGCTAGAAAAAGTTGGCTTTAAGAATGATGAGTCCTAAAAGACTTAGGATCTTTGGTTCTACACTGGCCCTTAAAAAATGATGAGACTTTGCCAAGGAAAGGATGGTATAAGGCTTGAGCTTGAAAGGATGAAATGGTACATTTTGAGGTTTAGGAATGGTTCAAAGGTGGGTCAAAAATTCTGAAAAGGGTTAGGGAGGTTATATGATTTTGCTATTTGTAGCATGATTCCTGTAAAAGAACAAGAAAAGCTAATCTTATCATTTTGGGATTGAAGAGACATTTGGGGTGTCACTCTATTAGCTTGAATGTAGATGGCAAGCTAGTTGAAAGGAAGTGCCCTAGGGAGCGGCTGAAGGACTGATGAGAAGAGACAACTTAGGGATATGCTTCCAATGAGAGATAGGAACATAACAGACTAGTAATGTAAGAAATTGTGCTTAAGCTCTTTGATCTAAGTGACAAGACGGATTAACAAAAGATGATGATAACCTAGAAGGATATGCCTTCACTATGAGATAAGGGCATAGAAGACAATATCACTTTAGAGAATGAGCCTCTAGTAAAGAAGAATGACTTTAAAGACATGAGACGAGATAGATTGATTGAAGATGATTCAAACTTTAAAAGATACGAAGGAAGATGATTAGGATGAGCTTTCTCTCTCTCTCCCTTTTTTTTTATTTTTAAGCTATAATTTTTACTTAAGCCGCCCATTCGGGTTTTTAACTTAGCGAGCTTAGATTAATGAAATTTAGGAGAAAATATTCCACCATGATTTTCTTCTTTTCTTCACTTTGAGGGGCTCTAACATTTTAATCTTGGATTTAATGGACTTGTGGCCCCTTGTTGAGGTATATCATTTGATTTTGTGCTTTAACTATTTGATGAGAGGTTTATTTCATGACCTTCTTTGGTTAGGAGCTGGCAAAGCAATTTTTTATGACACCTCAATTCCAACATGTGCTAGCTACGGTGGATTTCTCTTTTTTTCTTGCTCTTTCTCTTTTTTTTTTCTTTTTTTTCTCCATTTTTTCATTTTTTTTCATAGCTCATCCATGTTTAAAACAAGAAAGACAAGTGCATAAATAATTAAAAAGATGGGAATGTTTTATTACAATGGAAAATTTTATTACAAGATAACAAAAAGGAATTGACATGATTGATGAAAAATACGTGAAAAGGAAAATAAAATGATAGACACAGACTCGAATTTTGACTCAAACTTTGAGATTTAGACTCAAACTCAAACTCAAACTTGAACTCTTCCATGTCATGCCACTTAGGGCTGAGGTAAGGTGGGGTTGAATTAGGTTCAGGTTCTTCATCATTGCTTGGGTTGGTAGTGAGGAATTCAGGTTGAAATGATGCACTTTGGATGCAATCTTTAACCTTTGATGCAGTTGCAACCAAAGCTTTAAAAGTGGGTAGATGTTAGGTTAATAAGTGGTCTCAATAGGTCTGAAGTAGGTTTTTGACAAGGATGTCCACTTGTTCTTACTCTATTGGTCTAGTTACCATTTGAGCAGCTTTAGCCCTCCACCTTGTAAGGAACATGGAGAAAGACTCCTCTAGAAGCTGCTTGGTAGTTTTCAAGTCATGCCTAGTGACATCCACTTCACTGTTATAATGATATTGTTCGACAAAGGCACAGCAGACATCATCCCATGTCCTTTTCTTACTCTTGTCTAGTGAAAAGAACCATTTCCTGGTAACACCAGTTAGTGATTGGTGGAACAATTGAGCAAGGAGGTCATTGCTAATTCCTAAAGGTCTCATTGCCCCCACATATATCTTCATATGGGTCTTGGGACAAATGGTTCCATCAAATCCCTCCAGTTCAGGCATTTTGAATTTAGGAGGAAGCTTGGCATCAGGAAATAAGGTTAAACTATCAAGATTAATTAGATCATTGGGGTGCTTTAGGGATGTAATGGTTCTTTCCATGGCCTCAAGTTTTTCCATGAGCAATCTGGTGTCTAGATAAGAGAAAACTTCCCCACCTTGGTTTAGATATGAGTTTGATTTGAATAAAATTTGGGCTAGGATTAGTCTGATTTAAGGTAAGGTTTGGGCTAGGATGGTTAAGGTTGGCCTAGTTAATCATAGCCCATACTTCTTTAATGATGAATTGCCTTTTTTCCTTGAATTGGGCTTGTTGAGCAGCTAGGATAGATTGGAAATGCTCTTTTTATTTCTTAAGGAGTCTGGTCACAAGTGTGGTCAAAGAAGCCATGTCAAGTGGGTTAGTCATTAGTACCTTCAAACCAAAGCAACAAGGTGAGTGATGAGCATGGAATAACAAAGGTGATGAAGGTATAGGCATGCAGATCCTAAGAGCAAAGGCTTCTTATTATGTCATAGACCAACCATTTTTTTTTAGGGCTTAAGGTATGATGGGATAAATGTTTTGAGCTTAGGGTAGTAGACTGGACCAAAGGTGTTGCGTTTAAGGTAGTGTGTTGGGTCAAAGTTATTAGGCTTAAGGGTAACAGACTAGTTTTGAAAAGTGATTGGCCATGGGTGTTGGGCTTAAGGATAGTGGGTTTGATTTTGAACAAGGGATAGGATCAAGATGATGGTTTTGGCATGAAGAACTTAAGGTGTCTAGTTTTTTTTTTTTTTTGGGATAAAGATAGAAGCTGTGGTTAGGTAGCAAGGTTTTTAGGGTTGGATATGGGTTTTAAGGTCAAGGGTTATGGCTTAAGGTCTAAAGGTTGAAGGTGGTTTAGGTTTACATTTGAGGTGTAAGGTTCAAGCATTTGGTGTTTAGGGTAAGGCTAGGGCGAGGTGTTTAAGATAAAGGCTAGGGTGAGGTATTTAGGATTAAAGGTAAAGGTGAGATATTTAAGATTAAAGGTCAAGTGAGGTGTCTAGGATAGAGATGAGAGGGTTTTGGGTTAAGGATAATGGTGTTTAGGCTAAAGGTTTAGGGTGATGGTATAAAGGGTTATTGGATAAGTAATGAGGTATAGGTGAGAGTGTTTATTAGGGAGATGTTTGAATGGAGACAAGAATGTTTGACCCTTCTTTAGTTCAAGGTTTGACCTAGACTTAAGATGAATGCATGTTTTGTTATACCATATGAATGCATGATATGTATGAGGAAAACATTTCATAAGAATGCAAAGATGCAAGGTTTTGATTATGGTACATACAACCTAAGGCCAGGATCTAAGTTCATTATATGAAAGGGTAAGGGTGGCTTGTACAAGGTACCCATCACACTAGAGCAGCGATATACCTAACCACATATGAGTTAAGGAGCCTCGCATAGGTCTAGTAGTACGTGTATACTCGTTACACCTTTGAAAGGATCAAAGGATTCATTACGGGGTGGATGATTTCACTATCGGCGAATATACCCAAGGAGGGTTACCCACTCGATGCTACTCACTATCCATTGTTTTCCTAAAACTAGGTTGAATGGGAAAGAGCCTATGCAAGTAATGCATACAAAGTCACAATCATATCAAAAGGCCAAACTCTTTTTAAACCAATTAGGAGTCCACTTATTTTTCCTTTTATTGAAGAAACTCACTCCCTAGTGAAGTCGCCAGTTGTGAGGCCTTGTCCGAGCACTGGTCCGATCTGTTAGAAGGAATCAAAATGCTCCATTGGGAAAGAACTCACGAGGAAGCCCTCAAGCTTATCTTTGATAGAATTGAAAATTATTTCTTACAGTCACCACCTTAATTTATTTTTGTTTGGGAAAATATAAGGAAAAAGCCCATTTGACTCCAATTATTACCCAAAGGAAAAAGATTACTAGCCTCAAAACCAAAGAGGATTTGAGGACTAGGTTTTCAATTTATTTTAATAAAATAAGATTAGCTAATGAATATAAGAGTGACTTAAAATATATCTCATGAATAAATTAAAATGCATGAACAATTTATAATATACATGATCATTCAATTCATCTATTTCAACAACATAGTAAAAACATAGTTATGGTTCGAAATAAGAGAAAGTTAACATTACAAGAAAATCCCAAACTTAGGGGATACATCCTCTAGCCCTTATAGGTTTTAGGGAAGTCACATATTCCCCAAACTAAACCTAATATCAAAATAAAGGAAAGAAAAATAAAAGCAAGTGAAGAAGGTGATAGGGGGGAGAGTTAGTTTTAATTAGATTCGATGCCTGAACTAAGCATGCCTATGTATCCCTTTGAATGGGAATCAGAACCCACACAGTTCTCCCTTCTTACGAAGGGGTTAGTTTAGCCTATTCACTTTATCATGTTTTGATTGATTAGTTAAAAAAGGGTTAAGTTCATTAATTAATTTAATTGATTACCAAGTTGATTAGCTAGCAACCTAGATGAATTAATTTAATTAACTAACTAAAAGAGGCAAGGAAATTTAGACAATAGAAAATTAAAGGAAAAGAGAGCTTAGCTCATATGGTGGGAGATGACTGGCCTCGGATAGAGGGCAACGGCTGGCTTAGGATGGCAAAAGACTGCTAGCCTTAGATGGCAGGCAACGGCTGGTTTTGGATGGCAGGTGAAGGCTAGCCTTGGACTGCAGGCGGCGGCTGGCTTTGGATGGCGGGCGGCAGTTGCAAACCCTTAATTTTACACCTTATCATTCAATCGCAGTTTGACACCTAATGAGATTAGTGCACTACGCAGTGTCAGCACGATGGTCTTGCTGGCCGATTAGCAGGCAGGGGTTAAGGGGGCAGCGCCTCTTGCGGGGGTGCAAGGGGCAACGCCCCCGGAGCTAAAAATGGACTTTCAGTTACATTAGCATGAAGATACTTAATTTTCAAACACTGACACTTTTCCTACCCTGATTGGACCTTCTATATCAGACAACATTTTTTCAAAACTGATCGGATCTTTTCTCAAAATAACTGTTTAATTGTTCTAAAATTAATTTTGAAACTATTGACACTGACCAATTAATTTTTTGAGCTCTGTAACTCCCAAAAACTAACCAGAAAGTTTCAAAATCAGACTGAGGAAAAGGCAAAATTTCAAAATGCATGCCCACTGAGGCGCTGAAGGCGCCGATGACCTGTCCTGTGGCACGCCACCCAAAGACCCGACAGAGCCGTCGGTGCTCCTAGTGGCGTGGGCCCTATTACACGCCTGCAGTCCCCAAAATACCCCCCAACCTGATTTTCCAGCCCATTCTAGCCCTACCCTCATGGTCTTTTCACATTTTCACTATCTAAACTACCCTCAACCCCATTTGCCTATAAATAGGCGCCCTATTTTCTCATTTCTTTTCACCCCTTTGAATTTGAGTAGGTTGTTATCCTCAAATTTCTCTCTTATTCTCCTTCCAATCCCTCTATAATTAATTAATTATTCTTTTTAATTAATTAATTACCTCATCCTAACTAAGTTTATTAATCTTTTTAATTAACTAAAATTCTATTTTATAATCACTCAATTAATTAGTTAATTAATCTTTTTAATTAATTAATTAATCATTTTTTTAAAATAAAATTAATCATTTTCTTAAATTCACCATTTATCCAAATTAATTAATTAATCTTTTTAATTAATTAATCTATCCACCCTTTTCATCATATTAATTAGTTAATTAATCATTTTAATTAATTAATTAATCCTCCAAAATCAATCATTTTCTTAATCCACCTTTCATCCAAATTAATGAATTAATCTTTTTAATTAATTAATCCATCCACCATTTTCATCATATTAATTATTTAATTAATCATTTTAATTAATTAATTAATCTTCCACTTCATTAAATCACCCAGTCCTGATAAAATGGAATTTTGGTTCGGTTAAACTCTTTGACCACCAAAAGCAAAGGTATCAGTCTTTTTCCTCATTCTCAACATACTTAAACCAAAATCAATCTGATCAACTCCTAAACCCCTCCACTTAATCATGGAACAAACTACATGAGTTTTGATCCTCATTCAATGGGGTACGTAGGCACATTTGGAATCTAAGTCCAAATCTCAAATCCAAATCCCAATCAATCCCCTTTTCCCTTTTTAATTAATATAATTTGTGAATGCTTCATTTTGACCACACTCATGCATTACAATTTTCATATAATATTACTCAGTCCTGGATGATTTGCAAGGTTCAAATGTCAAAAATAAATATTTTGATTTTCCCATTTTGAGAGCTTTTGACTTTTGAAAGTTTGTTTATTGAGCCTAAGTGCTTCTAAGGTTCAAACGCATACTAGAAGGTGCAAAATTAAGGGTTCACACATCTAAAAGGGACTTTTTATATTATAGTATGACAATAGACTCGGACGAGGAAGTTTCCCAAGCAGAGGAGATTGCTTGAGCAATCACCTTGCCTTCTCATAACGTTCACCTAAAAACCACATAAGAAAAGTGGTGAGATAGATGATCTCAATGAGTAAACAACTTGGCTTATACAATAACACTAACACATATCCCTTAAAAATGGCTCATAATTCATAACTCATAGTTCATGGTTCATTATTTGCAATTTAGCAAGGTTCGCAGAAATCACACTTATCACTAGTGAGTGAAGACTGTTGCCATATTCACTCGAAAACACTAAGGAGAGGTGGCATCAAACCAAATTCCAACTCTTATCACTAAATAAGTGTGAAACTGATCAAGCCACATGGCTAGAACCGCCCCTTCTAGCTGAGGTGGATACACTACCCCCGTCCATTGGGTTAAGACCATGTGCACAATTTCTAATGATTACCCACATTAGCATGAGGATTTCTGCATAAAAGGGTTCATTGGTGCTATAGCTAGAGCTAATGGCAATCACTTATAACAATAGCATTGAAGAATGCAATCATATATAACATAATAGCATTAGAAGTTTGGCTTATTTAACAAAGGAAAAACAATAGTCTGGTTCCAAAAAGAATAAAAGGTAAGGCAACATTCACAAAAGTTCTTTCTTATCATTGAATAAGCAATAATAGTTTCAGATCAATTGTCCTTTGGCAACCCAAGCTTAACAAAGAAATCATATGATTAGAATTGATAATAGAAAGGAACTTGGGTTTCAAGAATTTCAAAGGTTAAATATCTTGATAACTTATACATGAAACATGAATATAATGGTTACTCACCTTGTGGATCCTTAGCTACTAGTGCTTATAGCCCTTGAACTTCTAATAATCCTCAAGCTCTAACATATATTACAATTCAATACTTAGCATTTGCTTAACATCATGCTATCCTATGCCATAACTACCCCATACACATATAACATTCACATATACTTGAAGTTGCACTTAGAAGTGCACTCATCACTTGCACATATCGTGTTGACTTTTTAGTCTTGCACACTTAGCCTTCTTAGGCTCATATGAAAACACATAATAACTCGTACCAAGAATTTTCTAAAGTCAAGCACAATATATCATGATCTTAATATCAATTCAATCTAACATCCAACTTGCTACTCTTAACACTTTCCATATATATATCAACTTAACAAGTAACCTTAAAAGTGTCTTACTTGTCTCCTTTGACCAAATCATACAATAAATCTCATAGTCAGTTTAAGATCATTAATTCACAATTAACACATCATAAGGCCTAATTCATATGTCACTTAATCATATGCACATATTAATCAAACATGGCAGTTAGGGTTTGGAAACCTTAGTGTCAGCCAAACCTCTCTAGGCTTTGTCTAGAGTTACTCCTTCAACCATCATGCAATTAAATCATGTATTATTCATATACACATGTCAACCATCATTAAAATATATATTACAACTATTTTAGACATTGGGATCAAAGTCCCACCATAGGCCGAATGCACACATACCATGGAAACCATGGATTTTCTTGTTTTTCGATCATTACAGTAATATGCAAAAACATTATTTAAACTAATATTTTTCATATAAACATAACAAAAAACATTTTAGAACATAGTAACATACAAATTCCCCCCCCCCCCCCTTCCCTTTTATAAAGTATATGCATGAAAATTTCAACTTTAGGTTTTAGGGTTCACCTTTGGTAGATTTGCAAAGAAAGAGCTATGTTTAAGGTTGAAAATTGGTTTCTCCTTCAAATAAAACACTTAGGCTGAATTCAACATCAAGAAAAATAGTAAATATATAGCCCCATATGGATTTTCCATGGTTACTTTCATAAAAATCAAATAGTAACTTGAAAGAAGAGAAAAACCTAGGAAAATGATCACAAAATCGCAAGGTTTCAAGGCACCTTGTGAATTTCAGTTGAGAGAGAGTTTTTGAGAGAATTTTTCTATAAAAATCTGATGGAAAATAGAATGGAGGCTGCCACAATGATGGGGAGGCTGAATTTTAGATGCATTTTAGGGTTTTGGGCAAAATTACAAGTTTGACATTAATGAGCTAGGTTAAGAGTGTTTTGGTGTGTTGGACTTTTGGTGAGTTGGACCTTTTAATTTAATTTATGGGCTGATTATAAATAATTAAAAATAAAATATTTTGCTTCTTATTTTTATTAAAATCCCCCAAAAATATTTAATAAAAAAATTTAAAAAATACTCATCAAAATTATTTTATGCTTAAAAATCTCTTTGTGCATAAAAATTCACTTTATATGCAATAAATTAATCTATGCATATGCAATTCACATAAATCACTTATTTAGCATTAAAAATTCATATTATGCTAATTAGAACTAATCTAACATGCCACATACTTATCAATCACATAGCATATGAATTTTCATGAAAGTACACCTTTTGTCATAATAACTCTAAATTCAAGTGAATTGCTATAAAACTCCTAGGATGGGTGTGGTTGTTATATACACTGAATTAAGGAAGCTTGATTCAAGACTTGAAGAGCCTTAGTAGCATAAATTTAGTCTAAAAGTGAACTTGATGTTCTAATGCTAGATATTGATAATTGAATGATCAAACAGGTTTTATGTTATGCTAATTTCATAATTCCATGATCAATTTAAATATTGGATGAGGAATTACTGGTTTTTCCCAAATTCTAAGGTTTATGGAAAAATTAGGGATTTTGAGAATTAAATTTGAATTCATGGAATTGAAGGGGAAATCAAGCTTAAGAATAGTACAACATGATTTGTATAATGCCAATTTCAAAATTCAATTGATAGAAATGATTTTCCCCAAATTTAAATGAACTAGGTTCATGTATGGAATTAAAAGGTAGAAGTAGAATTAATTCCATTGAATATTGGAAATCATTTAAATTGATTTTAATTGAGTAATATGAAATTGAAATGTGAAATTGGGAGGAAAAGAATTATCTTTCCTTAAATTGAATACTCTTAGCTATTTGGAAAATAATTAAGGAAAGTGTTAAAATTAGTAATAAGTTAGTACTACAATGAACAAGATTAAAGTGTTAACAAGTTAAGCTAAATTTAAACTGATGACATAACAAAAAAGTGATTAATATGTAATTGAAATGCAAATGTATAAAATCTAAAGACAAGGACAAGGACATTGTGCAAGAGTGCGAGGAGCACTACTAGCATCAAAGTTAAATGTAAATAAGAGTAAAGGAGTTCAAGGTAAGTACTTAATAATATAATATGACATGTGCCATAGTCTTTGAACCTTTATTATTCAAACCATTATCATTGAAATATTCCAACTCCATGATGAGTATTAATTGCCTATTGAACATTGAGTTATTTGATATGATACTTCTTGATGGCATTTGACTATTGTGAACCTTTTATGTTGAATTCATAATGTGATATTTGAATTCCTTATTGTGTACCTTATGTGAACCATTTTATCAATACTTATTGATAAGCAGAAATACCCTTCTAACATGGGGTAATACATCGGACCTTGTGTACTTAGTAAAAGCCTGTGGGTAAGGCAAGAGTACCCAACCTCTGTTAGGGGGCACGCCTAACCATAAGACCATATCAGCCTTGCGTAATTTGATGCATGTGAATGAGCAAGACTTAGGCTGTGTCACATCCCAATTTTGGAGAAATGATGGTCCTAGAACATGGGGAGATATAAAGTCACCCACGCCCATAAAACCCACTCATACATATATAACACTGCTTAGGATCATACCAAAACCTCATGCATTAACTTAATTATCCAATAATAAGGAAAACTTTGACTAGCATAAGCATAGCATTAAGATACTTTAAATATAATCCATATGAAAAGAACATTTAAGACTCCAAATAAACTATCAAATGAATAATATTCCAAAAATAAAACTCCTAAACAAGAACTCCCGAAGCATCTAAAAGTGACTCTTCAATAATAACATACGATAATAAACTTGGCTAAGGAAATTGCCCTAAGCAGAGTAGATTTCTTGAGCTATCACCTTGCTTCTTCACAATGCTCACTTGGAACCACACAAAGAAAAGGAGTAAGATAGATGATCTCAATGAGTAAATAATACAACTTATACAATAACACATATCCCTTAGAAAGGGCTCATAACTTATAACTCATAGATCATGATTTGTAATTCATGACTTATATTTTGCAATTTAACACGGTTTGCAGAAATCACACTTATTACTTATGAGTAAAGACCCTGCTCAATTCACTAATGAGTGAAGAACCTGCTTAATTCACTCTCATACATTAGTGAGAGAAGACCCTACTCAATTCACTCAAGGGAGAGGTAGCATCATACCAAATTCCAACTCCCAACTTGTAACTTATAAAGACTCATAAAATTTATCAGGCTCTATGGCTAGAACTACCTCTTCTAGCCAAGGTGGATACTATGCCCCTATCCATTGGTTTAAGATCATGTGCAAAGGTTTTGATGATTACCTGCATCGGCACAAGGATTTCTGCATAAAAAGGGTTATGGGTACCATAGCTAGAGCTAATGGTAATCACTTATAAAAATAGCATTGAAGAAATGCAATGACATGTGTCATAATAACAATAGATGTTTAGCTTATCAAACAAAAGATAAATAATTGTGTATTTCCATAAAGAAAATAAGTTAGGGCAATAATCACAAAGGATCCTAATTATCGTTGGATATTCGAAATAGTTTTGGACCAATTGTCCTTTGGCAACCCAACTTAATAAAGAAATCATATAGTTGCATTTGAAAATAGAAAAGAACTTGAGTTTCAAGAATGTCAAAGGTTCATATATCATGATAGCTTGTACTTGTAACAACAACATAATGTTTACTTACCTTGTGGTTCCTTTGCTCCTAGTACTTATAGCCCCTTGAACTTCAACTACTCCTCAAGCTCTAACATAATATTTAATTCAATACTTAGCATTTGTTTAATCATCATGCTATCCTATCCCATAACTACCCCATGCATATATAACATTCACATACACTTAGAGTTGCACTTAGAAATGCACTCATCACTTGCATATGACATGTTGACTTTTAAAGTCCTACACACTTAGCCTTCATAGGCTCACAGGAAATCACATTATAACGCATACTATGACTTTTCTAAATTTAAACACAGTATATTATGATCTTAATATCAATTCCATTTAATATTCAACTTAGTACACTTAACACTTTATATATATGTCAACTTAACAAGTAACCTTGAAGAGTCATGCTTATCTCTTTTGAACAAATCATACTATCCATCTCATAGTCAATTTAGGATCATTAATCCACTATTAACACATCATAAGACCTATTTCACTTGTCACTTAATCATATACACATATTAATCATGACATAGTAATAGGGTTAGGAAACCCCAGGTTTACCTAATCGTCTCTAGACTTGTCTAAAGTTATTTCTTCAACCAACATGCAATTAAATAATTTATCATTCATATATACATGTCAATAATCATTAAAATATATCACATAAAAATTATAGATATTGGGACTAAAATCCCTATGTTGGCCGAATATACCCATCAAAAAGAAATATGAATTTTCTTACTTTTCGCACTTTCCATTCATTACAGTAATATGCAAAAACATGGTTTAAACCAAGATTTTTCCTGAAAACATAATAAAAATCATTTTAGAACATAATAATGCACCAATTGGCACCCCTATGTATATTTATGCATGAAAATTTTCTAACTTTATGTTTTAGGATGAAAACTATGAATTTCCTTATTTTCTGTATTTTTCGATCATTACAGTAATATATAGAGATATGATTTAAATCAATATTTTTCATCTAAACAAAATAAAAATCAATTTAGAACACAATAATATATAAATTAGAGGCCCCCTTTGTGTTTATGCATTAAAATTCTAACTATGAGTGTTAGGTTTCACCTTTGGAGGATTCGCATAGAAAGGGTTATGTGTTTGGTGAAAAAATCAATTTCTCTTTCAAAATTTCACCTAGGCCAAATTTAATCAAAATAAAAACAGTAAATACAATGCCCAAAATAGTTTTCTCATGATTAGTTTCATAAAAATCAAGTAGTAAATTGAAAAAAGAGAAAAATTTATGAAAATGGTCGCGAAATCGCAAGGTTTGAAAGCACCTTGTGAATTTCTATTGAGAGAATATTTTTTACAGAATTTTCTATATAAAATATGATGGAAAATAGAATGGTGGCTTTCTAAACTCATAGGGGCCAAATTTTAGCTTAAACATTAGGTTTTTGGGTGAAATTTCCAAGTTTACCCTTAATGAGCTAGGTTATAAGCGTTTTGGTATAGGGGGCTTTTGGTGAGTTGGGCCTATTATTTAATTTATGGGCTAATTATAGGTAATGAAAAGTAAATTTTTTTTTATTATTTTCATTGACATTCCCCCCAAAATATTTATTTAAAAATACTCATAAAAATTATTTTATGCTTAAAAATTGCTTTTTGCATGAAAATTCATTTTTATGTGCAATAAATTATTTTATGCTTATGCACTTCATATAAATGATTTATTTCATAATAATAATTCATATTATGCATATTAGAACTAATCTAACATGTCACATACTCATAAATCACACCACACATGAATTTTCATTAAAGCATATATTTTGCCATAATAGCCCTAAATTCAAGAAATCTGTCACTAAACTCCTAGGGTGGGTATGGGTTGTTACAGGCTACCACTCTTAAAGTTATATATGTGGGAAGCAATCCAATTCTAAGAAATTACTATTTCTGCTAAAAGATGTTGATTCCATCTTAAATGAGAAATCTATTCATAATGACAATTTTGATAAACATCACTCCATTGTCACCATGAGCCATCCTAATAATGAACCACATACTCACCATATATGTTGTATTATTATATACTCATTGAGTTTTGTCTCAATCTTTAGTTATTTAAAATTTTTTCGATGAGAGTGATGAGTCAGCAAGGTAAATTCCAAGCCCTATTCTTCTTATTGGAAGTTGCTCTGCTAAATTCAAGTGTTATGAATCTTGGTTATATGATTAAAAAGACCATTGTTTTAGAGTTCCATGGTTACCGAAGGTTTAGTACTAGAATATTATTTAGTTTATATGTATTGTAATTACTGTGATAATAGTGTATTAAGTAATGAGTATTTGGATAATGACATAAAATACAAATTTGGAAACTATATGAGTTAAGTAGGCAAATGGTATTAGTAAGTATTTGGTAATATGTAAAATGATAAATTAGAAATGGGTAACAAGGAAAGGTAATCGGGTTCCGATCTTGGGATAAAGTTCAACATGGTAAAGAATTATAAGTTAAATGGGATTCTATGAGTTTAGGTGACTTTATACCTCCCTATGCCCTAGGACCATCACGACTTAATAATTGGGTCATGACACATGTAACATAGCACACCTATGCCATGAATTCATCCTCCATATGACACGCCTCTACCATATTTTTCTTCTCCATATGGCACACCCCTTGCCATGTTTTTCACTTTCTATAAAATGCCCGTGCCTTCCTTTACCAAACTCATGACACGCCCGTGTCATTCATATGACATGATATCCACCCTATAACAAAGCTATGTTATTTAAATAACACAACTATGCCAATTAAAATGGTGCCATGTGCTGCCTTTACTATAGATTTTAAATCGAGACTGTTGTAACCCTAAAGAGCTGATAGTATATGTATATATATATATATATATTACTTAAACTATTTCCACCACTTTTGTTATTCTAAAACACTCACTCTCCACTAATAGTAGTTATTCTCTCTCTTCATCATATTTCAAGGTAAAACTTATTCAAACTCTCTTCTTTTTTAATCAATCTTTATTTTTTGTTAACAATAAACAAAATGAAAATATTTTTCTTATTATTTTGTTTGATTTAATACGATTCCAATAGGCTTTTTGAATCTTTTTTCTAAGGCAAAATTCTAAACATTCCCTAAAATTATTCAATTGATTATTTTTATATAAATATTGATATTGTTATGATTTATAATGGTTTTTTTTTTCAATTCCTTAATCTATTATGTCTTATTATTTAATTGATTGTTGCTTAGATGTTTGATGGTTAATTTATTGATTTATAGATCTATTATTAATAAACATTATAAATAATATTTCCATTGAATTCCTATTTTGGAATAGAAATCACAATATTGATTAAGAAATTGAATGTCTATGTTTGCATCCTTTAAAGGGGGTTCAGCTATGTTTATAAAAAAAATTATAATAAATCAAATTAATAATAATAATAATAATAATAATAATAATAATAATAAATGATAATAATAAATAATACTAAATGAATAGTAATATGTCTAAATATATGCCATGATTCTTACATTAATTTAATCTAGTTTAAGGTTCAATTGTTGACATCTAAATAAGTACCATAATTGAAAGACTCTTGATATATCAATATTTTGAAGTGATTTGAAATTATTGTAATATTAATTATATTGTTGTTGCTTGTTATGGGAGTTATAGTAGGGGACTTTGGTGGGTGCCCCCATAGCGTAGCCACTTTGAATGGATGTTGTGATTGTTGTGCATACATGTGGTGATGTTCGGTTGAATTGTATATATTGCTTGAATTGTGATAATTGAGTCATTATTAAAATAGGATTCTTAGTGATTGTGATAAGATGTGTTAGGCGACAACATGGTAGAGGAGGTGCAAATTTGTGAGGACTTGTGTCGACATTATTAGGAGCTAAAGATGACTAAGGCGAGTTTAATAATGGTATTTGCTTCCCAAGTTCTTGTCACATTATCATCTCCTAGCTCCCAATCATCTATTTGTACTCAATTAACTATGATACCTTGAAATGATAACTATTTCTGCTAATACCTTACTTTTCTTCTTATTGATTACTATTACCCTTGTCATAATGGTAATGAATTGTGAATATTTGAACCATACTTATTTTGTGAAGGCAGTAGTCCCCTTCCAAATGTGGGGGTCATATTAGTCATGTGCCCATGTAAACTTGTGGGTAAGGTGAGCTGAAGGAATGGTGGAGACAATCACAGCAAAAGCAAGGTGGTGGGGTGAAATTTCAAACATTTTAAAATTTCAGTTTATCCAATTAGATACAAATATTCATTCAAACAATCAATTAATTTGTATGTAAAACATATATGCATAAAAAGAAGAAGAAAGAGTAATCATATCACTTCTTGAAGGTTCCTTCTTTTTTGAACAAAGAGCTTTCTAAGTGTGAAGCCTTTAGATCATCCACACCTAGCTCATCTTCAAGTTTCCATTTGATTCCTTTGGTTGTTCTTGAATCCCTCTATTGATTGCCCAATTTTTTATTCAAGATTCTCTCTCAAAAACCTTTAGGAAGTTAAGAGTAACAACTTGAATTTTTATTTATTTTGGAAAATTCTAATTTCATATAGAAAATAATTATTTAATTATATTGTTAAATTATATGTGACAGTCTTATTTTTAGAACTTTGTATTTTTTATGATTTTGAAAATATATTATTAATTATAACTTTTATTTAAATTTTAAAATATATGACCTTAATGTAAAGAAAATATTTATTTATTTATTTAGTGATGAAAATACTTTATCAAATTGGGATATTATAAGGAATTTATATTTGGTAAATTAAATGTGAAGATAACAAAATTTTATATTTTGGTAATTGAATATTAATTTTTAAGAATTTTTGAAAATTAATTCTATATTTAATTATTTTTAATAAATCTAAAATGAATCATTTATCAAGTTTTAATATATCAAATTAAAGTATATTTTATAAGAAACCTAATGACTATTTATTTGTAATTTTTGGACTTAAAATGAATTTTCTACAAATTTTTATAGATTTTTTTTTTAAAAAAAAGGAAGGATCTACTAGAGATTGCCACATTGGGTTGGCTGCCTAGAAAAGCAGCAACTGCAAAAGAAAGGTAGAGGGACAGAAAACTAAAAGAAGAAAAGAGAGAGAGAAGGGCAACCAGTAGTTTTGTGGTGATAACTTCATCACTAAACCTTCGACTAATGCACCATTAGTTGGGTTAGAAAGTTGAAATCTAGATGAAGCTAACAGGACCAAAAAATAATCTGATCAAACATTGGATAGCACCAAACACTAGTCCCAAAATCTACTATCATGGAATCTAGTGAGCTATGGCGACTGAAACTTCAAACAGCCATATCTCTTTCATCTGAGCTTCGATTCAAGTGGTTCAAGATGCATTAGAATCATCTCTTCACCAGCTTCAATTTAGCACTAACCTTGCCCCCTTTTGCTAACTACATAAAGAGACAAGAGAGCATGATTCTAAAACTTTGAGAGTAGATTTTGGTGAAACAACAGTGAGTGGCAGAGAGAGGCTGATATTTTTGCACTACTGACATCAAGATGCATCTAATGGCATGAATTTCACCCTAGTTTGCACCAGTAATGGTGGCCCATGGTCGACTGGTGGTGCTCTAGTGGCAACGTGTGTTGACAATGTGTGGAGCAGATCTAACAGTTTCATCTCGCCCTTTTGATGAGATTTTTGACGTTTGTTTGACCAGATTTTATGTGGATAAATTTGAAACTCTTGAATTTCAATTATTACTGAATTATAGATTGAAGAAACATTAAATTTTTTAAATTTAATTAGATAATTGATAATTATATGAATTTATATTGTAAATGGATTTAATATGATAAATTAATTTTATGAAACTATATAAAAATATAAGTGGAATGATTTTAATAGAATTGACGAACTTGAAATTTAATTAATGAAATAAGTAAATTGATGTTATTAGGATTGATTTCGATTATAGCTTGAGAAATTAAATTTATTGTGTTGTTGATTGAGTTGGAAACCCATAAGGGGGAATTTTAGAGTTATAATTGAATATTGTAAGTTGAAGTAATTGTTTAGAAGTGTGTGTGTATTCTTTGTTACAATTGGGTAAGTCCTAGTTAAGGGAAAATTCTCCCGAAATTTATGTAGGAATCTTAAGAGTCATTTAGTTATATCTTTAGAGGTGAGTCATCCTTCTCTAACAATCTTGTTTGTTATTTAGAGTCGATATCTCAGGCATCCTTCTATCACCAAGGGTCACACTTAAAAGGGAAAGTCGGTTAGACGTGTCGTCAAGTAGGTGAGTGATTCTATTTAATATATTTTCTTATTTTCATGCATTGGCATTATTTTGTGTATATATATTATACATATATTTATGCATTATATATTAATTGGATATTCAGCATGTGCATGTGTATGTTGCATTAAATTATGTGGATTATTGTATGTGATTGTTGGATGGGATTGGGATGAGATGGAGCTATATAGGCTTACAATATAACGATGATATTATGATGATTAATTAGCTATGACTGGTGTATGATGATTGTTGGCTTGCTCATTGCTCAAAGTTACTACCAGTCGGGTCAGCGCTGCATCACTTAGGCCAAGGACAACTGTGACCCTAGTATCGGATTAAAAGATAGAGTTGGACTAAGAGAGCCAGGTATAGGGGGTTGGCTCCCCATATCGAGTTTAGTGTGGTTCCTATGGACTATATTCCATCCTTATCTGCTTGTGTAATTTATCTGTCTCTGTGACACGATGCACAATATGAACATTAGAAATCTACCTATAAGACAATAGGATAGTATATTAGCTAGTATCATTTATTGAGTCAAGCGCTCATTCTTGTTTAATAATTCTTCTTAAGTGGTGGAATGAGCTGTGAAGATATTTTAAATAGAGTTAAGCTGCCTTCATTCTTCAATAGTGATGTGTAAATTATATTTCGGTTGTGTAATTAATTTTATCTTATTTTATTTTAGATTATATAATCCTTTGTAGTCCATAATGTTATTGTCTAGTATTTGTAATTATATGTTATTCATTAGTTGTTCAGTATCTCTTGAGCTAATTGAGAAGTTTTGTTAAGCTTAAATCTCAGGAGAATATTAATGATGATGAAATTATGATGTTTGCCTTGAGTGGCATTGATATAATATGATATTTGTTTAGGTTATGTTAACTTGTGGGCCCATAGCCCTATTCCGTGATGGTTTAGTCTTTTAGTCAGTGTTAGGCTTACTACGGGCACTAATAGTCATGCGCATTACCCTTGTTTTAGTACTAGTCACGTGCTTTTGGGTTTGGGTCGTAACAAAGTATAACAATCTAAATTCTTATTTATTTTGGAAAATTCTAATTTCGTACAGAAAGTAATTATTTAATTATATTGTTAAATTATACGTGAAATTTTTATTTTTAGAACTTTGAATTGTTAATGATTTGGAAAATATATTATTAATTATAACTTTTATTTAAATTTAAAATACATAAACTTAATGTAAAGAAAATATTGATTTATTTATTTAGTGATGAAAATAATTTATTAAATTGGGATATTATAAAGAATTTATATTTGGTAAAATTAAATGTGAAGATAATAAAAATTTTATATCTTGGTGATTGAATATTAATTTTTTAGAATTTTTGGAAATTAATTTTATGTTCAATTATTTTTAATAAATCTAAAAGTAATCATTTTTCAAGTTTCAATATATCATATTAAACTTTTTTTATATGAAATTTAATGACAATTTATTTGTAATTTTTGGACTTAAAATGAATTTTCTACAAATTTCGATGGATTTGAAAAAAAAAAAAAAAAAAAAGGAAGGACCAACTAGAGACTACCACATGGCAGCCTTGGGCTAGTTTCCCAGCTGCCCAAAAAAGTTGTAGTTGCAGAAGAAAGGGAGAGGGAGAGAAAATTAAAAGAAGAAAAGAGAGAGAGAAGGGTAGCTTGTGGTTTTTGGCGATAACTTCATCACCGCACCTCCATTAATGCATCGCCGATTGGGTTGGAAAGCTAACATCACGACAAACCTAATGGGACCAAAATCACTCTTATCAGACACTGGATGGTGCTAGACACACGTCCTAAAGTCTATATTGTGGAATCTAACGAGCTTTGATGACAGAAACTTCAAATGGTCATATCTCTCTCATCTAAGCTCCGATTTAATCAATTCAAGAGGTGTTGGAATTCTCTCTTCACCAACTTCCATTTGGCAGCAACCATGCACCCTTTTAATGACTAGAGAATGAGATTAGAGAGCATGATTTTGAAATTTTAAGAGTGGATTCTAGCGAAATTGCAACTAGCAGAAAGTGTGAACCCTTATTTTAGCACCTCTAAAATTAATTATAAACTCTTCAAAGCTGACCGAAATATTCTTTGCATAATCTAATGCCTTTTTTATCCTGACTGGACCTTCTATACCAGACAGTATTTTTCTAAAATCGATTGGATTTTCTCTCAGACTAATTGTTCAGTTGTTCTAAAATTAATTGTGACTCTATCGAAGTTGACTGAAGAATTTTGTAAACTCTAAAACTCCCAAAAACTGACTCAAAAGTCTCAACATATGACCTGAGTAAAAAGTAAAATTTCAGCTGGTAGTGCCCCCAAAAGAAATTCGATGACATTGCTATCAAACATCCAAATTTCCTAAATCCCAAACCAACCAATCTCTAAAAAAATCGCCATGTTAACTGCCACTGAAAGGACTGGTGGCATCTGGGCGGTTGCCACAGGGAAGCCTGATGGCACCCCTGGCCTCTCCTGTGGCGCCACTAGCCCAAATGAAAAGACCATGCTCGTGCATTATAATTGTCATATAATATTTGTCATCAATGAAATTAATTTTTAAATCAAATTAAATTTAAGAGTCAAATTTAGATTATTTAAAACTAAAAATCTAGTCCATAAACTCAACCTAGTTTGAGGCTAGCAATTTTATCCTTGGGTAAATTAATTAAAAATTAATGAATTAGAGTCAATTGGGTTTTTTCCTTAATTTTCCCATTTAAAAAATAAATTAGGGTGGCAACTCCCAAAATTATTTTCAAAAATCAACAAAATCTAAACCCGAGGGTTCTATCGTGAGTGTAAATCCGAATGAGCATCTCGATTCTCTCTAGTAGATCGGACCGATGCTCAGGAGAGCCCTCACAGTTGGCAACTCCACTGGGACTAGTTGCCACCTTTCTTAAAATAAAGAGGAAAATAAGAGGATTACTATTTGGTTAAGAAAAATTTTTTCAAAATAATCTCCCTTTGGCCCATTAAATATAATTTGACTTTTTTGCATCACTTCGCATAATAAAGGCTCCTTGCCTAACCTTAGCTTTAGGCAAACTTTTGGATGGTGAGTAGCATTGGCTTGATAACTCTCTTTGAGTATGTTGGGAGATAGCGAAAGTATTCAACCCCGCGATGAATCCCCGATCATTTCAATGATATAATTGCCCTAGCCTTTGACCTTAGGTTCCATGTACCATAATAATCAATACTTTTGAATGTTCACGAAACCTTTTTTGGCATGTATCACATCATGATTATGCATACATAACATGAGAAGCTCAACAAAGTAAACCCTCAGACACCTCAAAGACCCAAATCGATAGTCCGTTACCCTAAAACACCCCTCACACTCAACCTATCAACATGTAAATCTAGTGACCAATCACATGGAAGGAATCCTTTTCCCAACACACCTTCCATTTTTTTCTTCACAACTTTATATTCTTACCTATTTTTTGCTTTCTATTTCAAAGGTACCAATGGCCAACACCTCCAGCTCTTTCGACCAAGACATGATGAGCACCTTTTTTGCCAACCTCCTTAAGAAATAAGAGGAGAATTTCCAAGCCACACTCACCATCGCTCTTAAGACCCAAGTTGAACCGTTTACTAATGCTCTCAATGCCCAATCTGCCACCTTTATTGATGCCCTCAACTCCTAATGCCAATCGATCATCAGTGAGGTCAAGGAAATGACCAATGCCATTGTCACTCCGCTTTTGCTCTTGCTGAGCTTGCATCTACCCAAGCTGGGACTAACCATGCCCCTACGTTTACTCCTCCCATTATTGATCGCACTAATAATGAAAAAGCACTCGAAACTCTAACCTTTTTTGTCGTGGAATTAAATGCAACCACCCCCTCTCCCACTGTGAATCTTTTTCAAAGTGGAGATTTTTCTAGCTTTCCCAAAGCTAAGAAATTGATGGAGAAAATTGAGGCCATGGAGAGAACATTCAAGAACATTAAAAAGCATGAAGACATGATAGATGTTGACTCCTGAGCTCTCTTCCCAAATGTACTGGTTCCTCTAAAATTTAAGATGTCAGTTATGGACAAGTTTAATGGCACTAAATGCCTCAAAATTCACCTCAAGATGTATGCAGGTGTCATAAGACCCTTTGGTGTGGATGACGAGCTCCTTGCTCAATTATTCCAATAATCTTTAACTAGAGCAACTATCAAGTGGTTATTAGATCTTAACCAAAATCACAAGAAAACTTAGTATCTGCAATGCTTTTGTTAAGCAATACCACTATAACATGTAGATGGATATCACCCATCGAGATTTGGAAACCACCAAACAATCCTTCGCTGCTTTCCTTACAAGGTGGAGGACAAAAGCGGCTCAAATGGTAAACCGTCCATCTGAAATAGAGCAAATTGACATCATCATCAAGAACCTCATCCCCCAATATCAGGCTCATCTGCAAACTCAATGCCTTTACAACTTTAAAGCTCTTACTGTCATTGCCTCTAAGATTGAGGATTTGATTCAATTAGGACAAATAAAAAATGAATCCTCTAGTTCGAGGTATCATAAGAACAATAATTACACCACTAACTCCACTACCAAAAGAGAAGGGGAGGTAAATGTTGTCTCTTATCACCAGCCAATGAGGTTAGAAAGGAGGAATTTTTCTGAGCTAGGTATGCTATAACAACCAACATCCACCCTAGGAATTTTCGTGACGAATTGCTTAATTTAGAACTATTAAGGTTAAGTGTGTGCTTATGTGAAAATTTATGATCTAAGTGATTGATGAGTATGTGGCATATTAAAATAATTTTAATATGCATAATATGAGTTACTATTGTGAAATAAATGATTTACATGAAGTGCATTTGCATAAAAGAATTTATTTTAAATAAAATGAATTTTCATGCATAAGATAATTTTTACGCATAAAATAATTTTATGAATATTTTTAAAATATTTTTAAATAAATATTTTTGAGGAAAATGTTCCAAAATTAATAAGAAAAATATTCTTTTTATTTTAAATCTTATTCAGCCGAAAATTTAAAGGAAAAGCCCACTACACCAAAATCCTCCTAACCTAATTCATTAAGGGTATTAGTGGAAATTTCACCCAAACCCTAATATTTATTCTAAAATTCGGCCAAACCAGGGTTTCCAGTAGCCATTCTCTTATTCTTTCTATATTTTGGCAAAAAATTCTCTCAAAATATTTCTCTCCACCGAAATATTGAAAACACCTTTCCGTTTCGCGATTTCATGAACGTAATCGTAAGTTTTTATTCCCTTTCAATTTCTAAACTGATTTCTATAAAATAAATTATGGGAAAATTATTTTGAACTATTTGATTACTAATTTTTATAGATTTAATTCTATTTGGATGAGTTTTTGGGAGAGAAAATTTATTTTCTATCGAAAACACGATTCTTTCCGCGAGATTTCTCCAAAGGTGAATTCTATAAATTAAAATCACAATTTTTATGCATAAACATCATAAGGGGGGGGGGGGGGGATTTGTGCATGGTTGTATTCTAAACTGATTTTTGATTTGTTTTGATGAAAAATATTGCATTAAATTATATTTCTGCATATTTCTGTGATGACCAAAAAGTTTCGAAAAACAAAGGAATTCAAAGTTTTCGTGTTAGAACTTGGAAGTTGGAAAATTTTATTCTTGCATGGTCATATGGCTGCCAATTTGTATGAATAATTATTCTAATATGATATTTGTTTTATTTAGATGAAAAACAATGATTTGAATCATGTGTCTGTTTATCGCTGAAATGAACGAAATGTGCAGAAAGCGCGGAAACTCATGATTTTTCACCTAAGCTTTTGAACTTGGAATTTTTTTGTATAAACCCTATCTATAGCTGCCGATTCATGAAGGGATGTGTTCTAAACTGATATTTTCTATGATTGAATGAAAAATAAGAGTTTAAACAACCTGTTTACATATTTCTGAAATGACCAAAAAATACTGAAAACAAGAAAACTCATGGTTTTGTGCTCTATAAGACAAAAGTTGAATTTTTGTGTATAAATAACACCAATAGTGGTCGATTCTTATGAATTTATATTCTAAAATGATTTTTGTTATGTTTACATGAAAAATCTTAGTTTAAACCATGTTTTTACATATTTCTGAAATAGACGGAAAGTATGAAAAGAAGGAGAATTTGGTTTCTACCTTGATGATGCATTCGGCCTACATGAACATTTTTGTCCCAATGTTTATAAATTTTATGTGATGTGTTTTGATGATTGTTGACATGTATATATGTATAATAAATGATAAGATTGCATGTTGGTTGAAGGTATGATCCTAGATAAGCTTAAATGCATTATGGTATACTTAAGGTATACTTAAGGTATCTTAACCTTATATTGTGATTAGAATGCAAATGTGATTAGGGAATTTGGAACTAGATGTTATGATGACTTGATGATGAACATATGGTTATGATTTAATGAAGTGAAAGGGATCATAAGAGTTAAGCATGACGCTTGAAGGGTTAATTGTTAAGTGACATGTATGGAAGTGTAAAGTGAACTAAGATAATTATTAAAGTGAATTTATATTGAGGTAATAATATTGTGATGACCTTAAAAAGGTATTGATATGATTGTAATGTGTTTTCATGAGAGCCTATAAGGCCAAGTATGCTAGACTTTCAAAGTCAATGTGTTATGTGCAAGTGATGAGTACACCTATGAGTGAACTCTAATGTGTATGATATATTATACATGGGTAGTTATGGGATAGGAGCATCATCAGTAAATAAATACTAAGTATTAAATCAAATCTTATGTTAGAGCTTGAGGAGCTTTAGAAGTGCAGAAGGGACTACGTGTACTAGGAGCAAAGGAACCCTAAGGTGAGTAAACATTGTATTTATTCTTCAAGTGTGGGAAAATGCCACATTCATGTTATAAGTGTGAACAACATCATATTGTATTATAAGAATATGATATATTGTTATGTGAGCCTTTGTAATCTTTGAAACCCGAGTTCATTTTATTCTAAATATTATTACATGAATTCTTTGACAAACTTAGGTTGCCAAGGGACATTTGGTCCAAAACTATTTGCTTATCCAATGAGAATTTCTTATGATTAGCACCCTAACTTGTATTCTTTCTGGAACTACACTATCATTGTATCATTGTTTGAAAGCTAAACCACTATTATTATTGAAATACATGTTATTGTTGCCTTATGTGATATTGTTAATTGTGTTTACCAATAGCTCTAACTATGGTACCTTTTACCGTTCATGTAGAATCCTCGTGCCAATTCGGGTAATCATCGGAACCTGTGCACATGGTCTTAACCCAATGGATAGGGGTAGTGTATCCACCTCAGTTAGAAAGGGGCGGTTCTAGTCGTGGGTCCTGATTAGCTTCACACCTTCTATGTGATAGGAGTTGGAATTTGGTATAAGGCCACCTCTCCTCAATGTGTTCGAGTGATAGAGCAATAACCTTCACTCACTATGTGTTATAAGTGTGATTTCTGCAAACTTGCCAAATTGAACCCTTGCTAAATTACAACCTGATTCATGAATTATAAATCATGAACTATGTGTATAAGCTATGTGTTTACTTTCAAAGGAATATGTGATAATGTATGTGCCTTTTCGTTTACTCATTGAGATCATCTATCTCACCCTTTTTCCTCGTGTGGTTCCAGGTGAGCAAATGTGAGGAGGCAAGGTAATGGCTCAAGCATCCTACTTCACTTGGGGAATTCCTTGTCTAAGTTATCAATAATACTATTTTATGAAGCTTGTCATTAGACACTCCGGGAATGTTGATTGATACTTATGGATACATATTATTTTTCCTTATGGATTTTATATGAAATGATTTATTTAAGTCTTTCGCAATTTATGGTATTCATCTAAATGTTTTAAATGAGTTGATGAAAGAGGTTTGGTAAGATCCTAGGCATGATTTGTTTATATGTAAGTGGGTTCTACGGGCATGGGTGACCTTATGGCTCCCTATGTTCTAGGACCATCGTATCTCTAAGGTTGGGATGTGATACATGCCCCTCAACGTCATTTATAAGAAAGCCTTAGAGGCTAATATAGTTAAGCCTTTAGACCTACGACTGCCTTTAAACTCCTTGCCCAGGGATTATAACACTAATGAACATTGAGACTATCATCAAGGGCTAGGGCATAAAACTAATGCGTGCAAGCCTCTAAAGCACAAAATTCATGAACTCATTGACAGTGAAGACATCATTGCTCCTAAATCCAAATTCTAGAATCACCACCAATCTATTTCTGAACCACCGAGATCATCTCAAGCTTCACCTAATAATTGGCACTTTGAGAAGAATTTCGCCTTGTTATGCTGCTATCCAAGTCCTCCGAGTCCATGTTTGAGTCATTTGAGTCTATAGTCACCAGAGTCAGAGTTTGCATCAGAGTCTTTTGAGTCTATTAAGTCTTTCTTTGAATTTGAGTCTATTAGGTCTTACCCCTTTGGAGTCTGTATTTTGCCTTCTAGGCTTATCCTTTAATGTACTCATGATGGGACTTTTAAAAGTAATAAAAAGTTTGAACTTTCTTATTTGCTTTAATTTTTTCGATTCATCTTTAAATGGGAAAACTTTAAAAAAAAAAGAGAGAGAGACAGAACAACAAAATGAATGAAAAATACAAAAAAAAATGAAAAAATGAATGAAAAAGGCAAAAAGATTAATTAATTATGGCACAGAGGAAAAGAATAAAAGATCCCATCATTGCATCTGCATGGTAGTGGTAGAAAAGCTCATGAGCTTTTTTACATAAGACAAGGACATGATAGGGATAATCTAAGCATTGCAGTCCATGAGATCCCGACCTATACACATAAGAAACCTATCAAGGAGAAGCTATGGAGAATGAAGACACAATAGATCGAAAAGTATCATGACTATCTGAATGCCATTGATGGAAAGGGAATCGATGCTCTGTACAAAACTTAGGGTCATCAATGGAAATCAACTGAGCACTTCAACTAGAAGGCGAGAGATAAGGGTCTGCAAAAAGGAAATTCTATTCTAAGAGAAATCCAAACCCCTATTCATGATTCAAGAAGAACTTTAAACTAAACTAGGCTGGACAATACGTGCTTAAAAAGATCCTATCCAGTGGAGGCACCATCTTCATAAACCTAGATAGAAGTGAATTCACGCATCTTGGCAACCTAGATTAGCTAAAACGATACATCATCCAAAGATAACATATGTATTTCATTTCTATTTTTCATGCATATGTAATTAGAATTACATGGACCTAATCCTCCTTAAAAGAAATAATCGACAAAAAGTGATATAAAGGATACGTAGGCAGCCCATCTCAAGTGCGATCCCAATCATGATATAAAATATTTTATTTGTATCGCATTCTCATTTTCTTTGTGCCTAGTACATCATTCATTTAATTATTTTGCCTAAATAAAAAGAAAAAAAAAAGAAAAGAAAAGAAGAAAGGAATGCTCACTAAGCTGAAAACCCAAAAAGGCAGCTTAGGCAAAAATTAGAGCATAAAAGATGTCTCATTTAATGATGATCAAAGTTTGCAAAATGCAAGCCCATCATCATGACAAAAGGATAGCCCTTTCAATAGCCTCTATACCTTATCATGTATCATATAGTCCTATCAACTTGAAAGTATTTTAAATAAAAAGGAAAAAAATATGTCATGTCTGAAGTCATGGTGCAACAAGTCTTTCCCTACATCCTAAGGTGCACATCCCTCGTGTTCTCATCAAAATCAAAGTTTGCCATAATCTCCTTAAGTAGGCATACCCCTCCTTTAGGTCTTTGTAGCTCCTTCTGCCACAATAGTAAAAGTACCAACAGAATTAGAACAGTTCACCATAGCAGTATTGAAAACCCTCTCTTAAGTACCAATAGTCCTAAAATTGTTCCCAAAAATCCTCCTCTATAATTTAGAAGATATAGTCCTTCTCTGTACCTTAATTATAGTAGTCCCTCCTTAAACCTCCAATGTAGTGTCATCTTGTCCTCACTACAGTCACAGTCTTCTTTGTCATTGCCACTGCAATTTGAGTCACTACTGTAACCTGTGGTGTCGCACTTCCAATAGATCCCTGAGTCTCCTTCAAAGATCAAGTCACCCCTCTGTTTGTGCTACAGTCCTCTTGCTACTAGTGGCTCCTCCTATAGTCTATCCTTCCTCAGCTATGTCACCCCCTATTATCCTCAACAAGGCAGCCTAGAACTTTTTCTCAATTGGCCAAACCACCTTTATCAACCATCTATCATACCTCTCCATGGCCCTAAGTGAAATCCCATAATGAATTGCATGATAACTCCTTAGCCAGCCACCCCGATAGACTTTAGTAATGAAAGTTGTGATCTGCATAGACTTCGAGAAAGGAAAATTGGAGATATATCCTAAGTCTGCCTCATCTACCTCAAGACCCTTATCCCTTAATGGGAGGTCATTCAAACCAAACCCAACAGGCAAACCACTCGACACTCATGGCCCTCAGTCATGAGGGATCTAATCCCTTACCAGTGGTAGTGCTAAAAATGTGTCATCTAGGGGCAAGCTGCAAGTAACCATCTTATTCGGTCTTTGGCCAAATCTCAATAAAGCATGTGCAAACTAAAAAGTAGGGGCCACCACACGAAAATGATCCATCAATTGTACTTCTAAGATAACCCAAACCTAAAACAGACACCCATAAAGCACCCCCAACACAAAGGGTAAGAATAAACAAAATTTTCTCACTTGGTAAATAACTAGCAAGACAGTTCATCTCTCTAAATTCCAAACAAAACAGTTAAGGCTCATCAATGTCTTTACTAGCATAGCTTTAACCATAAAATGTCTCTATTCCATCTGCCACTCTGGCATCACCCCAATCAATAGACCTATATCTGACACTCAAATAGAAAATCAAGCCCTTCATGTTGATCCTCTGCCCCTCTCATATCTCCCCAGTCACTAGGATCATAAAACTTCTCAAATCACAGCGGTCAAATGCACTTGACCATCACCAAATGCAATTTGGCCTGTGCCATCCTGAGGCAAGTCCAAAACTCTAGAAAAATATAAAAAATGCCAAACTTTGGACTTTGGCACCACTAGCGTTACCTCTAACTTATAGCTAAGCCATAGCATTGAACTTCCTAAAGGTGGGACACAACTCCTCTGTAGCAGTACTAAAACAAAAATCACGGGCCACCAGATTCCAAAACCCAAAGCAAGCCCTCAGAAAAATCTCAATCTCCTCGTAATGCCACCATGGCAACTATTCCATACCAACCTAAGTTGAGTTCCTCAACCTTGTTGAGTTTCTCAGTCCATAAATGCATGTCTCCATAGACATAAAAGTCACATGAAAAATTACATTCTTGTGAATTCACCTCCATGCATCCATGTAATTATCTATTACAAGCATCATCACAAATCATCCATGGCATAGAAATTATATAAAAGGTCCATGAATTTTGAAACATGCATACATGAACATGCATCATCTATGCACAAACATACCTACATATGCAGCCATCTACAATCATGCACCATCATGCATAAACTAAGCTAATAGCCTCTCCTAAAACTGACCAATGTCTTTGTGAAGCTAAATGATACCTTTCTAGATCTAATCAATGAAGTTAGACTTCCAAAGTCCCTTTAGTCCCAGCAAAGTTCCTTGGAGCCTTCCAAAAGGACCAACCCTTCACATTTATAAGCTCAAGTTCCTTTAGCACAACCAAAATCTTGTCAAAATCTCTTAAGCTAACTCGCCATAAGTCAAGACTCTTCCTTTACTGAAATCTTTTCAGAATTTATCGAGCTAACTAGCCATAGGCTAAGGCTCTCCTCCTATGAAAATCTTTTCAGAATCTCTTGAGCCGACTCACCATGGTTGAGGCTTTCTCTTTATCAAAACATTTTCAAAATTTGTCAAGCTGACTCGCCATAGGTTGAAGCTCTCCCTTTACCAAATATTGTCAGAATATCTCAAGTTGACTAGCCATAGGTCGAGGCTCTCCTTTCACTAAATTATCTTGTCCAAAATTCTCTTCTACCCATAAATGTCTAGAAACAGTCACCTAGACATCCATATGGTTCTTTTCTCCATTCTTTTATCCAAATCCATCAATTTTATCTATAAATGTCTAGAAACTATCACGTATAAATTTATATCGTTCCACTTTCCATATCTTTTACCCAAATCCATCAATTTACCCAAAAATATCTAGCCACTACTCTAGATATCCCTTTGGTCCATTTTCTTGCTTCCATTTATTAGCCATATTTTCTACCCATAAATGTTTAGGAACTATTTCTTAAATATCCCTGTGGTTCCTTTTATCATCATCCTTCTTCAACCATATTGCCAACCCAAATATGTCTAAGCACCGATATAGACATCACTTTGGTTCCTTATACCATCCCCTCTCCTAGGTTCACTATCATCAGAATTGAGATTTACCCAAATTATCTTTACCTCTAATATTAAGGCTGAATAGATAGCCTTTATTGAAATTTACCCTAGATCATATGAACCTCTAACATTAGGGCCGAACATATAGCCTTAATTGAAATTCACCAAGACCATTATAGCACCCAACATCAAAGCTAGACCGATAGCCATTGATAAAACCTCATTATAACCATTGATAAAATCTCATTTATCTTAGAGGGCCTCATCCCAAAGGACCTGACAAGAACACACAAGCTCAGAGTCTAACATGGCACCTCTTCCTAACATTCACTATCATCAGAATCACCTTTCATTCAAAGCCAATTTTGATGAGGGGGCAGCTGTGAATCCTTATTTTAGCACCTCCAAAATTAATTCTGAACTCTTCAAATTTGACCAAAGTATTCTTTGCACAATTTGACGCCTTTCCTATCTTGACCAAACCTTCTCTACTAGACAGCATTTTTTTGAAACTTATGGAATTTTCTCTTAAATTGACTATTCAATTATTCTAAAATTAATTTTGAGTTTATCAAAGTTGACCAAAGAATTTTCTAAACTCCAAAACTCCCAAAAACTTACTCGGAAGTCTTAAAATCTGACCTGAATAAAAAGCAGAATTTCAGTTGACAGTGCCTCCAAAAGAAATTCAATTACATTACTATCAAACATCCAAATTTCCTAAATCCCAAACCAATCAATCTCTAAAAAAAAAAAAATTGCTACTTAGCTGCCATCAAAGGAGACGCAGGTGGCACTGCCCAGAGGCCTGGTGGAGCCACTGGCCTCTCCAGTGGCAAGTCCCCCTTTTGCCATCCAAAATTTCTAAAATGCCTCCAATATGATTTTTTAGCATTTTTCTAACTATATCCTTTTGGTCTTTTCACTTTTCCACTTTCCAAGTTACCCTCACCCCCATTTTTCTATAAATATTCCCTCATTTTCTCCATTTCTCCACACCTCTTGAATTAGTATTGATGGCTATCTACTAATTCTTCTCTTATTCTCTCTACAACTACTTTCTAATTAATTAATTAATCTTTTTAATTAATTAATTATCTCACCCTAACTAAATTAATTTTTTTAATTAACTAAAACTCTTTTTTTAAATTAAAATTAATCTCTTGATTAATTAATTAATTAATCTTTTTAATTAATTAATTAATCACTTTTCAAAATCAAATTAATAATTTTTCTTAATCTACCCTTTATCCAAATTAATTAATTAATCATTTTAATTAATTAATCCATCCATCCTTTTCATCATATTAATTAGTTAATTAATTTTTTAATTAATTAATTAATCTCCCAATTAATCTAATTACCTGGTCCTGATAAAATAAAACTTCAATCCGGTAAAATTCTCTGTCCACCAAAAGCAAAGGTATCAACTTTTTTTCATATTCTCAATGCACCTAAACCAAAATCAATCTGATCAACTCTTAAACCCTTTCACTTAATCATGGAATGAACTATGTGGGTTTTGATCCCTATTAAATGGGGTACGTAGGCACATTTGGAATCTAAATCTAAATCCCAATCAATCCGCTTTTCCCTTTTTAATTTATCTAATTTATGGATGTTTCATTTTGTTTTTCTTATTACACTCATACCATGGTCATGCATTATAATTGTCTATAATATTTGTCATCCATGAAATTAATTTTTAAGTCAAAATAAACTTAAGAGCCAAATTTAGATTATTTAAAACCAAAAACCTAGTCCCCGAACTCAACCTAATTCGAGGCTAATGATTTTATCCTTGGGTAAATTAATTGAAAATTAATGAATTGGAGTTAATTATGTTTTTTCCTTAATTTTCCCATTTAAAAATAAATTAGGGTGGTGACTCCCAAAATCATTTTTATAAATCAACAAAATCTAAATCCAAGAGTTCCATCGTGAGTCTAAACCTAAATGAGCATCCTCATTCCCTCTAGCGGATTGGGTTGGTGCTCAGGAGAGCCCTAACAGAGAGTGGCTGACATTTTCAAGCTGCTACTTTAAGGCACATATGATGACATGAATTTCACCCTAGTTTGCCACTGGTAATGGCGGCACATTGCCAATCAATGGTGGTTGTGAGGCCTTGCCTAAGCATCAGCCTAGTCCACTAGAGGAAATCAGGATGCTCATTCAGGATTTAGACTCACGATGGAACCCTCGGGTTCAAATTTGGTTGATTTTGAAAAATGATTTTGGAAGTCGCCACTCTAATTTATTTTTAAATGGAAAAATTAAGAAAAAACCTAATTGACTCCAATTCATAAAGTCACCACCCTAATTTATTTTTAAATGGAAAATTAAGGGAAAACCCAATTGACTCCAATTCATTAATTTTCAATTAATTTACCTAAGGATAAAATCACTAGCCTCGAACCAGCTTGAGTTCGAGAACTAGGTTTTTGGTTTTAAATAATTTAAATTTGGCACTTAAGTTTAATTTGACTTTAGGAAAATTAGTTTCATGAATGACATTTATAAGATGATATTAAAGAAAATACATGAATATAATATAACATGAATGCATGGTGTATGGGGGATTAGTAAAAAAATTAAAGTAAATATTCACAAATTACATTAATTAAAAAGGGGAAAGAAGATTGATTGGGATTTGGATTTGAAGATTGGATTTAGATTCCAAACGTGCCTACGTACCCCATTGAATGGGGATCAAAATCCACGTAATTCATTCCATGATTAAGTGAAGGGGTTTAGGAGTTGATTGGATTAATTTTGGTTTCATTATTTTGAGAGTGAGGGAAAAAGGCTGATACCATTGCTTTTGGTGGGTGAAAAGTTTTACCGAACTGAAATTCTGTTTTATTGAAACTAGGTAATTGGATAGATTGGAAGATTAATTAATTAATTAAAATGATTAATTAACTAATTACCATGATAAAAAGGATGGTTAGATTAATTAATTAAAATGATTAATTAATTAATTAATTTGGATGGAGGATGGATTAAAAAAAGTTAATTTGATTTTGGAAAAAAGTGATTAATTAATTAATTAAAAAGATAAGTTAATGCACCAACCCACACCCAATCTAGAAGTTTTCGTGACAAATTGCTTGAATCTAAAGTTATTGTGACAAAATATGTGTAATGTGATTTATGAGTATGTGGCATGTCAAATTAATTTTAATATGCCTAATATGAATTATTATTATGAAACAAATAATTTAAATGAAGTGCATTAGAATAAAATAATTTATTTTGCATAAAATGAATTTTCATGCAAAAAAAATGATTTTTAAGCATAAAATAATTTTATAAGTATTTTAAAAATATTTTTAAATAAATATTTTGGGGAAAATTTTAATGTAAATAATAAGAAAAATATTTTTATTTAATTGCCTACAATCAGCCCCAAAATTAATTAAAAAGCCCAATTACCTAAAAATCTACTACACCAAAACACTCATAACCTAATTCATTAAGAGTAAACTTGGAAATAGCATCCCAAACCCTAGTATTTAATGTAAAATTTGGCCAGCACCATATTTTCAGCAGCCACCACTCTATTTTTCTATATTTTGATTGAAAAATACTCTTAAAACAATTCTCTCTACCGAAATTAAGAAAACACATTTCAATTTTGCGATTTCTCGCTCGTATTCATAAGTTTTTCTTTCTTTTAAATTTCCTACCTGATTTCTGCGAAATAAATCATGAAAAAATTATTTTGAACTGGTTATTTACTGATTTTTATAGATTTAATTCAGTTTAGATGAATTCTTGAAAGAGAAATTAATTTCTCTATCGAAATCACTAACCTCTCTATGCGATTTCTCCAAAGGTGAATCCTGTAACTCAAAATTGAAATTTTTATGCACAAACTATTCCAAGGGGACAATTTCTATATCATTGCATTCTAAACTAATTTTTGATGTGTTTAGATGAAAAATATTGAATTAAATCATATTTATGCATATTACTATAATGACCGAAAAGTTTCAAAGAAATTCAAAGTTTTTATGCTAGAACTTAGAAGTTAGAAAATTCAATGATTATTTATACATGTGGCTGCTGATTTATATATGGATGGATTCTAATATGATATTTGTTTTGTTTATATGAGAAATAATCATTTAAATCATGTGTTTGCATATCGCTATAATCAACAAAAAGCACGGAAAGCTTAAAAACTCATGACTTTCTTCCTAAACCCAAAATTTGAAATTTTCATGCATGATATTGATCTATGGCTGTCGATTCATACATACAGATGTTCTAAATTGATAATTGTTGTGATTGAATGAAAAATAATGGTTTAAAACACCTGTTTATATATTGCTGTAATGACCAAAAAATACCAAAAATAAGAAAACTCATGGTTTTTTAATCCTAAAACTTAAAGTTAGAAATTTTCATGCATATAAATGTATATATGGGCCGATCCCTACAAGTCTATGTTCTAAACTGATTTTTATTTTGATTACATGAAAAATCTTCGTCCAAACCATGTTTTTACATATTACAATAATAGACAGAAAGTGCGAAGAATACGAAAATTCAAGTTTTCCTTTGAATAGGGCATTTGGCCTACATTGATATTTTTATCGTAATGTCTATAATTCTTATGAGATGTATTTTGATGATTATTGACATGCATGTATGTATGATAAATGGTTAAATTGCATGTTGGTTGAAGGGATGACTATAGATTAGCCTAAAGGCACTTTGGTATACTTAAGGTATATTAACCTTATGTTGTGATTAGAATGTGAATGTGATTGGAAAATATGGAAATAGATGTTATGATGACTTGATAATGAATTAATGATCTTGAATTGATGAAGAGATTGATAGAATGAATGGATCATAACAGTTAAGCATGACACTTGAAAGGCTATCAATAAATTGACATGTATGGATATGTTGAGTATACTAAGATGATTGTTAAAGTCAATTGATACTAAGACAATGATATTATGATGATGTTAGATAGGTATTGACATTTGTAATGTATTTTTGTTTGAGCTTATAAGGGCTAAGTGTTCAAGACTTTTAAAGTCAACATGATATGTGCAAATGAATGAGGTGCATTTATATGTACAACTCTAAGTATATGTAAATGTTATATGTGCATGGGGTAGCTATGGGATAGGATAGCATCATGATTAAATAAATACTAAGTATTAAATTAAATATTATGTTAGAGCTTGAGGAGCTTTAGAGGTTCAAAAGGACTACGTGTACTAGGAGCAAAGGAATCAAAAGTTGAGTAAACAATGTATTCATGCTACAAGTGTGAGTACACATTATGTTCAAGTTACAAGTACAAGTTATCATGTTATGTGAACCTTTGATTTCTTGAAACCCAAGTTCCTTTCTATTTTAATGATTTCTTTGTAAGCTTGGGTTGCTAAAGGACATTTGGTCTAAAACCATTTTTTATTACCAAACTATAATAAAGAACCTTTGTGATTATTGCCCTAACTTATATTCTTTCTAGAACTACACTGTTAATTATCTTTTGTTTGGTAAGTTAAACACCTACAATGCCATTATTACCTTTATATGTTATAAATTATGTTATGAGTTATGTGTAAACATGGCAACAGCCTTCACTTTACATGTTATGAGTTATGTGTGAACATGGCAGCAACCTTCATTTTACATGTTATGAGTTTTGTGTGGACAAAGCAATAGCATTTACTCTATATTATATTACGAGTGGACAAGGCAGCAGCCTTCACTCTATATTATGTCATGAGCGGACAAGGCAGCAGCCTCCACTCTATATGTTATGAGTTATAAGTTGATTTCTGTAAACCTAGTTAAATCGCAAGCCTTGAACTGTGAATCATAAATTATGAATTTATGAGCTATGAAACCTTCTAAAGGACATGTGTTATTGTGTAAGCCCTATTGTTTACTCATTGAGATCATCTATCTCACTCTTTTTTCCTTGTGTGGTTCCAGGTGAGCATTATGAGGAGGCAAGGTGATCGCTCAACCCACCTACTCTACTTGGGAGATTTCCTTGTCCAAGATAATTAGTTTAATATATTATGAAGAGTTATCCTTAGACACTCTAGGAATATTTATTTTTAAATGTTTATTTTGAAATGTTATCTTTCAAGGTTTTAATTGGATTCTAAATATTATCTTGGTGTGATCCTAGGTAGTATTTGTATAAGTATAAGCGGGTTCTACAGATGTGGGTGACCTTATGTCTCCCCATGTCCTAGGACTGTCATGTCTCTGAAAATGAGATGTGACAGTTAATTAATTAATTGAGTGATTAATTTTAATTTAAAAAAAAAGAGTTTTAGTTAATTAAAAAGATTAATTAACTTGGTTAGGGTGAGATAATTAATTAATTAATTAGAGAGTGATTGGAGAAAGAAGAAGAGAGGAATTAGTAGATAGCCATCAATACTAATTCAAGAGATGAACAGAAATGAGGAAATGGGGGGCCTATTTATAGGCAAATGGGGTTAAGGGTAGTTTAGGTAGTGAAAATGTGAAAAGACCATGAGGGGTAGGGCTAGAAAGCGATGGAAAATCAGGTTAGGGGTATTTTGGAAACTGCAGGCAAGGCAGTGGGGCCTGTGCCACTAGAGGCATCAGCAGCATCTACCCTCTAGGTGGTGCTGCCTAGCACCTCAGTGGGTGTGCAGGCTAGAAACTTACTTTTCTGTCAGCCAGATTTTGAGACTTTCATATCAGTTTTTACGAGTTACAGAGCTTAGAAAATTAATCAATTAGTGTCAATAGATTCAAAATTAATTTTAGAACAATTAAACAGTCAGTTTGAGAAAAGATCTGGTCAATTTCAAAAAAATGTTGTATGATATAGAAGGTCTGATCAGGATAGGAAAAGTGCTAGTGTTTGAAAATTAAGCATCTTCATACTAATGTGATTGAGAGTCCATTTTTAGCTCCAGGGGCGCTGCCTCCTTGACCCCTGCCTACTAACCAGTTAGCAAGATCGCCGTGTTCGCTCTGCATAGCACACTAATCTTAGCAGGTGTCAAACTACAGGCGATTGATGAGGTGTAAAATTAAGGGTTCATAGATACCCCCTCATCAAATTGGCTTTGTACAAAAGGTGATTGTGATGATAGTGAACATTAGGAAGAGGTGCCATGCCAGACTTTAGGCTTGTGTGTTCTTGTCAGGTCCTTTGGGAGGAAGCTCTCTAGGATAAATGAGGTTTTATTAATGGCTATTAGTCTGGCCTTGATGTTGGATGTGAGAATGGTGGATGCGAGAATGGTCTTGGTGAATTTCAATTAAGGTTATTTATCCAGCTTTAATGTTAGAGATAAAGAAGGTTTGGTGAATTTCAATCAAGGCTATCTGTTCAGCCTTAATATTAGAGGACAAAAAAGGTTTGGTGAATTTCAATCAAGGCTATATGTTCGGCCTTAATGTTAGAGATAAAAAAGGTTAGTGAATTTCAATCAAGGATATTTGTCTAGCCTTAATGTTAGAGGATAAAGAAGGTTTGGTGAATTTTAATCAATACTATATATTCGCCCTTAATGTTGGAGATAAAGAAGGTTTGGCGAATTTCAATCAAGGCTATCTGTCCAGCTTTAAAGAAGGTTTGGTGAATTTCAATTAAGGCTATCTGTCAGGCCTTAATATTAGAGATAAAGATGATCTGGAGTAAATCTCAATCAAGGCTATCTGTTCAGCCTTCATGTTAGAGGTAAAGAAGATCTGGGTAAATCACAATCAAGGCTATATGTTTGGCGTTAATGCTAGAGAAGATTTGGTGAATTTCAATCAAGGCTATTCGTCTGGCTTTAAAGAAGGTTTGGTGAATTTCAATCAAGGATATCTGTCTGGCCTTAATGTTGGAGATGAAGATGATATAGGGTAAATCTCAATCAAGGCTATCTGTCTGGTCTCAATGTTGGAAATAAAGAAAATTTGGGTAAATCTCAATCAAGGCTATCTGTTTGGCCTTAATACTAGAGAAGATTTGGTGAATTTCAATCAATACTATATGTCCAGCCTTAATGTTGGAGATAAAGATGATCTACGGTAAATCTCAATCAAAGTTATCTATCCAGCCTTAATATTAGAGGTAAAAAAGATTTGGGTAAATCTAAATCAAGATTATCTGTTTGGCCTTAATGCTAGAGAAGGTTTGATGAATTTCAATCAAAGTTAACTTTCTGGCCTAGATGTTAGAGATAAAGATGATTTGGGGTAAATCTCAATCAAAGCTATCTATCCTGCCTTAATGTTGGAGGTAAAGAAGATTTGGGTAAATCTCAATAAAGGCTATCTATTTGGCCTTAATGCTAAAGGTAAAGATGATTTGGGTAAAAAAATGTGGAGAGTGGAACCATATAGATGTCTAAGTGATAGTTTCTAAACATTTATGGTTGAAATTGATAGATTTGGACAAAAGAGATGGAAAAAGGAACCACATTGATATCTAGGTGATCGTTTCTAGACATTTATGGGTGGAAGAGAATTTTAGACAAAATAATTTAGTGAAGGAGAGCCTCGACCTATGGCGAGTCAGCTCGAGAGATCCTGACAAGATTTTGATAAAGGGAGAGCCTTAGCTCATGACAAGTTAGCTCAAGAGATTCTGACAAGATTTTGATTGCTCTAAAGAAACTTAGGCTTCTGAATGTGAAGGTTTAGCCCTTTTTGGAAGGCTTAAAGGAACTTTACTGGGAGTAAAGAGACTCTAGAAGTCACACTTCATTGATTAGATTTGGAAAGGTACCATTTAGCTTCAAAAAGACACTAATTAGCTTTAGGAGGTGTCGGTAAGCTTTGAGGAAGTATTGGTTAGCTTTAGGAAAGGCTATTAACATGGCTTATGCATGATGGTGCATGATTGCAGATGGTTGCATATGCAGGTATGTTTGTGCATAGATGATGCATGTTCATGTATGCATGATTCAGAATTTATAGACCTTTTGCTTAACTTCTATACTATGGATGATTTGTGATGATGCCTATAATGAATGATTGCATGGATTCAATAGGGTGAATTTATGAGTTTATTTTGTGAGCATAATTTACATGCAATGCTGACTCCTAAATTGGCATTCAGGTTGCAAGATGATTATTTTGACTAATTTTTTTTTATGGATTCCTAAGATTTCCCTAGGAAAGTCTAACAATTTTATGATGTTTTTGAGTGATGAGAATGATGGGTAATCTAGACCCTAAGCAAGCAACATGCCTTGAACCAATGGCTGGTTATCTGAAAAGGTGATTTTAGGAAGAAGGCAATAATTCAACTATTTTGACATAGGTTGGGGCTTGGCATGGCAATGGGATAGCAGGGTTAGTCTATGATGGATTTAGTGGCAAGTGGCTTATTTCAGGTTCGGAAGGGAATTTATCTATTTTAGATATCCCAAAATTTTGGAGGAAGAATTGGTTATGGTCAATAGTTTACTCTTGGTTTAACTTTGGAAGCTTATGGCGATGAGGGGGCTTATAAGTTAGCATATATGACAGAGACTTATGGTTCACTCCATGTGGCTCAATGTTTCTTTTTGTGCTCTTGGCTCGACTAGGTCGTTTAGGCGATTAATTAGGGAGTCTAGGGTTTGGACTTCTTTTAGGTTTGGTTTTGGTTTTGTTAAGAGGTTTGAACAAATGGGTTGGTAGGTATTAAGATTCAGTTAATCTTGGCTCTAGTTTTGGTTTTGGTATGATAGGGTATTAGTTACAAGGATAAACGACTTAGTTAAGTTTGGAAAGTTCACTTGGATTTTAGAGATTAGGTTTCCTTTAAGTAGATGAGAGGGGCATGCCTTGACTTTAGTTCACAGTGGAACCCTTCGAGTGGCTTGGTTTCATCAAGGAGCTAGAGCTCTAGAAATGGGAGGTAGGCTTCCTCCATTGGCATGGGATTTGAAGTTGGGCTTTTAGAAAGTGTGCATGGCTTTCAAGAAAGTGGGTTATGGGCTTCCAGCACATGGCTTGGGCGATGTAGATTTTGATTTCTGCCAAGGACTTTAGCTTTATGGTTGTTCCTTTTTTTTTAATGTTTCATAGAAAGGAAAGAATGCATTATCTAGGCTAAGAAGGCTTTTAGGGATAATGCTTTTTAGGTTCAGTTGGAATGCAAAAAGGTCAGGATGAACTTTTAGGAAATGAAGGAGAACCATCTGATTTGGGTCTTTTGGTGACTCAAGCACTTTGATGGGAAAACATGACTTAGAGATCTTGCCCTTGATAAGGGGTGGTGGACTGATCGAAGCTTGCTCAAAAGGATATGAATGTCTTTAAATGGCATGCTCCTGATGACGGGTAAGGGCAACTTTATTTATGAGGACTTGATATTCGACTAAAAAACTTTATTTACCCTTTGAATGATTAAGGGAAGAAAAAAGGGTAACACGAAGAAGAATGACTTTGGGGAGGATAAAATTATTTGACTACTCATGAGGATAAATTATTTGGACTGACTCGATAGATTCAATGGATTTTGACATGACTGGAAATAGAATCCAATTTGAATGACACACCATCCCCCTCTCCCTCTCTCTCTCTCTCTCTCTCTCTCTCTCTCTCTCTTTTATGGCGAATAGGTCTATGTAATTCTTGCTACAATGTGGGAAAAAGTTAGGCATGACAATCTTACTAACCTTTTGATCTATTTTGCAGCTTCTCATTAGCAAATTAACTACTTCAAGACTTGACATTGCTCTTCTTTGATCTTCTTTGTGAAGTGATCTTGAGTCATTAAGATGTTCTCATACTCTATCAAGGATTTAGGATTTGGTTGCCCTAAATAAATAGCCAGTTGGGCTCATCCTAAGGAAGGATCGCCTTAATGCACACAATAACTTTGTAGCTGAGTTCTAAAAGCTTTTCCATCTTTAGTCTTGGCATGATGTTATCGTGTAATGTAAGAAAAAATTTATTATTATTTTATTTATCCTTCTTCTTCTCTTCTCTTTTTTTTTTTTTTTAATGGTGTATCATTCAAGCTGGATTCAAAAAAGAATAGAGATATAATATAAAAAATCTAAACTTTTATTAAGACAAAAAAAATCATTATAGAGTTAAAAGGGTAGAAATACATGGCAAGCTCTGACTTTGACCTTAAGCATAAAACTCAAATTAAGAGAAAAATTCAACAAATTCAAAAGGATCAGACTTGGACCTAAGATGACTCTGACTCAAGATTGACTAGACTCAACTTGATTGTAGGACTCAGAAACAAGGGCACATCAGCTAGGCCAATGCTTTCCTCAAAGTGCTAGTCATTGAATAGGTTAGATGAATCTGACAAAGTGTGTTCCTGCTTGAGATTGATGATGTCCCTAAGGTCGATGAGTACATTGGGTATTGGTTTTGGAGGGAGGATATCTCCATTGTCAATAAGGTCTTAGATTTGATGCTTTAGATTTTTGCATATCTCGATTTCGTGCCCAGCTCTTTGGTGGTATTTGCAGTACTAATTAGGTCTATAGTTTTTGGATGGATGGATGGAGGGTGCTTTTGGCTCTAGAGGCTTAACCAAGTCAACTGCAAAGGCCATCTTGTAAATCATGCTTAAGGAAATTCCCAAATCAGTGAACTTTCTTCTCTCTGGTTTTTGGGATTGGTGGTTAGTGATGGTAGCTACCTCTTTTCCTTTTTGCTTGGATGAAATAATTGGAGTGATAGCATAAAGATTACTATTCTTGCATCTTTTCTCAATTGTGTGAGCTTGTTGCACAGTGGTGTTGCGCTAATGGTAGTTTGATGGATCCTTTAATGTTTGGTTGGGTAGAAGTTTCCATTCCCCAAAAAGGATTCAAGGAAGGAGGAAAGTTGACTTTGGTGTTTGGTGGCATGAGATTTTTGGTCAGATTAATAATAGGAATTGGGTTGGCAAGAGTGTTTGAGGTTAGATATGTGGTATTTTTGCACACTTCTTTATCATGGGCAAGGCCAATGATAGGAGTTATTATGGTTGCAACAATAAGACCAAAGATGATGTTGGTTGAAAAAAAAAGAGGTGTCAGCCTGATTGACCATAGGAGGAGCTACAATGTTGGCTAGATCAAGAAGCGGTGCACTAAAAATAGAGTCAATTATATTTGACTTAGATTGGTTAGCAAAATGGGGAGGTATGATGTTAGACGTACTAACATGAGAATCACAAGACATGGTCGAAGGATTTGAATGCATAGACTGCTTTTAGGAACATAGTGCTTTGGTGAGCTAAGACAATGCTTTATTGAAGCTGACTTGTTGAGCAGTCAGGACTTTGTTAAATTTGGTTTGTTGGGTAGCTAAAGTGTTATTAAAATTAGCTTGTTGAGAGTAAATGGCAGAGGTGAGTATGGCTTGGAAATTTTCCTCTTGCCTCTTGAGGATGCTAGTGAAAAATGTGTTCATGATGTCTCAATCGAAAGAGTAGGCCATCGGTACCTTCAAGGCAAAAAAAAAGACAAAGAAGGATAAGTGTATGAAAAAGGCATGAAAAAAAAATGATGAAAGGATCCAAATTTTGAGGAGAAAAAGGACTTCCTAAGGCGTTTTGGGCCAACATTTTAAGCTTAAGGTGTTTGGGGTAATGATCGTTCATTAGGTTAAAGGTATTTCGGCTTTTGAGGATCAGGTCTTAGGTTAAAAGTCAAAAGGTTTTAGACTTAAAGATTAGGACTTAGGTAGGGGCCAAAAGGTTTTGGGCTTAAGGATTTAAGGCTTAAGTTAGGACCAAAAGGTTTTGGGCTTAATGAGGGTTTGATATCTTAGAGTGTTTGGGTAAGGGTATTCGTGTTTTGGATTTCAAGGTTTTAAGCTTAAGGTGATGGTGGTGCCAATAGTCTTAAGAGAGGTAATGAGCCAAAAGTCTTGGGCCAAAAGTGTTTTGAGGATTGAAGGTTGATGCTTGACTTGGTTCAAGGCATAACATAGACTTAAGGTTCTTGGTCTTATAACATATATGCATGGTCATGTCATGATGCATGCTGAAAAGATTTCATGAATATGCACGCAAGCGTTACGGTTCATAGAGCCTAAGGTTAGTGCTAGGGCGACTAAATGCACAAGGGTGAAGGGTGGTTTGATTAAGGGTCCTTGTCTCACTAGAGCATCAATATACCTAACCACGTGTGAGATAAAGAGCCTCGCGTGGGTCCAACTGTACTAATTACTCGTTATACCACTGAAATGATCAAGGATTCATTGCGGGGTGGAATATTTTCACTATCTCCCAACATACTTAAAGAGAGTTATCGAGCCAATGCTACTTGCCATCCAAAAGTTTTCCTAGAGCTAAGATTTAGGCAAGGAGCCTTTATTATGCAAAATGATGCATGAAAGTCAAATTATACTTAATAAGCCAAATAGAGATTATTTTGGAAAAATTTTTCCTTAACCAAATAGTAATCCTCTTATTTTCCTTTTTAGTTTTTTTTTAAAAGGGTAGCAACAAGTCCCCAGTAGAGTTGCCAACTGTGAGGCCTCACCCGAGCACGGTCCGTTAGAGGGAATCGAAATGCTTGTTTGAGGTTTAGACTCACAATGGAACCCTAGAATTTGGATTTGGTTGATTTTGAAAAATGATTTTCGGAGTCGGCATCCTAATTTATTTTTAAATGAGAAAATTAAGGAAAAACCCAATTGACTCCAATTCATTAATTTTCAATTGATTTACCCAAGGATAAAATCATTAGCCTTAAACCAGATTGAGTTCGAGGACTAAGTTTTTGGTTTTAAATAATCTAAATTTGGCTCTTAAGTTTAATTTGATTAGAAAAATTGGTTTCATGAATGACATTTATAAGATGATATTAAAAAGAATATATGAATATAGCATATCATTAATGCATGGTGAATGGGGGATTAGTAAAATAATTAAAGTAAGTATTCACAAATTACATTAATTAAAAAGGAGAAAGAAGATTGATTGGGATTTGGATTTAAGGCTTGGATTTATATTCCAAACATGCCTACGTACCCTATTGAATGGGGATCAAAATCCATATAGTTCATTCCATGATTAAGTGGAGGAGTTTAGAAGTTGATCAGATTGATTTTGATTTGGATATTTTGAGAGTAAGGAAAAAAGGTTGATACCTTTGCTTTTGGTGGGCAGAGAGTTTTACCAGACCGAAGTTCTGTTTTATCAAGATCAGGTGATTGGATGAATTGAAAGATTAATAAATTAAATAAAATGATTAATTAACTAATTAATATGATCAAAAGGATGGATGGATTAATTAATTAAAATGATTAATTAATTCATTAATTTGGATGGAGGGTGGATTAAAAAAAGGTTAATTTGATTTTGGAAAAAAGTGATTAATTAATTAATTAAAAAGATTAATTAATTAATTAATTAATTGAGTGATTAATTTTAATTTACAAAAAGAGTTTTAGTTAATTAAAAAGATTAATTAACTTGATTAGGGTGAGATAATTAATTAATTAAAAGGATTAATTAATTACTTAGAGAGTGGTTGGAGGGAGAAGAAGAGAAGAATTAGTAGATAACCATCAATACTAATTCAAGAGATGAAGAGAAATAAGGAAATGGGGGGGCCTGTTTATAGGCAAATGGGGTTGAGGGTAGTTTAGGTAGTGAAAATGTGAAGAGACCATAAGGGGTAAGGCTAGAAAGGGGTGGAAAATTAAGTTGAGGCATATTTCAGGAATTGCAGGCAGGGTAGTGGGGCCCGTGCCGCTAGAGGCATTGGTTGCACCATCGACTCTCTAGGCAGCATCGCAGGTGAGGTAGGCAACGTGCCGCCTGAAGGGACGTGTAGGCTGGAAACTTACTTTTCTATCGGCCATGTTTTGAGACTTCCTAATTAGTTTTCGGGAGTTATAGAGCTTAGAAAATTAATTGTTTAGTGTCAATAGGTTCGAAATTCATTTTTGAACAATTAAACAGTTATTTTGAGAAAAGATCCAGTCAGTTTTGAAAAAATCTTGTCTGATATAGAAGGTCCAGTCAGGGTAGAAAAAGCGCTACTGTTTGAAAATTAAGCATCCTCATACTAATGTGACTGAGAGTCCATTTTTAGCTCCAGGGGCATTGCCCCTTGCTCCCCTGCATGAGGCACTGCCCTCTTAACCCTGCCTGCAACCGGCTAGAGGGACCGTCATGCTAGCTTTACGTAGCCCACTAATCTTAGCAGGTGTCAAGCTGCAACCAAATGATGAGGTGTAAAATTCAGGGTTGGCGACGGCGCATAAAGACAATGTATGGAGCAAATCTAACAGCTTTGTCTCACTGTTTTGAGTGATTTTCTACATTCGTTCGACTGGATTTTACATGGGTAAATCCAAAACTCTTGAATTTCAATTATTACTTAATTATAGATTGAATTAATATTAAATTTATTATATTTAATTAGATAATTAAAAATTTTATGAATTTAGATTGTAAATGGATTTAATATGATAAATTAACTTTATGTGAACTTTAAAAAAATATAAGTGAAAGGATTTTAATAGAATTGACGAACTTGAAATTTAATTAATGAAATAAGAAAATCGATGTTATTAGGATTGATTTAGATTATAGCTTAAGAAATTGAATTGATTGTGTTTTTTATTGAGTTGGATTCCTATGAGGGGGAATTTTGGAGTTATGATTGAATATCGTAAGTTAAAATAATTGTTTAGAAGTATGTGTGTTCTCTATTACAGTTGGGTAAGTCCTAGTTTAGGGGAGTTCTGCTGAAATTTCGATAAGAATCTTAAAAGTTATTTAGATATGTCTTTAGAGGCGAGTCATCCTTCTCTAACAATTTCATCTGTTATTCAGAGTCGATATCTCTTGCGTCCTTCTATCACTAAGGGTCACACTTTAAAGGGAAAGTTGGTTAGATGTGTCACCAAATAGATGAGTGATACTATTTAATATATTTTCCTATTTTTATGCATTGGCAATATGATGTGTATAAATATTATACACATATTTATGCATTATACATTAATTGGATATTAAGCATGTGCATCTGTATGTTACATTAAATTATATCAATTATTGTACATGATTATTGGATGGGATTGGGATGTGATGGAGCCACATATGTTTATGATATGACAATGATGTTATGATGATTGATGAGCTATTACTGGTGTATAATAGCTGCGGGCTTGCTCATTGCTAATAGAAATGTCCATTTTACTCCAAAAGGATCCAATGGTCATTTCACTATTTGAAGAAGCAAAGTCCACCTTTACCCCTTCATCAAATGATAAGCTAAAAAGGTGTTATGGTTATTGTGAAGAGTTAAGGGTTAAGTCTTGGAGAAAAGATGTATATATATATATATATATATATATATATATATATATATATATATATATATATATATATATATATATATATATATATATATATATATATATAATGCATTTTGTTCATCTTTTGAATATAAGTGAACATCATTTTTACTTGAAGCAATTAAATTAGAGATTTGAGAGAGTTAAAAGAAAGATGAAGGAAAAGTTTCTTCAATTTTTCTTTTAATCTTCGAATTCTTTTCATTGTTCTTTATGAAAGAACAATTGCTTGCAATTTGAAAATGGGTTTAGTCCAAAACAAATCAAAGAGAAACCTTAACTTCCTAACAGTTTTTGAGGAAAAATCTTGAATCAAGATTAGGCAACCAAGAGAGGGATTCAAGAATAACCAAAGAAACCAAATGAAAACTTGAAGGTGAGGTAGGTGTGGATGATCTAGAGGCTTCACACTTGGAGAGCTCTTTGTTAAAGAAAGAAGGAACCTTCAAGAGGTAATATGATTACTTTTTCTTCTTCTTTTTATGCATATATATTTTACACACAAATTTGTTTATTTGCTTGAATGAATTTTGGACAAAAATGGGTGAAGTAAAATTTTAAAATGTTTGAAATTTCACCCCACCACCTTACGGCCCCTACGATTACCTCCACCATTCCTTCAATAACTCTATTGCAATCAAGTCATCCTCTGTCCTTCCTAAAGCCCTTAGCATTATGAGGGGCAATTGTGAGGCCTTGCTCGAGCACCCGGTCTGATCCGCTAAAGGAAATAAAAAATGCCCATTTGGGAGAAACATCACGATTGAAACTCGCTATGAGTTCAGAAAATTGTACTTTATAAGTTGTAATTTGCAAAAGGAGTTGCCACTTTAATTTTGTTTATTTTAGTTAGGAAAATTAAAGGAAAAAACCCAATTTGATTTCCTCTAAAATTATAACATTTATCCTAAGGAAAAGCACTAGTCCTCAAATAACCAAAGAGAGCTCAGGGACTAGGTTTTGGTTAAAACAATACAAAAAAATTAGTTTAGCTTAAGTACAAAATAGCTTTTAAAAAGAAGTTTTAATATATACATGAACAGATATAATATGATGTATGAAACAAATATTATTTGTGCAATACCTAGCAAATATGAGATAATGACAATTATAAAATGCAAAAAATAAAGAAAAACTACTTAAAACTATTGCAAGTTAAAATATCAAAATGAGGGGATCTTTCCTTTAGCCCTTATGAGTTCTACGAAAAGCACACATTCCCCAAATGTAATTTAAACAACTAAAGCAAGGAAAATAATAAAACAATTTTAATAAAAAGAACTAAATTTTGACTTTTATTTAAGAACAACAATTTCAATCCTAAGCTAAGTGAAGAAGGTGATAGAGAGAAGAAGTTGTTAATTTTAGCAAAGTTGAATGCCTTAGAGATGGCAAGCCTGCGTATCCCTTTGAATGGGAATCAAAACCCACACAGTTCTTTCTTCTTGCGAAGGAGGGGTTTTTAAGTCATAGCCTTTGTTATCATGTTTTGATTGATTTTAAAGGCTTAGAGATTTGTTAATTAGGTCAGATTTTAATTAGCAAAAATTAGATCTTTTCATATTTAGATCTTGAAAGTGAAATCCAAAAAGGAAAAGGAAAGAACTTTTACCTTTGGCTCTCGACGGTGAAGAATGTAGGGAGCGAGTTTGGCACCAGATCTAAGTTTCACCTTAACTTAGGGATAGCACAAACACTCCTTTTGGAATAAGGACTCTTGGATAGCATGAACTCTTCTTGGAGGGACTTGGATCACACCTTTGCTTGAGTACCACGAATCCCCTTTGAAAGAAATAACTTGAATCACATTTTTTCTTGATTAAGAAGCTTAGAGATATGATTTGAGATGATTATGAGGCTTATGAATAGAGTTTTGAGATGATTGGGAAGCTTATGGATAAGGCTTAAGGTGATTAAGAAACTTATGAATAAGGTTTGATGTGATGGAGGAGGTTTTAGAATGGGATTTTATAGATTTGGAGGTTTAGAAAGAGGGTTTTGATGATTAGAAAGCTTAGGAATAGGGTTTAGAAAGCCTTAGGGAGAGTATAAAACCATATCAATGTGTGTTTAAGTTGTTAGGAGGTGTAAGGTATTTATATGGGGAGTTTGAGGGCTTAAAAAGGTGAATTTTCGGTATGGGAAGCAAGAAAAATATTATAGGCTACAGTAATCGCAAAGGGCTTTATGGTAACCACAGGGCCAATTGTGGTAGCCAATTGGCTACTGCAGGGACCTCTACGATAATTGTAGCTAGTTGCGAATTGTTGCAACTAGCCTGCGAGTTGCCGTACCTCATTTTTCAGCCCATTCTCATCCGTTTTTTATCCGATTTGAGCCCAGCTTGATTCTATGGGTTCATAATCAAGTGCTAATCATCTAAAGGTGCAAATTTCAAGAAATTTATTTTTCAATGGGACACTATCCCCTTGAACCCTACCCGTTAATCGGCTAACGAGATCGCTGTATGTGTAGTGCACAAATCTTAGCAAGTGTCAAGCTGCGGTCAAATCTTAAGGGTGCAAATTTGAGAGTTCACAGCTACTCGCTCATAAAGATTGGCTTTGAGCAAAAGGCGATTCTGATGATAGTGAACCCTGGAATAAGGGATGGTAAGATGAACCAATTGGATGCCTAAATTAGCATCTAGACATCTTTGGGTGACAATGGTTGATTTTTAAAAAGTGGTAAAAAAAGGAACCATAGGGATGCCTAGATAATCTAAACATTTATGGGTAAAATGATCCTCAGGCTATCCCAGGGTGGGTCTAATAAAAAAGGATACTTAATTTAGATTTAAGGTACGAATCCTAAGACTATCCTAGGATGAGTCCAATTAAAAGAGATACCTAATTTAGATTTAAGGTATGAATCCTAAGGCTATCCTAGGATGAGTCTGATTAAAAAAGATACCTAATTCAAATTTAAGGTATGAATCCTAAGGCTATCCTAGGATGAGTCCGATTAAAAGAGATACTTGATTCAAATTTAAGGTATGAATCCTAAGGCTATCCTTGGATGAGTTCGATTAAAAGAGATACTTGATTTAGATTTAAGGTATGGATCCTAAGGCTATCCTAGGATGAGTCTGATTAAAAAAGATACCTGATTTAGATTTAAGGTATGGATCCTAAGGCTACCCTAAGATGAGTCCGATTAAAAGAGATACCTGATTTAGATTTAAGGTATGGATTCTAAGGCTATCCTAGGATGAGTATACCTAATTTAGATTTAAGGTATGGATCCTAAGGTTGTCCTTTTTTGTAGGAGCCAAAAAATGATATTCTTATGTGGTAGGAATGATGACGACCATGTCTAGTAGGAAAGAGATGATCCATTTTGATTCAAAAGTCTGACTTACAACTTATTCTATTGTGAAATGCATCTGACTATGCAATGATCGGATACCTTGAACCTTTGAAGGGTCAATTTGGTAGGAGAGTGCTGAGCTTCTAAGAGAAAGATGCCCCCACTTTGGAAAGGTGAATATTTGGAAGGGAGGTGCCCCCACTTTAGGATGATAAAGGAAAACAATTTGAGTTTTTTTGGCTGATTGGCTAGCTTAGAGGTGAAATGGGCATGTTAGGTATGAGGCTAGTTGGTCAACGGCTATTATTTTGGCCTAGGAAGAAGTCACTTTGAGAGGTTAAACCAAGTATGGCTGGAAGAGGTTGAGCAGGATTTAGGTGTGTTCGGCATAGGATAATGTTTGGCTTAAGGTTGAATTGGAAAGCTTGAATAGGGGGCTTAAGTCCTTTGAGACGATAAGGTTTAGGTCAGGTCTAATTTTAGGGAAGTCAGGTTTGGCAATTGGCTTAGTCAGTTATGGCCTTTTGGTTTTAGCTTTAGGGGAGATTTGTTTAGAAGGCTAAGTTAGGTTCAGCTAGGTTCATTTGGAAGCTCAGTCTGGTTTGGCTTTGTAAAAGATCATATTAGATGTTCGATTAAGTTATGGCCTTCTAGTGAGTTCATTCAGAAGGCTTGGCTAGAGAGATCAAGTTAGGATGCTAGACCTAGGAGGCTAATCTTAGCTTAGAGGAAAAGGTAAGGTCAAACTAGGCAATTAATTTGGAAGGTTTAGTTTGATTTTGCCTTAGAGGAGATCATGAAGGCCTTTTACGAGTGGGCTTTGTGGTGAAGGCTTTTTTAGGAGTGAGCTTTATGGTGAAGGCTTCTTAGTTTGGATTTCATGGAGAAGGCTTCTTGGTTTAGGCTTCATGGTGAAGGCTTCTAGATTTGGGCTTCATGGCAAAGGCTTTTAGTTTTGGGCTTCATGGTGAAGGCTTCTAAATTTAGGCTTCAAGGTGAAGGTGGATATTTTTCTATAAGGGTGCTGTGGATGGCTAGCTTTGGCTCAGGTATAGTGCTATAGGTTTTGGTCACAAGGATACCATAGGCTTATGGATAAGGGTTTGCCCTTTGACATGGTTGCATCAGAATAGTTTGTAGGCTTTAAAAGGCTTTGATTCTCAGGAATTATGTTGTTTTGCCAATTTAATCTTTTAAAGATCATGAGATATTTGCCAAAAAGGCATGAGATGGGCCTTGACTTGTTTGAGTCCTCCTTAATTAATTTGAGGATGATAGGCTTTGAGAGATATGTCTCGAGTTCTAGTTTTGCCAAGGAAACTGAATTCAAAGATGATGAGTCTTGAGAGACTTGGGATTTTTGGTTCTACCCATGATGAGATTTTGCCAAAAAGAGGGTGGTACGTGATTTGAGCTTGAAATGGTGGTATGATTTGCAAATGAGGCTTGGGATGGAAAAGTTTAGGAATGGTTTGAAAGTAAGCTGAAACTTCTGAAAAGAATCATGGAGGTTGTATGGTTTTGCTTTTTATAGCATAAATCATGAGTGAGTCAAGCTTTTCTAGTTGTTTGAGATTGAAGAGACTCTTGGAGTGACACTTAATTGGTTTGACTTGATGACACACTAATTGTACTGGCTAAAACAAAGAGCCCTTAGGAATGGCTAAAGGGCTAGTGGAGGAAGACAACTTGGGGATCATGGTCCTAAATGAGAGATAGGGATGTGATGGACTGGAGATATGTATTAACTTTTTGAACTAAGTGATGGGATGGACTGACAACAAATGATGACTTTTTGAGAAGACATGGCCCCATTGTAAGATAATGGCACAGAAGACAATATAACTTTAAAGAATGAGCCTTTGATAAGGAAGGATGACTTTAGAGACATGAGACTAGACAGATTAATAATTTAACAACTTTGGCCATGAGGGAAGGTGACTTGGATGAGCTTTCTCTCTTTCTCTCTCTCTCTCTCCCTTTTTTTTTTTTAACTCTAACTCTTGCCTAAGCTGCCCTTTCAAATTTTCAACTTAACGAGCTTGGATTAATGAAAATTGGGAGAAAGCATCCCACCATGATTTGTTATTTTTCTTCATGTTGAGAGGCTCTAATCTTTGAATTCTAGGTTTGACAGAGATCTTTTTTGAACTTATCACCCCTTGTTGAGGTGCATCATTTGATTACCCAATTGTGTAATAGGTAATTACATTTACTTGCTCCTTGTGCTTCAACTATTTAATGAGAGGTCCTTCTTTGGTTAGGAGCTTGTGAAGCATTTATTGATTTGAGAGAATGAGGACACCCCACATTTTGATGTACGCTAATTATGGTGGATTTAATCTTTACCCCTTTTGTCTTCATTTTCTTTTCTTTTCTTTTCTTTTTTTTTCTTCTTTTTTTTTAAGCTCATCCATGTCAGACTCAATCAAGGAAGATAAGAAAGTTAATGTATAAGTAATGAAAAGAAAACATAGATGCATTACTATAAAGGAAACTTTATTATAAAATTAAAAAAAGAGACCAATATGGTTGACAAAATAAAATAAAATGATAGACTCAGACTTAGACTTGACTTAGACTTTTAGGCTTAGACTCATACTCGGACTCAGACTTGGAATTCAACCTCAGACAGGTTAGATTTAGCTAGGCTTGAACTTCTCTATGTTATGCTACTCAGGGTTGAATTAAGGTCTTGGGTCTTGCTTTAAGGGGATGATGTCTCCACTACCGATCAGATCCTAGATTCTATGTTTCAAAGCTTTACATGCATTGATTTGGTGCCTTGCTCCTTGATGATATTCACAATACCCATTGGGGTGGTAGCTCTTTGGTAAGGGATTAGGAGAGACTCTTGGTTCTACCATTCTTGCCTTCAAAGCCTTCTTATAAACTACTACTAATGGAACTCCCAAATTTGTGAAAGCCCTTCATTAAGATTTCAAGGGTTACCTACTAGTCATTCCAACTATCTCTATACTCTCTTACTCGACATCAATAAGGGGAGTGTAGGTGTCCATATCCTTCCATTCAGTAAAGGCAAAGGGAGTGGAGGTATTGCTCTTCTTACACCCTTTTTCCATTGTGAGGGTTTACTCTAGTGCATCAATGTTGAGGTTTAAAGGTCTTTTGATAGCAAAAGAGGTGGGGCTTTCCTTGCTTTGAAAAGGATTCAAAGAAGAGGCAAGGTTAGTATCTAAGACTGATAGCATGGCTAAGCCTAGAATGGCATTTGGTGTTTGAGATTAAAGATGTAAAATTATAGGTCATGTCAATGGTAGGTGCAGCATTGATGGGCTTAGCTTGGTTCAACATTCCTCTCACTTCATCAATGATAAGTTAGCATTGGAAACTCAAAGCATTAGTGAAAGCTAAAGTAAGATGGATTTGGGCATCATTAAAACTGGATTGTTGGCTAGCTAAAGCCTGATTGAAATTGGCTCGTTGAGCATCTAGGGCAAAGATGAGAATAGCTTGAAGGTTCTCTTCTTAGCTCTTGACTAGGTTGGTTAGAGCTTCCATGACAATTAGGTCTGCCATTGGTACCTTTAAAACCAAGTCAAAGAATAAGGTAAGTGCTTAGAAAAGAAGCAATGAGATGGGCATGCACACTTTAAGGAAAAAAGTCTCCCATTTATATTATAAGTTGACTACATTTGGGCTTTTGATGATTTCCTAATGTTGCACAGGTCAAGGTCTTAAGCTAAAGGTATCGGGTTAAACCAAAGGTATTGGACTTAAGATAGTGTATTGGGCCAAAGGTATTAGGCTTAAGGTATTATGCTAGGGCCCAAAGTATTGTGTTTAAGGTAGTGTGTTGGGCCAAAGATATTGGGATTAGGGTATTATGTTAAGGATGTTGGGCTTATGAGTAATGGATGATGGTGTCTTATGGCTAGATTGACAGGGTATGGAAAAAAAGGAGGGTAGAGGTGTGTGATGTTAGCTAGGTAGGCATTTAGCTAGGGGAGCTAGGTCGGATTTTAGCTTTGGGTGGCTAGGTCGGATTTTAGCTTTGGGTAGCTAGGTTGGATTTTAGCTTTGAGTAGCTAGGTCAGATTTTAGCTTTTGAGTAGCTAGGTCAGATTTTTAGCTTTGAGTAGCTAGGTTAGATTTTAGTTTTTAAGGAACCCAAGTTTAGTTAGGAAGGCTAGGTTAGAGTTTAGCCTTAAGTAATTGGATTTGCAATTTATGGATGGTTTAGTATGGGCTTAAGGATGGAGGGACCATGGGTTTTGTGATTGGGTTATAGATGTACCATGGATTTGGAGGTTGGGTGGACCACGGGCTTGGTGATAGTTGGACAAGGGTGGACATGCACGCTTTGAGGAAAAAAGTCTCCCATTGATGTTGTAAGGTGACTGCATTTGGGCTTTTGATGATTTCCTAATATTGCACATGTCAAGGTCTCAAGCTTAAGGTATCAAGTTGAACCAAAGGTATTGGACTTAAAATAATGTATTGGGCTAAAGGTATTGAGCTTAAGGTATTGTGTTAGGGCCAAAGGTATTAGGCTTAAGGTAATGTGTTGGGCCAAAGGTATTGGGTTTAGGATATTGCATTAGGCTAAGGGTATTGGGCTTAAGGTAGCATGTTGGGCCAAGGGTAGTGTGTTGAGCCAAAGGTATTGGGCTTAGGGTAGGCTTATAGACATTTGTCAATCTGGGGGGAATGGATTGGTTTTAAAGGTAATGGGCTAAAGATGTTAGGCTTATAGATGACGGTGTCTTATGGCTAGGTTGGCAAGGTATGAATTGAAAGGAGGGTAGATGTGTGTGATTTTAGATAGGTAGGTATTTAGCTAGGGGAGCTTGGTCAAATTTTAGCTTTGGGTGGCTAAGTTAGATTTTAGCTTTAAGTGGCTAGTCAGATTTTAGCTTTTGAGTAGCTAGGTCAAATTTTAGCTTTTGAGTAATTAGGTCAGATTTTTAGCTTTCAGTAGCTAGGTCGAATTTTCATTTTTCAAGAACTAAAGTTTAGTTAGGAAGGCTAGGTTAGAGTTTAGCTTCAAGTAATTGGATTTGCAATTTATGGATGGTTTAGTATGGGCTTAAGAATGGAGGGACCAAGGGTTTTGCGATTGGGTTATGGATGTACCGTGGATTAGGAGGGTTGGGTAGGCCATGGGCTTGGTGATAGTTGGACAAAGGTGGACTAGACCATAGGTTTAGATAGAAGCATGGGTTTGGATAGTAATGCTAAAGGTGAAACCAAGTCAACATTTAGTTTGGGTAATGATTAAGGATAAGAGTAAAGCTAGGTCAATATTTAGCTTTGGTAAGGACCATAAAAGATGAAAGCTAGGTCAGTGTTTAACTTAAGTAAGAGTTGTGAAAGATGAGAGCTAGGTTAATGTTTAGCTTGGGTCAAGGATAAAAGGTAGGTTAGTGTTTAATTTAGGTAAGAATTGTGAAGGATGAAAGCTAAGCCAGTGTTTAACTTAAGTAAGAATTATGAAAGATGAAAGCTAGATCAATGTTCAGCTTAGATAAGAATTATGAATGATGAAGCTAAAATAGAGCTAGGTCAGTGTTTAGCTTAGACAAGGATTATGGATTTGGATAGGGGTACCATATATGGGTTTATTTTTACCATGAGTTTAACATGGGTTTGGGTAGGACCGGACTATAGGTTTACGTGAACTATGAGTTTTGGGTTTTAACCATGAGTTTAGGTGGACTATGGATTTTGGGTTTTGACCATAGGATTAGGTAGACCATAGGTTTTGGGTTTAGACCATGGGTTTTAGGTGTGAAGGTGTTTGGATAGGTTTTTAGACTCTTCACAAGCTTCAATCTATGCATGTATGTATGGCTGAATGATTGAAAAAGATTTAATGAAATACCAAGTTTAGTATTATGGTTCATACAATCCTAAAGGAAGGTCCTATGAGTTATTACATGAAAGGATAAGGGCGGCTTGAAAGGAACCCATCACACTAGAGATGCAATATACCTAACCACATGTGAGTCAATGAGCCTCGTGTGGGTCCAATGGTACATGCATACTCGTTACACTTTTAAAAGAATTAGAAGATACATTGTGGGCTAGATGATTTCACTATTGGCAAGCAGACCTAAGGAAGGTTGCCTACTCGATGTTACTTTCTATCTTTTGTTTTCCTAAGAAACTAGAGTTCTGGACAACGAGCCCACTGTAATGATGCATGCAAAAAAAGCCATTTGTAATAAAAGCCAAAGTTCTTATTTTACCAAGACTAGTCCACTTTCATCTTTCATTTTGAAAAAAGATTTTGAAGTCCCCATTGGAGTCGCCAATTGTGAGGCCTCGCCCGAGCACCCGATCCGATCCATTAAAGGAAATTGAAAATGCCCATTTAGGAGAAACATCATGATTGGAACTCACTATGAGTTTAGAAATTGTACTTTATAAGTTATAATTTGCAAAAGGAGTCGCCACTTTAATTTTGTTTATTTTAGTTAGGAAAATTAAAAGAAAAAACCCAATTTGATTTACTCCAAAATTATAACTTTTATCCCAAGGAAAAACACTAGTCCTCGAATGACCATAGAGGGCTCAGGGACCAGGTTTTGGTTAAAACAATACAAAAAAATTAGTTTGGCTTAAGTGCAAAATAGCTTTTAAAAAGAAGTTTTAATGTATGCATGAACAGATATAATATGATGTATGAAATAAATATTATTTGTGCAATACCTAGCAAATATGAGATAATGACAATTACAAAATGCGAAAAATAAAGAAAAACTACTTAAAACTATTACAAGTTAAAATATCAAAATTAGAGGATCTTTCCTCCGGCCCTTATGAGTTCTAGAAAAAGTACACATTCCCCAAATGTAACTTAAACAACTAAAGCAAGGAAAATAATAAAACAATTTTAATAAAAAGAACTAAATTTTGACTTTTATTTAAGAAAAACAATTTCAATCATAAGCTATGTGAAGAAGGTGATAGAGAGAAGAAGTTGTTAATTTTAGTAGAGTTGAATGCCTTAGAGATGGCAAGCCTGTGTATCCTTTTGAATGGGAATCAAACCCCATGCAGTTCTTCCTTCTTGCGAAGGAGCAGTTTTTAAGTCATAGCCTTTGTTATCATGTTTTGATTGATTTTAAGGGCTTAGAGATTTGTTAATTAGGTCATATTTTAATTAGCAAAAATTAGATCTTTTTAGATTTAGATCTTGAAAGTGAAATCCAAAAAGGAAAAGGAAAGAACTTTTACCTTTGGCTCTTGGCGGTGAGGAATGTAGGGAGCGAGTTTGGCACCAGATCTAAGTTCTACCTTAACCTAGGGATAGCACAAGTACTCCTTTTGGAAGAAGGACTCTTGGATAGCGTGAACTCTTTTTGGAAGGACTTAGATTACACCTTTGCTTGAGTACCACGAATCCCCTTTAAAAAAAAAACTTGAATCGCATTTTTTCTTGATTAAGAAGCTTAGAGATATGATTTGAGATGATTAGGAGGCTTATGAATAGAGTTTTAAGATGATTGGGAAGCTTATGAATAAGGCTTAAGGTGATTAAGAAACTTATGAATAAGGTTTGATGTGATGGAGGAGGTTTTAGAATGGGATTTTAGAGATTTGGAGGCTTAGAAAGAGGGTTTTGATGAATAGAAAGCTTAGGAATAGGGTTTAAAAAGCCTTAGGAAGAGTATAGAACCATATCATTGTGTGTTTAAGTTGTTAGGAGGTGTAAGGTATTTATAGGGGGAGTTTAAGGGCTTAAAAGGGTGAATTTTTTGTGTGGGAAGCAGGAAAAATGCATTGCGGTAACCACAAAGGGCTTTGCAATAACCATAAGGCTGGCTGCGATAGCCAATTGGCTATCGCAGGGACCTCTGCGGTAACCGCAGCTAGCTGTGAGTTGCCGTAACTGGCCCCCGGGTTGCCGTAGCTCATTTTTCAACCTGTTCCCATCCTTTTTTTTATCCGATTTAAGCCCAGCTTGATTCTATGAGTTCATAATCGAGTGCTAATCATCTGAAAGTGCAAGTTTCAAGAAATTTATTTTTCAATAGGCTGCTGCCCCCATGACCCCTGTAGCTAACCGATTAGCAGGACCGTTGTGAGGCCTCGCCCGAGCACCAGTCCGATCCGCTAAAGGGAATCGAAATGCTCATTTAGGAAAGAACTCACGAAGAAGCCCTCGAGCTTATTTTGAAAATCATTTGAGAGTTGCCACCTTAATTTATTTTTATTTGGAAAAATATAAGGAAAAAACTCATTTGACTCCCATCATTACCCAAAGGAAAAAGATCACTAGCCTCGAAACGAAAGAGGATTTGGGGACTAGGTTTTTAGTTTAACAAAACATGTTTGGCCAAGTAATATAAAAGTAACTTGAAATATATTTCATGAACAAGTAAAATACATGAACAATTTATAATATATATGATCATTCATTTTAATAATAAATACAAGCAATAATCCAATGTAAGATTAATCATTACAAATAAAATCCCAAAACGTAGGGGACACTTCCTCTAGCTCATATAGGTACTAGGAAAGTCACACATTTTCCAAACTAATGCTAATAATAAAGTAAATAAATAAACACAAAAAATAAGTGAAGAAGGTGATAGGGGGATAGTGGATTAATTTTAATTGGATTTGATGCCTAAACCAAGCATGCCTACATATCCCTTTGAATAGGGATCAGAACCCACGCAGTTCTCCCTTCTTGCGAAGAGGTTAGTTTAGCCTAGCCACTTTGTCATGTTTTGATTGATTGATTAACAGAGGGTTGAATTAATTAATTAACTTAATTGATTACCAAGTTGATTAACTAGCAACCTAGATGCATCAATTTAATTAACTAACTAAAATAGACAATAATCAAATAGAAAGGAAAAGAAGATTACCTTACACTTTCGTGGCTTGGGGACGTAGGGTGGATGAAGCAAATGACCGGATCACAATTTCGCCTTCTCCATGTAAAAGACACAAGCCTAGGACCACCAGAACGCAGCTTCGCTTTCTCCACACAACGGACATGAGCCTTGGGCAAGAGACTTGCCTCGAATAGGCTGGCGGAAAGCCTTAAACTAGTCAAGTAGGAATCAAGGAGAAACCACCCAACATGATTTGTAAAGCAAGGAGCAAAAGCAAAGCAATTTATGTAACAACCCACACCCACCCTAGGAATTTTCGTGATAAATTTGCTTGATTTAGAACTAATAAGGTCAAGTGTGTGCTTGTGTGAAAATTTATGATCTAAGTGATTGATGAGTATGTGGCATATTAAATTAATTTTAATATGCATAATATGTGTTGCTATTGTAAAATAAATGATTTACATGACGTGCATTTGCATAAAAGAATTTATTTTAAATAAAATGAATTTTCATGCATAAGACAATTTTTAAGCATAAAATAATTTTATGGGTATTTTTAAAATATTTTAAAATAAATATTTTTGAGGGAGATGTTCCAAAATTAATAAGAAAAATATTCTTTTTATTTTAATTCTTATTCAGCCAAAAATTTAAAGAAAAAGCCTAAATACCCAAAAGCCCACTACACCAAAATCCTCCTAACCTAATTCATTAAGGGTATTAGTGGAAATTCCACTCCAACCCTAATATATATTCTACAATTCGGCCAAACCAGGGTTTCCAGTAGCCATCTTCTTATTCTTTCTGTATCTTGGCAGAAAATTCTATAAAAGTATTTTTCTCCACTGAAATATTGAAAGCACCTTACCGTTTCACGATTTCGTGACCGTAATTGTAAGTTTTTATTCTCTTTCTATTTCTAAACCGATTTCAATGAAATAAATTATGGGAAAATTATTTTGAACTGTTTGATTACTGATTTCTATAGAGTCAATTCTGTTTGAGAGAATTTTTGGGAGAGAAAATTTATTTTCTACCGAAAACACGATTCTTTCTGCAAGATTTCTCCAAAGGTGAATTCTATAACTTAAAATCACAATTTTATTGCATAAACATCATAAGGAGGGGGGGGGGGGGGGGGGGGGGGGGGGGAGGGGAGGATTTGTGCATGGTTGTATTCTAAACTAATTTTTGATTTGTTTTGATAAAAAATATTAGATTAAATAATATTTTTGCATATTTCTGCGATGACCAAAAAGTTTCGAAAAATAAAGGAATTCAAGGTTTTCATGTTAGAACTTGGAAGTTGGAAAATTTTATTCTTCCATGGTCATATGGCTGCCAATTTGCATGAATAAGTATTCTAATATGATATTTGTTTTGTTTAGAAGAAAAATAATGATTTGAATCATGTGTTTGTTTATCACTGAAATGAACGAAATGTGCAGAAAGCGCGAAAACTCATGATTTTTCACCTAAGCCTTTGAACTTGGAATTTTTTTATATAAACCCTAACTATGGCTGCCAATTCATGAAGAGATGTGTTTTAAACTGATAATTTCTATGATTGAATGAAAAATAATGGTTTAAACAACTTGTTTACATATTTCTAAAATGACCAGAAAATACCGAAAACAATAAAACTTATAGTTTTGTGCTCTATGATTCAAAAGTTGAATTTTTATGTATAAATAATGCCAATAGTGGCCAATTCCTATGAATTTAAATTCTAAAATGATTTCTGTTATGTTTACATGAAAAATCTTGATTCAAACCATGTTTTTACATATTTCTGAAATAGACAGAAAGTACGAAAAGAAGAAGAATTTGTTTTTTACCTTGATGATGCATTCGGCCTACATGAACATTTTTGTCCCAATGTTTATAAATTTTATGTGATGTGTTTCGATGATCATTAACTTGTATGGATGTATAATAAATGATAAAATTTCATGTTAATAGAAGGTATGATCCTAGATGAGCTTAAATGCATTATGGTATACATAAGGTATACTTAAGGTATCTAAACATTATATTGTGATTAGAATGCAACTGTGGTTGAGAAATATGGAACTAGATGATATGATGAATTGATGATGAACATATGGTTATGAGTTAATGAAGTGAAAGGGATCATAAGAGTTAAGTATGACGCTTGAAGGGTTAATTGTTAAGTTGACATGTATGAAAGTGTAAAGTGAACTAAGATAATTGTTAAAGTGAATTGATATTAAGGTAATAATATTGTGATGACCTTAAAAAGGTATTGATATGATTATAATGTGTTGACATGAGAGCCTATAAAGCCTAAGTATGTAAGACTTTTAAGTGAACGTGCTATGTGCAATTGATGAGTACACCTATGTGTGGACTCTAAGTGTATGTGTATGCTATATGTACATGGGTAATTATGGGATAGGAGCATCATGAGTAAATAAATACTAAGTAATAAATCAAATATTATGTTAGAGATTGAGGAGCTTTAGACATGCAAAAAGGACTACGTGTACTAGGAGCAAAGGAACCCCAAGGTGAGTAAACATCGTAATCATCCTACAAGTATGAGTAAACACTATGTTCATGTTACAAGTGCAAGTAACATTTTGTTATGTTACAAATATGTGATGACATGCTATATCAGCCTTTGTGATGTTCGAAACCCAAGTTCTTTCCATTTTAAATATTATTATATGATTTTTTTGTCAAGCTTGGGTTGCGAAGGGACATTTGGTCCAAAACTATTTTGTTATCCAATGAGAAATTCATGTGATTAACACCCTAACTTGTATTCTTTCTGGAACTACACTTTTATTGTATCATCGTTTGAAAGCTAAACCAATATTGTTATTGAAATACATGTTATTATTGCCTTATGTGATATTGTTAATTGTGTTTACCAATAGCTCTAGCTATGGTACCTTTCACCCTTTATGCAGAATCCTCGTGTCGATGCGGGTAATCATCGGAACCTATGCACATGGTCTTAACCCAAAGGATAGAGGTAGCGTATCCACCTCAGCTAGAAAGGGGCGGTTCTAACCGTGGGGCCTGATCAACTTCACGCCTTCTATATGATAGGAGTTGGAATTTGGTTTAAGGCCACCTCTCCTCTATGTGTTCGAGCGATAGAGCAATAGCCTTCACTCACTATGTGTTATAAGTGTGATTTCTGCAAACTTGCCAAATTGAACCCTTGCAAAATTGCAACCTGATTCATGAATTATAAATCATGAACTATGTGTATAAGCTATGTGTTTCCTTTCAAAGGAATATGTGATAATGTATGTGCCTTTTCGTTTACTCATTGAGATCATCTATCTCACCCCTTTTTCCTTGTGTGGTTCTAGGTGAGCAAATGTGAGGAGGCAAGGTGATGGCTCAAGCATTCTACTTCGCTTGGGGAATTCCTTGTCCAAGTTATCAATAATAAAATTTTTATGAAGTCTTGTCATTAGATGCTCCAGGAATATTGATTGATACTTATTAAGATGTATATTATTTTCCTTATGGATTTCATATGTAATGATTTATCTTAGTCTTCCGTAATTATGGTATTCATCTAAATATTTTAAATGAGTTAAAGAAAGAGGTTTGGTAAGATCCTAGGCATGATTTGTTATATGTAAGTGGGTTTTATGGGCATGTGTGATCTTATGTCTCCCCATGTTCTAGGACCGTCATATATCTAAGGTTAGGATGTGACAAAGGTGATATTAGAGCTATAGTTTTAAAGGTCTAGTTTAGGCTTGTTTTATATGAGTTGCTTAAGTAAAATCTTGGAGCACAGGAATTTTCCCATCATGTCACTTGCAGTCTATCGCTAGCATAGTTCCGTGAAATCCTAGTAGATTTTAGTAATCCTTGTTATTGTTTGCTTGCCTTATGATTCTTCTAATAGATGATCAAGAAGATTACGCCTGCTCGAGGACCGCGACCTTGAGCACCCTGTGTGACCTGTAAGCGGACTTGGCCAGAGATGCTTGAGAAAGTTGTAACTGTGATTCGCCCCACAAAAGAGAAGACCCCTGACAAAGAGGAAGATCCTGAGGAGTGCCTAGATCCTGATTGGGTATAGTAAGGTTCAAAAATTGGAGGATAACTATTCATACTTGAAGGAGGAAAACTGACATCTTAAGGTCATGATTCATGCACTAAGAGAGGATATGGAGCAACTCAGGTCAGGGATTATTAAGCATAGAGGAGATTACTTGCCAGTGAGGTCTGCATCTTCAGCTAATCGCCATCAAGTTAGAGATCTTCTTTGCTACCAATGTGGCAGCAGTGGCCATGTCGCTCTTGATTGCCCTGGAGATGGATACAATAACTAGGTCGAGAAGATATGATGATCGACATAACGGCATAGGACTTTATATGATATGAATGATTTTCCTTGATTGCCTAGTTACCTAGGATGAGATGATTTCCTTCATTATTATGCTATAGTTTGATATTATGAGATATATGCTATATGATTATGATATGTGATATGTGCAAAACTATGTGATATACTATTCATACATGACATGTGCTTAGTGATGTGACATGGTAAATGTATGATAATGTGTGCTAGGATAAGGGGGAGGTTAAATGGGTTAAGATAGGGGATTAGTACTAAATTCCCTTATTATGATAGACATAATGCCTCTCAAGAAGAAGGTTCGCATAGTTGCCCAATCTGTTAGGGCTAATGACGATGTTATATCAGACACTGCATCGAATGCTACCTCTGCACCTATACGGTCAAAAGAAAGATCCAACTCGAGGGCACTGACTATAGGCTCTAGTGAGCAAGCATCTTCACAAGAAGTGCACGCCATGTGCAAAGAAATGAGAGATTTGCGCAAGGAACTAGACGAGCTACGAGCTCAAAGGTGAGAAGCATTGCCAACTCAAGAAAGGAATGGAATTACACCACCTGCAGTAGCGACACCTGCTTGGAGAGAGAGGAAATGACTACCTGACGAGGGAATGACCATGGCAGAGTTTAAGAAGCTGCAACTGCCTACCTTTTGTGGTGAGAAAGGAGATGACCTTCATGAATTTTTAGATGAGATGGATAAGCTAATCCATCATTTATCTTGCTCAGATGCTCGAGTGATTGAGTTGGTAGGACTCCAACTCAAAAAAAAAGCTTGGTACTAGTATGAAGGAATATCGAAGAACGACTTTATGGGGCTGACCCACCAACGTGGGCAGAGTTTAAGCAAGAAGTAATGGATCAATTCTTGCCAGAAGGAGAAAGGCAAGATAGGGCATTACAGTTCAAGCAACTGAAGCAAAGGCCAAGAATGTTCGTTTCAGATTAAGCTAAGGAGTTTAACTAACTTAGTCGATTTGCTGTCAACATCATTCCTACCGAAGCAAGTTGCGTCAATCATTTCCTTAGCAGACTGATCATGCCTCTATTCAATTCATTGGCAGCAATAGAGTTTCCAACCTTAGCTAAGCTCGTAGACAAGGCCAAGGTCATAGAGAAAAGATACAAGGCGAAGAGAGCTGAACGAGTTGAATGAGATTAGAAGGGAAGGCATAAGAACAAAGGTCATAAGGGATAGCATGGAAATGGAGGAGAACAAAAGAAGGAGTTTTCATCATTTAGACCACAGAATGGTCAAACTAAGCAAGAGGTCCCCACTTGCGGCAAATGTGGAAAGAAACATTCTAGAGTCTGCCAGAATGACATTGGCGCTTACCTTAGGTGTGGACAAATGGGGCACTTCATAAAGGACTACCCTCAAATGAGGAGTCAAGGGAATAGGACCACAGTCGATCACAATCTAAGCCATTCCAAATGCAAGGACAAGGAGTCAAGGACAAGGGGCCAATGGTTGGGAATGCACCAACGACAGAAAATAAAGGCAAAGGTCGAGTCTTCGCATTAAATCTGCAAGAGGCTCGTGATTCGCACACTGCCATCACAGGTATCATCCCCAATCAAAGTTCTAGCATAAAATGTTTAATTGATTCTGGTGCTACTTATTCTTTTGTGTCGCCTTATTTTGCTAAGTACTTGGGTATAGATAAGGAATTGATGAGTGAACCGTTAGTAATAGCAACTCCTTTAGGGGAAATGATGGAAGTAAAGTATGAGTATAAGGACTATGATGTAGACATTAATGGACAAACACTTCCGGTAGTATTGTTAGAATTAGATGTACTAGAATTCGATGTGATATTAGGGATGGACTGGTTATATGAGCATGGAGCTCGTATCGACTGTAGGAAGAAACTTGTCGAGTTTTGAACTAGAGATGGGAAGGAGTTTGTGTACCAAGGAGATAGGAATGAGAATCTTCTGAACTTGATATCAGCCTTAGGAGCGAGGCGGATGTTAAGGAAAGGATGTCAAGCGTATCTACCACGTAATCGACACTGGCAAAGAAGCTGCCATTCGAGACAGGAGCATTCCAGCAGTGGATGAGTTCATAGATGTCTTCTAGAAGATTTACCCAGACTACCCCCTGATCGTGAGATCGAGTTCAACATCAAATTGCTACCCAGTACGTAATCGATATCGATACCACCATACCGTATGGCACCAATGGAGCTGAAGGAGTTAAAGACACAATTGCATGATCTACTTGATAAGGGCTTCATTCAACCAAGCAGTTCACCATAGGGCGCTCCAGTGTTGTTCGTAAAGAAGAAAGATGGCTTGTTCCGAATGTGCATCGACTATCGCCAACTTAATAAGGTCACTGTGAAGAATAGATACCCATTGCCGAGGATCGATGATCTTTTTGATCAACTGCAAGGAGCTGGTCACTTCTCCAAAATTGACTTAAGGTCTGGCTATCATCAACTAAAGATCGAAGGAGAAGACATCTGCAAGACTGCCTTCCGTACTAGATATGGGCATTACGAGTTCACGGTTTTACCATTCGGCTTGATGAATGCTCCTGCTGCTTTCATGGACTTGATGAATCAAGTATTCAAGCCATTCCTTGACAAATTCGTGATCATATTCATCGATGACATCCTGATTTACTCAAAGAATAAAGAGGAACATGAGGAACATTTGAGGATCGTGCTTCAAATGTTACGTGATCATCAACTCTATGCTAAGTTATCTAAGTGTGAGTTTTGGATGGAGTCGGTCAACTTTCTTAGACATGTAATAAGAAAGGAAGGAATTCAAGTTGATCCTAAGAAGGTTGAAGCGGTAGCAAATTGGCCAAGGCCCACAACAGTTTCAGAAGTACGAAGTTTTTTAGGCATGGTGGGATATTATCGTAGATTCGTATAGGACTTTTCTAAGATAGCAGCCCCATTGACAAGTTGACAAGAAGCAAATTAAGTTCAATTGGGAAGAGTCCTGTGAGAAGAGTTTTTAAAAGCTTAAGAAGTGTTTGGTATCAACACCAGTGTTGACATTACCAGAAGGAGAAGAAGGATTCACTATCTATTGTGATGCCTCGAGAGTAGGACTTAGGTGTGTTTTGATGCAAAATGGTAAAGTCATCGCCTATGCATCATGAAAACTAAAGAGACATGAAGTGAATTACCCTACTCACTATTTAGAATTAGCTGTAGTAGTGTTCGCTCTAAAGATCTGGAGACATTATATGTATGGAACGAAGTGTGAGATCTACACGGATCATAAGAGTCTTCAGTACATCTTGAGCCAAAGAGACCTCAATCTAAGACAAAAGAGATGGATTGAACTATTGAAGGATTATGACTATCAGATCCTCTATCATCCTAAAAAGGCAAATGTAGTGGCAAATGCCTTGAGTCGAAAGTCAATGGAAAGCTTAGCCCATGTGGATGTGAGAAAGAGGCCGATTATAAAGGAACTAAAGGAATTGTTTAATCAAGGATTGAAATTGGAGATTGGAGGATCAAGAGTTTTGTTGGCTCATTTTCAAGTAAGGTCTAAGTTAATGGAAGAAATAAGGGATTCATAAGATAGGGACCGATACTTGGTGAAGTTGAAGGATGAGACGAGAGAAGGAAATAATTTTGAGTTTGAGGTAGTCAATGGAATTTTAAAGTGCAAGAATAGAGTATGCGTGCCTGATGTGGATGGATTAAAGGAAAGGATATTGAAGGAGGCACATTAGACACCTTACTGTGCTCATCCTAGAACTAGCAAGATGTACCATGATGTGAAGGCTAACTATTAGTGGCCTGGTTTGAAGAAGGATGTGGCTAAGTTTGTAGCATCCTGCTTGACTTGCCAACAAGTCAAGTATGAACATCAACGACCCTCAGGATTATTACAAGAGATTCGACTACCTAAATGGAAGTGGGAACACATCACTATGGACTTCGTTATTGGTTTGCCTAGAACCTCCAAAGGACATGATTCTATATGGGTCATAGTAGATAGATTGACAAAGTCTGCTCATTTTCTAGGAGTTAAGACCACATATTCTGCAGCTCAGTATGTGTAGTTATATGTAGATGAGATCGTGAAACTACATGCAGTGCCAATTTCTATCATCTCAGATCGAGGAACTCAATTCATCTCAAGGTTCTAGCAGAAGTTACAAGAAGCATTAGGAACACAACTAGATTTTAGTACGGCGTTTCACCCTCAAACGGATGGCCAGTCTGAGAGAATGATTCAGGCACTTGAGGATATGCTAAGGATGTGTGTCTTGGACTTTGGCGGTAGCTGGGATAAGTATCTACCCTTAATTGAATTCGCCTACAACAATGGCTATCATTCATCCATTGGCATGGTGCCATATGAAGCGTTGTACGGGAGAAGATGTCGTTCTCTAATTTGTTAGATTGAGCCTGGAGATAAGCATGTAGAAATGCCTAAATTGCTTAAGGAGACTACTGAGAAAGTACCATTAATTCAAGATCGGCTGAAGATGGCGTTCAGTCGGTAAAAGAGTTACGCGGACCCTAAGCGAAAAGAAGTCCAATTCGCCGTGGGAGATCACGTATTCCTAAAGGTCTCGCCAATGAAAGGAGTTATGAGATTTGGTAAGAAAGGGAAATTATCACCTCGTTTCATTGGTCCTTTCAAAATCTTAGATAAGGTTGGAGAAGTGTCTTATAGACTTGCCCTGCCTCCAACTTTGGCGCATGTACACCCAATGTTCCATATCTCAATATTAAGGAAATATGTGTCAGATCCATCGCATGTTCTTTTGCCTCCAGACATTATGTTAGATGAGCAACTATCCTATGAGGAGTCACCGATAGCTATAGTGGATCAACAAGTAAAGAAGCTAAGAAATAAGAAGATACCCATGATTAAGGTTCAGTGGCAGAATCACGGGATAAATGAGTGCACTTAGGAAGCGGAGGAGGAGATGTGATAGAAGCATCCTCAGCTTTTTAAGAGAAATTATGTAAGGGTTTAAATTCGAGGAAAAATTTCTTTAAGGGGGGGAGAATGTAACAACCCACACCTACCCTAGGAATTTTCATGATAAATTTGCTTGATTTAGAACTAATAAGGTTAAGTGTGTGCTTGTGTGAAAATTTGTGATCTAAGTGATTGATGAGTGTGTGGCATATTAAATTAATTTTAATATGCATAATATGTGTTGCTATTATGAAATAAATGATTTACATGAAGTGCATTTGCATAAAAGAATTTATTTTAAATAAAATGAATTTTCATGCATAAGATAATTTTTAAGCATAAAATAATTTTATGAATATTTTTAAAATATTTTAAAAGAAATATTTTTGAGGGAAATGTTCCAGAATTAATAAGAAAAATATTCCATTTATTTTAATTCTTATTCAGCCAAAAATTTAAAGGAAAAGCCAAAATACCTAAAAGCCCACTACACCAAAATCCTCCAAACCTAATTCATTAAGGGTATTAGTGGAAATTCCACTCCAGCCCTAATATATATTCTAAAATTCGGCCAAACCAGGGCTTCCAGTTGCCATTCTCTTATTCTTTCTGTATCTTGGTAGAAAATTCTCTCAAAATATTTCTCTCCACTAAAATATTGAAAACACCTTACCGTTTCGCGATTTCGTGATTGTAATCGTAAGTTTTTATTCTCTTTCGATTTCTAAACTGATTTCTATGAAATAAATTATGGAAAAATTATTTTGAACTATTTGATTACTAATTTCTATAGATTTAATTATGTTTGACTGAATTTTTGGGAGAGAAAATTTATTTTCTATTGAAAACACGATTCTTTTCGCAAGAGACTTCTCCAAACGTGAATTCCATAACTTAACATCACAATTTTATTGCATAAACATCATAAGGGGGAAGGGAGGGAGGAAATTTGTGCATGGTTGTATTCTAAACTAATTTTTGATTTGTTTTGATGAAAAATATTGGATTAAATAATATTTCTACATATTGCTGCGATGACCAAAAAGTTTCAAAAAACAAAGGAATTCAAGGTTTTCGTGTTAGAACTTGGAAGTTAGAAAATTTTATTCTTGCATGGTCATATGGCTGCCAATTTGTATGAAAAAGTATTCTAATATGACATTTGTCTTGTTTAGATGAAAAATAATGATTTGAATCACGTGTCTGTTTATCACTGAAAAGAATGAAATGTGCGGAAAGTGCAGAAACTCATGATTTTTCACCTAAGCCTTTGAACTTGGAATTTTTTTGTATAAACCCTAACTATGGCTGCCGATTAATAAAGAGATTTGTTCTAAACTAATAATTTCTATGACTGAATGAAAAATAATGGTTTAAATAACCTGTTTACATATTTCTGAAATGACCGAAAAATACCGAAAACAAGAAAACTTACGATTTTGTGCTCTATGATTCAAAAGTTGAATTTTTGTGTATAAATAACGCCAATAGTGGCTGATTCCTATGAATTTAAATTTTAAAATGATTTTTGTTATGTTTACATGAAAAATCTTGGTTCAAACCATGTTTTTACATATTTCTGAAATAGACAGAAAGTACGAAAAGAAGAAGAATTTGTTTTTTACCTTGATGATGCATTCGGCCTACATGAACATTTTCGTCCCAATGTTTATAAATTTTATGTGATGTGTTTTGATGATCATTGACTTGTATGGATGTATAATAAATGATAAAATTTCATGTTAATAGAAGGTATGATCCTAGATGAGCTTAAATGCAATATGGTATACTTAAGGTATACTTAAGGTATCTAAACATTATATTGTGATTAGAATGCAAATGAGGTTGAGAAATATGGAACTAGATGTTATGATGAATTGATGATGAACATATGGTTATGAATTAATGAAGTGAAAGGGATCATAAGAGTTAAGCATGACGCTTGAAGGGTTAATTGTTAAGTTGACATGTATGGAAGTACAAAGTGAACTAAGATAATTGTTAAAGTGAATTGATATTGAGGTAATAATATTGTGATGACCTTAAAAAGGTATTGATATGATTATAATGTGTTGTCATGAGAGCCTATAAGGCCTAAGTATGCAAGACTTTTAAGTCAATGTGCTACGTGCAAGTGATGAGTACACCTATGTGTGGACTCTAAGTGTATGTGTATGCTATATGTACATGGGTAGTTATAGGATAGGAGCATCATGAGTAAATAAATACTAAGTATTAAATCAAATATTATGTTAAAGATTGAGGAGCTTTAGACGTGCAAAAGGGACTACGTGTACTAGAAGCAAAGGAACCCCAAGGTGAGTAAACATCGTATTCATCTTACAAGTGTGAGTAAACACTATGTTCATGTTACAAGTGCAAGTAACATTTTGTTATGTTACAAATATGTGATGAGATGCTATGTGAGCCTTTATGATCTTTAAAACCTAAGTTCTTTCCATTTTAAATATTATTATATGATTTCTTTGTCAAGCTTAGGTTGCCAAGAGACATTTGGTCCAAAATTATTTTGTTATCCAATGAGAAATTCATGTGATTAACACCCTAACTTGTATTCTTTATGGAACTACACTTTCATTGTATCATTGTTTGAAAGCTAAACCAATATTGTTATTGAAATACATGTTATTATTGCCTTATGTGATATTGTTAGTTGTGTTTACCAAATGCTCTAGCTATGGTACCTTTCACCCTTTATGCAGAATCCTCGTGCTGATGCGGGTAATCATCAGAACCTGTGCACATGATCTTAACCCGATGGATAGGGGTAGTGTATCCACCTCAGCTAGAAAGGGGCAGTTCTAGCCGTGGGGCCTGATCAACTTCACGCCTTCTATGTGATAAGAGTTGGAATTTGGTATAAGGTCACCTCTCCTCTATGTGTTCGAGCGATAGAGCAATAGCCTTCACTCACTATGTGTTATAAGTGTGATTTCTGCAAACTTGCCAAATTGAACCCTTGCTAAATTGCAACTTGATTCATGAATTATAAATCATGAACTATGTGTATAAGCTATGTGTTTCCTTTCAAAGGAATATGTGATAATGTATGTGCCTTTTCGTTTACTCATTGAGATCATCTATCTCACCCCTTTTTCCTTGTGTGGTTCCAGGTGAGCAAATGTGAGGAGGCAAGGTGATGGCTCAAGCATTCTACTTCGCTTGGGGAATTCCTTGTCCAAGTTATCAATAATACAATTTTTATGAAGTCTTGTCATTAGATGCTCCGAGAATGTTGATTGATACTTATTAAGATATATATTATTTTCCTTATGGATTTCATATGTAATGATTTATCTTAGTCTTTTGCAATTATGGTATTCATCTAAATGTTTTAAATGAGTTAAAGAAAGAGGTTTGGTAAGATCCTAGGCATGATTTGTTATATGTAAGTGGGTTCTACGAGCGTGGGTGACCTTATGTCTCCCTATGTTCTAGGACCGTCATATCTCTAAGGTTGGGATGTGACAATTTACTTGAAGTTATAGCTTTTTATGCCTCCAAGTCTGTGTGTCTTGAGAGTAGAAAGGCCACCTCTATATATAGGTGGAAGAATGAAGCATAAAGACTCAATTTTCCAATATGGGAGTAGAGACTCGCCGTCGATGCCGCACAAGCCTCTGCGGCATAGCAGGAGGCTCTATGGCAGTGCTGCAGAGATCTTTGTGGCACCGCAAGAGGATTTGTGGCATTGCTGCAGAGTTGTGCGGCAACGGGTCGTCTTTCACCCCTTCTGCCCATTTTCGCCCATTCTTGCTCGTCTCTCGTCCATTTTACACGATTCCTATTGCATTATACTCCTTACTCAGTCTTGTATGATTTGATGATGATTTACAAGCCTTGATTGATTCTTTTCCTTACTGAATGTTCTGTAATTCTAAGAGGTGCAGAATTAAGGGTTCACAGTTGCCCCCCTCATGAGGATTTCTCTGTCTGGTAGGCAGTTCTGATGAGTGTGAACTTTTTAGAATGAAGATGATGCCCCTGGCATATTTGAAAGTGAAGAGAATGCCCCTGGTATATTTGGAAGCAGTAAGAAATTTTGATAAGTGTGAAGAAGAGGATGCCTCGGGATATTTGGAAATGGATGCCCCCAATATATTTGGAATCGAAGTAGATGCCCTTGGTATATTTGAAAGCGGCAAGAAGAAAATGACAGTTCCTATCTGGTAGAATTGATAATGACAATCTTGTCTGATAATGATGATCCTATCTGGTTGGATCTAAGAGTAATATTCTTGTCTGGTAGGAATAGCAAAGTATTGGTCCTTTCTGGTAGGTATGATCATCCTTTCTGGTAGGATTGGCAATTTATCAGCCCTGTCTAGTAAGAGCAGATGTCTGTCTGTAATTATAAAAATCTTCTGTATGTTGGATCTTGAGTAACAGTGGTCAGATGCTTAGAGGAGACTATTGCAATTGTATAGAAACTTGCTATTCTGAATTCTAACTTGAAACGAGTTCACTACTACATTCCCGCGTGAAAAAGTTACTATGCAGAAGGTACTATATAAAGGCGTGACACCTTTCACTTTTTGCAACTTTTCTCATTTGTCAAGTTTTGCTTCTCTTTCTAAAAAAGCATTCTCTTTGACTTTTCTCTAAGATGGCTTCCCCCTCTAGTAGCCACCATACTAGAAGCTATCAAGTACCAAGGCATGATCCTAACTCGGCAGACTTGCTATAGGAGTCGGAGTACCATGTGTCTTGCATCGGCATTATAGAGGTATTTGCTGCTTTGCCCTTCTTTCCTATTGCAATGTTAGTTCATAGAAAATATATGGATGTAACATAAAGGTTTTTTTTTTTTTTTTTTTACAAAGACTACCACCATTAGATTGAGAGGCGGTAGATCCAATTTATCTGTTGTCTCTACTTACCTGGAGACTCATCCTTGAGTATGAGGGTTGATTAAGCCATCTGGATTGCTAGGATTTTTGTCTCTGGATTATACCCGAGAGGGTAATATTTCTTTGCTATGAGGATTGGTAGAGAGGTGGTGGGATACCACAGACACTTTTCACTTTCCATGTGGGGAGATAACTATGAACCCTTTGGACTTGACGATGTTAGCTGGTCTACCATTTCAACTGCGAGCCTTAAAGCTTTATCCTACTTGGACTTCCATCTCATCAGAGGCTATAGTTGACTTATTAGGCATTGACCCTCCCTATGGTGATCCGCATGTCCCCCATTCTTGGCTCCAAGGGCAGATTAACATTTACACTTATGATGTAGGAGTCATTTCGGACTAGCATGCTACTCGCTTGCTGATTCTGATGATATTAGGCTGCTCATTCTACCACACACGAAGGGATACCATTGATTTGAACATTCTACGGTCATTGGAGGACATATTGGTTATTGGAAAATTTGACTGGGGAGGTGCAGCTTTGTGCGTGATGTACCGAGAGATGTCTGATCTATCTTGAGGTGTATTCGCAGTTTTAGGAGGGACTTATATCATCTGGGAGGTATGCCTCTATCTTTCTACTTTTGTCTTGTACCCACTATCTCTGTGTATTATGATTATTTTCTTTTATGCAGTATTAGGCCTATGAGCACTTCCCTTTTCTTGCTCCTGCTTTGAGGGATCGTATAGCAAATCATATCCCGAGCAGCTATCTTTGGCAGACTCAGAATTGCCATCATCAGGAGAGATACGATTTTTGCCATATCAAGATTTCTTCTCTCATTTAGTATCATCACAGGTATGCACACATGCTTGGCTCATCATTTTCATCACTCATTCTAATATTCTATTTTTCTCCGCTGTTCTTTTTTTCACAAGTCTGCTGGTTACCTTTTGCTGACAGGCTTCACCTCATCACTCCATATCATGAGCCTGGTGTGGCTTTGTCTTCCCACCGCCTTCTTTTGCTCTTCTGCACTAATTCTATGTTTTACCTTGGTGAGAGAGTTCGCGACTAGATTACAAGAGAGAGGATTGTCCCAACTGATCTCCCTGCTGAGATGCGATATGGATCGCGCATCCTTGATCAGGATTCATTAGTAGCAGGCCTTCCAGTCAAGCCTTTCTTGGATCTTGATGGTGACTATAGGAGCTTTTACATACATTGCCTACTACCTTGCATCCCATTTCTTCCAGGACAGGCCCATTCTAGTTATAGATCTTCTATCACAGGGTTAGTTCATACTTTTGCTGCTAGGAGGAGTGGTGGTCCAAGGTATGTTGCAGATGCCCTTCTGATAGGGCTGGACCAAGTGAGCAGGCGAGTTTTCCTGCCTACTTATAGGCAAAGGAGGACTTGAATTATGTTTCTGCTGATCATGGCTTGGCTTGATATGAGATCCCTCATGACCTCCCTATTGATTTTATTTCCATTTCCAGATCATATAGGCGAGGTATGTGCTTCTGCCCCTTTTTTGAGCTTACTCTTTGTCACTTAATGCAGTTTCTTACTCATCTTTTCCTTATGCAGATCCTTGAGGATTGGGCTCGCCATAACTATAAGATGGTTCATCGCTTGAGGATAGCATTGTCTATGACTCTCACTTTGAGTGGTCATGATGAAGGAGATGATGCAGATCAGAGGAGGAGACATAGGCGAGGCCAGCGTTAGCTTTCCTCCTATTATGTAGATGTTATACTGACTCTATATATGCATGTATGCATGTCGACGCGAAACTTGACTCATGTTCTATTTTATTACTATGATGCATGGATGTTATGACTTGATTATGCAAGGGTTTGACTTATGTATGTTATGAATGCATCCGTTCTATGGATGAAAGCATGATAGGGCTCCACCATCTTTCCCTTTTGCTCTCACCCCCATTTTTTCATCAAATTCCCCTCAAATACTTCATGCTTTATGCAAAGGAAGGGTCGCGATAGCTTACGGCGATGTGTAGCAGGGGTGCGGCAATTGGCCATCTTGTGCGGTGCCGCACAGCCTTATACAGCTGCCGCAGAGACGTTTGCGATACCACATAGGTTTTTGTGGTAGTGCCACAAAAATTCTTGAGGAACCCCACGTCCTTCTGTAGCAATCCCAGTGAAAATCTTCAATTTTCTCCTATATATACCCCTCTCATGGTTTAGAAATCCTCACAACTGCAGCTTAGCTTTTATAGCACTTTTCTTGCTCTCTTCTCTTTGCTTTTCTCTCATCTTTTCCTCTAGTTTCCCTTTTCCCTTCACTCATAGAGCCCGATTTTAGCCATTTAATGCATTTATAGACCAAAAATCTTGAGCAAGTGGAAAGCATTAACTTAGGGACTTTCAGGATTAGTGCCATGCCAACCTTAAGGGGGGTTCGATTAGATTGGGACTTTTTGAGGGCTTGTCTAAAATTTTGGGATCCTGAAGTGCATGTTTTTAGATTTGGGGCTGGTATGGATGAGATGTGCCCTACCTTTGAAGAATTCAGTGTGCTACTAGGGTCTTATCGTGAGGTTAACTTAGTTACCCCCGTACTGAGATTAGGGTACTTCAATTCATTTCTGAGGCTCTTAGGATTGGATATTGCAATTGCTAGCCTTATGGTCGTGAATGATTGGGTGGACCTGACTGCTGTAATTACCTAGTTCTATGATCTTCGAGGTTTTGAGGATAAGGAATGGCAGGATCATTGAATGAATGCTTTGGCTTTTTATCTAACTGCCGATATCTCTTTATAGGTTCAACTAGTTGGGGGGATTATTAAGATAACTGAACTGATTTTTTAGATGGCCGAAGGTCGCTCTATAGCTGGGATCATTTTAGCAGAGACAATCCTTAGTTTGGATCGAGCTTACAAAGTTGTTAGGCCTTGGTCTGTGAGTCCAATTATTCTACAGGTATGTTTTTTTTCCTCCTTTTCTTTTCTCTTTCCCCTTTTCCTCTCTTACTTAGCTATGTTTCTACACAGATATGGCTAAGGGATCATTTGAAGGTGGTTGCCCCTCCTACTAAAAAGGACTACTCAGCTTTATGGTATCTGTCTCGCACCATAGTGAGGAAGTTTAAACCTAAAAGGGAATGGACTGAATGGCTGTTTGAACTCGACCCCCAGGAATTGCTATGGCTTTTTCCTTGGTATAAGATCAAGAAATTTATGACTATGAGTTATGGCTATAGGATGGTTTATTTATTGGGTTTGTATATGGTGACATTCTACTAAGGAACAAGAGTGATGTGCCAGATGGATCATGCACAAGGAGTGCCCCCGGACGGAGCTATTTTTGAATCTACCTTCATCTCTCCCACTGTGGCTAGGGCTGTTACCAATGGATGGGCCCCTAGTTTTCATGTTGTTCTTCCATCTCATTGCTTTGATAAGACAAAGGCTTATACTTTATGCTGGATTACTACATCTTGGCCATAAGAGAAGATAAGGAGGGTGACTTTACTCAAAGAGATAGAAAATGACACTTCTATGGAGGGGACTACTAATGATTAGGAGATCTATTATTTTAGGGCTTTAGGCAAAATTTTTGATTTCTTGTTTTAGTGAATAAGACTCTTAGTTTTGTCTTAAATCCAATTTTGAATAAAACATCATTATTTTCTCTCTCTTTCTTTTTTTTTCATTGAAACAATAAAATTTGGCACAAAAGAAAATTTATTAATGATTTGGACTGCACCTAATGAGGGCTACCATTGTATCTCCTTACATAATTTAATTTTATTGCATACTTTTCTCTATTATTTTAGAGAATCAGGTCCACATAGTTCTAGTTATAATGCATCATTACACAAAGTATCACTTTAATTGATCCAAGTTGCAAGGGTAGGAGAATTCAACTCCGTCCAAATCCATGAGAATGGCACCTCCACCTGATAGGATACATTTAAGCACATAAGGTCCAGTCCAGTTTGGTCTGAATTTGCCTCTAGGGTTGTGCACTGGGGCTCAGATTTCCTTTAAAACCAAGTTTCCTTCTTATAGTCCTCTATCCCTCACTTTCTTATTGAAATGTCGAGATAACTTTTGTTGATAACCCTATAGTCTATGCAATGCATCCATTCTCTTTTCTGCAATAGCATTCAGTTGATCATGATAACTTTTAATCCATTTTATCTCATCAATCTGACTTTCCCTTATGATTCTGGCTGATCTGATTTCCACTTTGATTGGCAGGATAGCTTCCATTCCATATACTAATGAGTAAGGAGTTGCCCCAGTTGGTGTATGGATGGAAGTCCTATATCCCCATAGAACAAATGGTAATTGCTGATGCCAGTGCTTGTGATTATCAGTCATCTTTTGCAAGAGGGATTTAATGGATTTGTTTGCTGCTTCAACTGCCTCATTAGTTTACGGTCGGTAAGCAGATGATTTATGATGCTGGATCCTTTCTTTTTTCAAGAGATGAATTACTTCTTTCTGAAAATGAGACCCATTATCTATAATAATCTAAAAAGGTACTCCAAACCTACAAAGGATGTTAGTTTGGATGAAATGAGCCACTCTTTTTGAATCCAATACCCGATAAGGTGTCGTTTCTACCTATTTTATGAAGTAATCAACTGCTACAAGGATGTATTCATGACTAGCAGATGATTTAGGGTTTATTCTTCCTATGACATCAATGCCTTGCAAAAGGCCAAGGAGTAGTTATAGGCTGCAATGGCATAGAAGGTTGCTTCTTTAGTTTGGCATAAATCTAGCATTTATGACATCTTTGTATAAACTTCGCATAGTCTTCATTCATGGTGAGGGAAAAATATCCCAGATTTGTAATTTTCTGAGCCAATGCGATCCCATTTATGTGTGGTCCTTCCTCCCCTCCATGGACCCATTCCATGATCGTTGAGCTTCCTCTTCAGTTACGCATCTGAAGTGTATGTTATCCCATGCCCTTTTATACAAAACATCTCCATTTGGCAGGAAATTGCTAGCTAACTGTCTTAGAGTTTGACATTTTGATTTAGAAGCCTCTTCCAAATACTTCCCATTCTTGAGGTAGTTAAAGATGTCGCAAAACCAAGGTTTCTTATCAGCCAGTTGAATATTCATACATAAAGTATAGTACCCTAGTTCTCATTTCACTTCAATCACCACAAGTCTGATTATTTCCCCATCTCTCATGTCTAGCATCTGCAAATTGATTTTTGGCATGAGGCAAATAATGGAAAGATAATTCATGAAAGTTTTCTACAAGATCATCCAAGCACTTATGGTAAGGAACCAAACGCTGTTCTCTTATCTTCCATTTTTCAAGTGCTTGGGACACAATCAGGTTGGAATCTCCATAGACCTCTAGGTAATCAATCCTTAAATTTGTAGCAACCTCTAGGCCAGCTATGCAAGCTTCATATTTTGCCTCATTATTCATTACTTCAAAAGCTAGCTTAACAGCTATGGGCAGATTTTCTCCCTCAAGGGTGACTATAACAATTCCAGCACCATACTTCAGGTTCAATTTGCATGATTTCTTTATTGGGGAATTCTAGTTCTGACCAATTGTTGTCTATTGGGGCTGTGGCTAATTGATCTGCTATCACACTTCCTTTTATGGCTTTCCTCTAGACATACTTCAAAACAAAAGCTGTGAGTGTGAACCCTTAAAAGTGCACCTCCAGTGGAACGTCTTTCAATTATAAATCCACAGAATCAAACAGAGCTCAAATCAGAGCTGAAACGGGCCCGAAACGAATAGAAACAGATTGAGCCGCGCGAGTGGCGCTGGGAGGCACGATTTTTGTGCCGCCCAGGAGGCGGCATGCATGCCGTGCCACCAGAAAAAGCCCATGCTGCCGAAAGAAATCCATGCCGTCGGTGCGGTATGAAAATCATGCCGCCGGTATGGCGGCACTTCTGGTATACCGCCCACAAGGCCGGTATGTCTAGTGTGCCGTCCAGATGGCTGGCGCGTCAGCCATGCCGCCCCTGCCGCCGGCGCCGTGCCGATGCCGCCATCCGTACCGCCGACACCTCTTCTGTCAGCTCTATAAATAGGAGCCTCCTCCAGCCTCATTTGGCACGACTTCACACAACTTCCAACACATTCCAAGACATTTCAAGCTCATTTGAGGCATTCCAACACATTTCAAAGCAATCTAGATTTCAAGTTTCTTTTGAATCAAAGTGGAGTTGAGATCCGAAGCAAGACTCGTTCCATTCGTCAGAAAACCAAGAAAAGCAAAGGTATAATCCCTTTTCTATCTTTAAAATTCTAAATTCAGATATAGAATTCTCTTTAGGTCTAAAACTGAAAAGATCTAAAACTTATTATTTTAAGAATCATAATTAAGTTAATAAGCAAATCAACACATTCCTAAAACCCCTCCTTCGCAAGAAGGGAGAACTGTGTGGGGTTTGATTCCTATTCAATAGGATACGCAGGTTGCCATTCTGAAGGGCATCAACTCTAAAAATCTTTTTATCAATATTGTTTTCCTTTTATTTATTCACATTAATCCTTTATTTTGTGATTTTGTTTTCAGTTTATTTTTGGGGAATGTGTGCTTTTCCTAGTACCTATAAGGGCTAGAGGAAAGATCCCCTTTATCTCATTTATTTTGGTATTGTAATAATTAAGTAGGATTTATTTTGCCTATTTATTTATTATTGTCATTCCATCACATCATATATATACATATATGTTCATTCATCATTATATCTTTATTCATGCATACACAAAAAAAATCTTTTTCAAGAGTTATTTTGCATTTCAAGCCAAGCTAAAGAAAATAATATTTTCTTAAATCGCGTAATTACCAAAACCTGATCCCCGAGCCCTCCTTGGTCACTCGTGGATTGGTGCACTTTTCCATTGGGATAAAATCAAATTTTGGAGTCAATCGTGTTGGGTTTTCTTTAATTTTCCCAATTAAAATAAATAAATTAAAGTGGCGACTCACTTTTCAACCTTCAAAATACAAAAATCAATTTTCTGAACTCACAGCAAGTTCCAATCATGGAGTTTCTCCCGAAGAGCATTTTGATCCCTCGGTGGATCGATCCGGTGCTCGGGCGAGGCCTCACAGTTAGCGACTCCACTGGGGACACTAAAATCTTTTTCAAATAAAAGATAAAGCGGATTACTTTTGGGATAATACCAAGTTTGGCTTTAAAAGCAAAATAACTTGTTCATGCATCATTACATCGGACTCCTGGTCCACAAAACCTAGCTTCCTAGGAAAACAAAGGATAGAAAGTAACATCGAGTGGGCAACCTTCCTTAGGTCTGCTTGCTGATAGTGAAATCATCCAGCCCATGACGTATCCTCTAATCCTTTTAGAGGTGTAACGAGTATGCACATACCATTCGACCCACGCGAGGCTCCTTGTCTCACATGTGTTAGGTATATCGCATCTCTAGTGTGATGGGTTCCCTTCAAAACCACCTTAATCCTTTCATGTAATGACTCATAGAACCATTCCTTTGGGATTGTATGTACCATAATACTAAAACTTGGTATGTCATTATCATGAAACCCTTTTTTCCATTCATGCATACATGCATGCATGCATAAAACCTTACAAAGTTGGAGAGTCTTAATTCCACTCAAACACTGCTAGTCCCAAAAACCCATGTCAACCCATGGTCCCAAATATAATCCATGATGTTCATTCCATACCAAAGCTAGAAACTGACCCAGCTTTATTTTCTTTATCCTAAAGGTTGAAAAGATGTCTGTTGCTGGAGAAGAGACCACTACTACCAATGCTGATGAGATTTTTAATGAACTATTTTCTAAACTTTCTGAGCATCAAGAAATCATCATGAAAAGGCAGGAGGCCCTTTTCCAAGACATGCTGAGGGCCCAAAGGAGGGCAATCATGGAGGATGTCCGAACCATACTGGAACAGACCTCTCTGGCCCAAAACCCCACTGAGCCAAAATCATTCAAGATGGACCCAAAACCCACCTATTATCCTGTCTATGGATCTACTTTCAGAGTCGAATCCAAAGACAAAGAAATGGTAAACACTGATGCCATCCCACCACTACCAATCCCATCACCCGAGTTCCTTAAGAATAACTCACCAAACATCACTTCTACCTCCACCTCCTAACCCGCGGATCCTTTCCAAAGGAAGGAGGTTGACCCTGAGATAAAAGCCTACATGGACAAGATGGAGCGCATGGAAAAGATGTTGTTAGGGATGAAGAAGAAGGAGGATTTGATTAATACATAATCCTTAAGCTTGTTCCCTGATGCAAGGGTTCCTCCCAGATTTAGGATGCCTGAATTTGATAAATTTGATGGGACTACCTGCCCCAAGACCCACCTCAAAGTCTATGTGAGAGCTATGCAGCCATTAGGGGTGGATAATCAACTTCTAGCCTAATTATTCCAACAATCACTTACTGGACCAGTTGTGAAGTGGTTTATGGATTTGGATGTCACCAAGAAGCGGACCTGGGAAGACATCTGCAATGTTTTTATTTCACAGTACCATTACAACATCAAGGTCGATGTAACCAGAAGAGACCTCGAGACCACCAAACAGAACGCTAAGGAATCCTTCTCCTTGTTCCTTACGAGGTGGAGGAAGAAGGCTTCTCAAATGGTAAACCGACCTCCTGAAAATGAGCAAATTGACATCATTGTCAAGAACCTTTTGCCAGTTTACCAAGAAAGGCTACAGACTCAGTACCTGCCTTCCTTTAAAGCCCTAATTGCCACTGCTTCAAAAATCGAAGATTTGATACAAAGTGGTCATATCAGAGAAGACACTCCATCAGGGGCAAGATATAAGAAGCCTGCTCATCAGGGTAATGTTACTTCCTCAACAAATCAGAAAGGGGGGGAAGTTAATACTATGACAATCAAGAAGCCTATCCGCATTGAAAGGAGGCAGTTTTCTGATCTTGGGGGTGTACCCATGAGTATCATCCTGAAGAAGCTACTTGAGGGAAATATGGTAAAACTTCTGGAGCCAAAACCAGTCCCCAATCCACTTCCTAAAAACTACAACCCACATGAGAGGTGTGATTACCATCAAGGACCTGGGCACAAAATAGATGTCTGCAAGGCCCTTAGACACAGAATTCAGGACCTCATTGACTCCAATGACCTTATTCCCCCAAAAGCCCGACCAAACATCAACACCAACCCCTTGCCTAACCACACAGTAAATGCCATAAATGATCATGAGGGAGTTGACCCTATCTCCTTAATAGAGCCAAATCCCAGCTATTGCTGTGTCCTAGACCTTTCTAACTTAGTTGAGGAGATCGATGCCATCACCAGAAGTGGCAGAGTTATCCAGAACCAACCAACCCCAAACATACAACCTACCTAACCCGTTTCTGTACCAACCGATAAATTAAAAGGGATTCTTGAACCAGACAAAGATCCCATTCTTAAACAACTCAAGAAGACACAAGCCAACATTTCAATTTGGAGTTTGATCCAATCTTCATACCCTCACCGCCAAGCTCTTTGCAAGGTGCTGAATCAATGCCAAACTCTAATTGACATCACACCGGAAAACCTTGTGGCTTCTATTACCTCTGTTGAAAAAGGAGTATCTATTACTTTTGGAGAAACTAACATTCCAGAAGGAGATCCTAACCACAACAATGCCCTATACATCACAATGGTTACACGGGGAAAGACTGTGCCTATGGTTCTCATTGATAATGGTTCAGCTCTTAATGTGTGTCCTCTGAAAGTGGCAAGCTGCTTAGGATTGGAGGTTACTGATTTTACCCCTTCAGATCAAATTGTAAGGGCGTATGATAACACCAAGAGGGAGGTCCATGGAGTAGCCATAATTGATGTAACCATTGGGCCAACATCTTTCACCATACCATTCCAAGTGATCGATGTACCTTCTTGCTTCAACTTATTACTGGGGAGGTCCTGGATTCACCAAGCAAAGGCTATCCCTTCTTCCCTACACCAGAAGGTCAAGTTCCCTTTCAAAAATGGGGTCGTGACTATAAAAGGGGACATGCATGGAAGACCAGACATTCCAAGCTCTGTTCCTATTCTTGAAATTCAGCCTGAGCTATCCCCCTATCCACTTTCAGGCTTCTCCTTCATACAATACATTGAGGGTGAAGAGGGTTTGGGAAGAAGCCAACAGGGCTTGAAGTCCTTCCTAGATTATCCTGTGGCAACACCACCATTTGGGCTAGGGTACAAGCCCACTGATGAGGATATGGAAGAGATGGAGAATCGGGCCAAAGACAGAATAGCTACCCTTAAAAGAGGTGAGGTTTATGACTGGCCCATGCAGCCTTACTTCAAAACCCTAAACAGCTATTTTATAAAGGAAGGTGACACAGTTCCTTACTGTAACTTTCCTGAGCCTTGGGTTTGCCCTATTACCGGAAAACTGATTCCCGGATTTGAAATTTTCTCTGATGTCAGGCTTGAGATAGAAGATTATGAACCAATCTACATGCTCAGTCGAGATTGGGAAGAGAACATGGAAGCTAGTCTCTTTGATGAAGTATCCGTGCTCACTGTTGAGGAGGAGAAAACTGACCTATCCACCTTAATCCAGCCCACCGAGACCAAGCTGCAAAATTGGTCCTTTGTTGAGAGCCCCTTCTATCCATCTAAACCAGAGTCTGAACCAGAATCCATACCTGAGTCAGAGTCCCAGTCTGAGATAGATTCATCTTTTGAATCTGAGTCTATTTCTTCTGTTGATGATGTATTTGACCTTAAGGGTCTCACTTTTTCTTTTGATGTAAACTGGGACATATCCCTACTTGAAATCAATAAAAGTCAAACTCTTTTCTTTTATGACTCTGTGTCTCCATTTTTCTTTGATGTTCTAACTTTTAAATCTGACTTAAATGAGACATCAAATAAAAATGAAATAAATGAAATGAAAGATGACACAATTAAAGAGCCTGTCAATGTTGGCACTCATGACATGCAAAAAATTACATACATTGCATCTGCATGCATAGACAGGGATCACATTGAAAGGATGATCAGAGACTTTCAAGACTATTTTGCATGGCAACTGAAAGACATGACAGGGTTGGATCCAAGCATCGCAGTTCACAAAATCCCAGTTTATCCAGGTGCTAAGCCCATCAAACAGAAGTTGAGAAGACTTAAGACAGAATGATCTATTCCAATCAAAGAAGAAATTGCCAAGCTACTGGATCACAATTTCATCGAGCCCATCAACCATCCATCCTGGCTGGCCAACATTTTGCCAGTTCCCAAGAAAGATGGCAAAGTCAGAATGTGTGTGGATTACAGGGATCTGAATAAAGCCTGTCCTAAGGATGATTTTCCCTTACCTCACATTGATTTGTTGGTAGACCGCATGGCAGGTTCTGAATTGGATTCCTTAACTGATCTGGCTGCGAGGTATAATCAAATCATGGTTCATCCTCCTGACAAAGAGAAGACAGCTTTCATTACTGAATGGGGCACCTATTGCTACCGGGTCATGCCATTTGGGCTTAAAAATGCTGGAGTAACCTACCAGAGGATGGCAACTATGATTTTCCATGACATGATGCATAAAGAAATTGAGGTTTATGTGGATGACATGGTAATCAAAGGCACCACTATTGAAAGCCATTCAGAGGCATTAAGGCGATTCTTCCTTAGACTTCGCCAATACAATCTCAAACTCAATCCTGCCAAATGTGTCTTTGGCGCCTCATCTGGAGTTTTCCTGGGCCACATGGTCAGCAAGAAGGGTATAGAAGTGGACCCTGCTAAGTCGAAGGCAATTCTGGAAATGCCACCTCCAAAAATGGAAAAGGAGATCAGAGGTTTCCTTGGACAACTGCAATACATCAGTCGATTCATCAATCAATTGGCTGATGTATGTGGTCCCATCTTCAAACTACTCAGAAAAGGAGCCTCCAAGCAGTGGAATGATGACTGCCAAAGAGCCTTTGACCAGATCAAACAGTATTTACTAAACCCACCAGTGTTACCGTCGCCAAGGTTTGGAAAGCCCTTGTTGCTTTATCTATCAGTAACCGATGAAGCAATGGGGGCAATGCTTGCCCAAAATGCTCCAGACTCCAGCAAGGAGAATGCAATCTATTACCTAAGCAAAAGGATGCTATCTCATGAGCTCAAGTACAGTTTTACAGAAAAGTTGTGCCTTGCTTTAGTATGGGTCTGCCACAAGCTGCAACACTACCTTTGCTCCTTTACAACTCATGTTCTTGCTGACAAGAGCCCTTTGAAATTCCTTATAGAGAAGCTAGTTCTTAACAGTAAGATGGCAAGGTGGATGAATGTGTTAGCTGCATATGATCTGAAATATGTGCAGCGAAAAGCAGTAAAAGGTAGCATAATGGCTAATCAGTTAGCTGCAGCACCAGTAGATGATCATTGGGTTGAACCTGAATTTCCCGATGAAGACATCCTGACAATTGACAATGAAGTTTGGAAGATTTACTTTGATGGGGCGTCCAACAACAAAGGATATGGTGCCGGTATTGTATTCATCACACCAAATGGGGAAAACTTACCCATTGCAATCAAGTTGAACTTTGAGGTGACAAATAATGAAGCAGAGTATGAGGCATGTATCTATGGTATTGAAGCAGCAATAAGGCTCAGGATCAAATGCCTCGAGGTTTATGGGGATTCGAATTTGATAGTCTCCCAAGCCTTGGGAAAATGGAAGATTAGAGAAGAGCGCTTGGTTCCTTACCATAAGCATTTAAATGAACTAGCAGCTAGTTTTCATGAACTGTCTTTCCATTATCTACCAAGGACAAAGAACAGATTTGCTGATGCTTTGACAACACTCGCCTCAATGCTTGATATAAGCGACAGCTTCATAATCAGACTAGTTACCATTGAAGTTAAACACGAGTCAGGCTGTGTAGCTCATTGTCTAAATGTACAAGCAGCTGATGGCAAGCCATGGTTTTGGGATATTTTCAACTACATCAAGAACGGACTCTATCCTGAAGGGGCCTCTAAGACAGAAAAGAGGACTTTAAGACAGTTGTCCAAGAGTTTCATTCCAAATGGGGAAGTACTCTACAAGCGGATATGGGATAACATCCATCTGAGATGTGTCACTGAATCAAAAGCCCAAACAGATCATGGAACAGATGCATGGTGGCAATGAAGGTCCACACATGAACGAAATTGCTCTAGCTCGCAAGATCATGAATCAGGGTTATTTCTAGCTTACCATGAATCAGGATTGCGCAAAGTATGTTCAGAGATGCCATAAGTGCCAGATCCATGCAAAACTTCAGAAGAAACCTCCTGTACCTCTATCTCCTATCACCACGCCTTGGCCATTTGCAACTTGGGGCCTTGACGTCATCGGCAAAATAAGCCCAAAATCTTTTGGCAAACACGAGTTCATTCTGGTGGCCATTGACTATTTCTCTAAATGGGTTGAGGCTGCACCTTACCAGGTTTTGGACTCCAAATGAGTAGCCTAATTTATTCGTACCAACATCTTTTGTAGGTACGGAGTCCCTTTTGAGATCATTACTGATAATGGATCTCACTTTCAAAAGGAGGTTGCTCTGCTATTAAAGAAGGAGAAAATTCAACACCACAAGTCTTCTCCATACAGACCTCAGACAAATGGCGCAGTTGAAGCCGCAAATAAGACTCTGAAGAGTATACTGCAAAAGATGGCTGACAACCATAAGGATTGGCACCTGCATTTGCCATATTCCTTATGGGGATACAAAATAACAGTGCGTACTCCAACCGGTGCCACACCTTACTCTTTGGTGTATGGGATGGAGGCTGTCCTACCAATTGAGGTAGAAATCAGGTCAGCTCGCATTTTAAGGGAGAGCCAGTTGGACGAAGTGGAATGGGCAAAAGGTTACCATAACCAACTTCTAGCCATCGATGAAAAGAGAATGGATGCCTTATATCAGATGCAAGGTTATCAACAGAAACTGGCTTGGCATTTTGATAAGAGAGTCAGAGACAGAGGATTGCAAGAAGGTTACCTTGTTTTGAAAGAAATAAGGGCACCTGTTCATGATCCAAGAGGAAAATTCAGACCTAACTGGAGTGGTCCATTTCTAATCAAAAAGATCTTATCCGGAGGAGCAGCAATCCTGACAGACTTGGATGGCATAGAATTTGCTAGCCCGTGCAACCTGGATCAACTCAAGAGATACTTTGCATAAAGCATCCTTGTAACTCATGCATAGCATTTGCAAATCATGATCAGCATTCATTTCCTCAAAGTCAGAACTACGTGGACCTGATTCTCCATAAAGAGGAAAAAAGAAATAAAAATCATAAGTCATTGTAAGGAGATACGTAGGCAACCTATGCGGGTTCGGTCCAATTCATCAATAAAACTCTTCATTTTTCACAATCATGCGGCTCTTAATTGTGACATTGAGAAAAATGAAACGAAAAGCTCGCTAAGTTGACAACCTGAAAGGGCGGCTTAGGCAAAATTAGAGCAACAAAAGAGAAAAAAAATGAAATAATGATGTCTTATTTTATCTCATTTAAACTTTGGAACATTTAAAAGAAAATACAGACATGGTCAAAAATTTGTCCCAGGCTAAAACAATAATCATGTTTCTTCTATCTCTTCAAGAATAGTAGCTCTTTTAGCCTTCTCTGATTTCCAAGAGTTGGCTATCCACCAATCAATATACTGTGTGGATTTACCACCTTGGTTAGCAGGGCAAACAACATGAAAACCTCTTACCCATCCATTTCTTACAGCTCGGGCAACAGTCTCGGTAATCAAAACAGACTCAAACAAAGCGCCATCTAGGGGCACGCCCTGACTATGTCCCATTTGGCGCATAACCCTAGTAGCCTGGTAAAAGGTCACCATCCTTAACCCAAGCAGATAAACCATTTTGTAGCCAAAACTCATGGTCATGAATCTTCTGATTTTATACCATTCACACCTCCACAGCAGGTCGTCATAGTCCAGCTCCATCAACCATTTTGTCCATTCTTTCTCAGAATCCCGCTTTATCACAATGGTCCGAGTTCTATACCATGAAGCAGAATAGTCCTTCTTTGTGGGAGGTCCAACTATCCAGAGATGGTCTCTCAGCGAAATCTGAAAAGTGCAGAAGAGATAAGCATAAACATAAAAAGTAGTTGATTTGAAATACAGAAGTCAGAATTCAACTAACCTGAAGGATAATAGGGCTAATTGACCATGACCCATCAGAAGTACAAGACCTGTCTAAACTTATGATAGACTCAGCCAGCACTATAGCTGCAATAGATCTCCCCTCTTCCATTTACGGAATCAGCTCAGTAATTCTGGCATCACCCCAACCAGTAGGGCTTACAAAAATGTATCCGGCGGTCAGACAGAAGGATAAAGCCCGCATCCTCAAATGGAACCACCTATCATCCTCAAAATATTTGGGATCATGAAACTCTGCTATCATAGCATTCAGATCTACCCAGTCATCCACCATCATGGGACTAGCAGTCTTAGTGCTCAAATCAAGAAGTCCTTTGAAAGAGTTGAAATACCCTACCTTCTCTATATGAGTAGCCAGCATAGCCTCTGGATCAGATCCAAGCAGTATAGAAAATTCCTCAAATGTAGGACACATTTCCTCCATAGATGCCCCAAACCTGAAGACATGGGCAGTTAGATCCCAAAAGCACAAACAGGCATGCAAAAATTACCAATCCACCTTTATTCCTCTTAGGGTAGGCATAGCGCTTACCCCATACTTTTCTAAATTAATTCTCTCCACTTTTGTGAGGTTCTTGCACCATAAGAACATCGCATGGCTGAAATAAGGCTCCATTGTGAGAAATAAAAAATAAAATTTTTTAATGGAGAGCAAAAAAATGATTGAAAGTGACTTTTTAAGGCACAGAAATCGAGAAGTACGGACTGACAATGGCCAAAAAGCTATTTAAATAGGCAGATCTGACCTGCAGTTAATGCTGCCGACGGCACAGTAAGCGTGCCACCCTGTACGGCGGCACGACAGATGTGCCGCCTGAGGCGATGGCACGGTAGCTGTGCCGCCCATACTGGCGGCACGCCTACTGTGCCGCCCAAGCCATCTTGCCTCCCTCTGCCTCCTTCTTCTGCCTCCTTCCCTCAAAACAAGTTTTTACATGATTTCGGGTTTAAAATTGTTTATTTTTCTCAAAATCAAGTAGAAAATGAGAGAAAAGCATAAGGTACAGCGCAATGGAATTCTTATTTCAGCCAAACATCCACATTCATATCATGCATCCATATCATTCAAAACATAACATGTCATACATTTTCCAAAATGTCACATAAACATAAAAGTGCATACATCCAAAATATCGTGCATACATCCATCATCCATGTATACATGAAAAGGCAAAAAAAAAACTGATAAAATAGGTCTCTAGCAACCACGCCTGGGTCTGCGACGTCCTCGCCTGGGCACATCCTGTTCGTGACTATCCTCCGTCAAATCTCTCTCATGCAGAAAGGAGGTCAAAGCAAATGCATATCGGCCCAAGAGGTCATAGTGATGGCGAACAAAACTTATGGGAACCTGAGGAAGAAAGATATGTCAGAAATCAGTACAAGGCAAAACTGTCAAAAGGATAAGAGTTCTAGCTGAGCAAAAGTCACTACCTCTGTCACAATCTCAGGGATAGTAGGAAAGAAGGTTGAACGTGCATTAGGAAGATGATAATGACGTAATTGGTCGTCACTAGAAAAATAATCCAGATAAGCTGGCAAGCAGACAAGACCAGTAGGCAAGGGAACTGAATCTGTCGATCCTCCCACTGAAACATCTGGAGCTGGAGCAAGGGCAGAGCCGCTAGCCCCTGAAGGGCTAACCCCAGCAGGATCAGCTGCAAAGCCTAAATGGAGGGCCATAACGCCTGAAGGTCCGACCCTAGGACCCATACTGCTAATCAGAGCAGTATCGCCGGCCCGTGAAAAACTCCCAACTCTGGAGGGAGGACCTCGGGAAGATGCTGAACTTGACCTTCTATAAGATGGCTCTCGCATTCTATCCAAGGGAGGTGTCCCACGCATCAAGGATGTCTCACAGAAGTCATCATAATCTGCATCTGGCAATAAAAAATCCAGACAGGAAGCTCCATTAACCCACTCATCCTCTCCCAAGATAGCCAGCCCAAATCTCATATCTATCGGAGGTGGCAGTGGCACAACTCTATCTCCTCTAACCTGTGCCCTTACCCTCTCCCCCAAAGAGAACATCCTCAGAGACTCACAGCAGAGTAAGAGTCGACAAGAGGCCAAGGCTATGCTAGGCCTAATCCGATAAGGGATCCACTCCAGAAATCTGATAAATGGAGACCATCTCACCTGCAAACAGATTGCAATATGCAGTAATAGGAGATGAAACAGTAAGAGACATATTAAGATCAATGGAGAAATACCTGGTCTGCGGTCACAGTAGCAAAGAACTGTCTGCACTGATCAAATATTTTCATCATAAAGTCAGGTCTGTTGGACATCCTCCAAATGCGTCCGTAAGGAGGATCAATAGCATTGGGCTCTTTTAATGATGGAGCCAACATCGAAAAACGCTCATAAACTCAATACTGCAGGAAATAGAATTTTGTCAGTCACTTAGGCAGATGTCAACCAACAAAAATACCACAGAGTAATACTAACCTCAAGCACAATGAAGGTACCACCATGCCTGCAAAGCGTGCCACGGGAGATGCTGCACAGCTCATGATACATGGCACAAAGGCCAGCACCTCCCCAGTCGAACTCCCCAATCTCGTCCAGATTCTCCAAGGATCGCAGGATATTCAGATTTATGCAGTCTTTGTAGTTATGCAGAAAAGTGCAGCTCAAGATAATCAAAGCACAAAGTCTAGCACCCTGATCGACATTATACTGACTAGGAGCCTGACCCATAGTCATCAAAGTCCGATAAAGCCAAGAACGTGGGACACTTAGGCTCCCACAAGGGGGATCAGCCCAAATAAGAGCGGCCATCTCTACAGAAGAGTGCTTAATCCATGAAGAATAAAACTCGAGAGGACGAGATCTGAAATGCATACCAGTAAGCATGGTCCACTCGAAGGGAGTACTGTCATCTCACCATAGCCAAAGTGGAATGTGTTTGTAGTATCCCACCAACGCTCCACTAATGCTTTGAGCATAGTGGTGTTAACTGGCTGCTTGACATCCAGCTCCAGCCACTTGGGCAATCCAGATGGCTCGAGACGCAGACGAACAGCCTCCTGACTAGACAAGTAAATGCGAACCAACTCCATGACACTACGGCCACCCCGGGGCCTTAAATTTGTCCTCTGTAATTTTTTGTAAATAATAATAATAATAATAATAATTATATATTATTATCAGAATTTTTATTTTTAACTATGCAGGAAAAGGAAAACATACCTGAATAGTTCCAGTGAAGCTGATGTGCTGCTCCGGCTCCTTTAGCAATATCTCCGAATTTTCAGCACCCACTGCTGGCTGGTTGAAGATATCCATCAGGAGAGAGTAAAAGAAAGAAAGTAAAATTTGAGAGAAAAAGAAGCTAGAGAGAGAGAGAGACAAATGAAGTTATGAGAAAAGAGTGAAGAAGTTAAAGCTTTATATAGAGGAAAAGGTGGGCCCCCCATCATAACATCTTTTTCACTTTTTGATTCGTAGGTCCAATTCACGTGGTTTTACCATAACAAGCTCATTTTAAGTCAGAATTCAGTGCCGTCTGAAGCAGTGAATCCGTGAGATTTTTATCCATCTCCCAAAATAGACGGAGTCTCGATCGGAGTCCAGAATCTCCAGAAATCATAGAAAAACTGAAAATTTAAAAATAGCCTGAAAATTAGAAAACAGTCCAAATTGAATCAGAACAGCCAAAGATCAGACATGAAGATCTTCCATAAATCCCAATACTGAAAGGGACGTTCAGAATGTTCGGAATGGCATCCTAAGCCTCTGGTTCACACTTATCAGATTTGGCCTCTGTCCGGCCAAATCAGATAAGGAGGGCAGCTGTGAACCCTCAAAAGTGCACCTCCAGTGGAACGTCTTTCAATTACAAATCCACAGAATCAAACAGAGCTCGAATCAAAGCTGAAACGGGCCTAAAACGGACAGAAACAGATTGAGCCGCGCGAGTGGCTTTAGGAGGCACGATTTTCGTGCTGCCCAGGAGGTGGCATGCATGCCGTGCCGCCGAAAAAAACCCATGCTGCCGAAAGAAATCCATGCTGTCAGTGCGGCATGAAAATCATGCCGCCAGTATGGCGGCACGTCTAGCGTGCCGCCCACAAGGCCGGTACGTCTGGTGTGCCGTCCTGACGGCCGACGCGTCAGCCGTGCCGCCCCTGCCGCCGGCACCGTGCCGATGCCACCGTCCATACCGCCGGCACCTCTTCTGTCAGCTCTATAAATAGGAGCCTCCTCTAGCCTCATTTGGCACGACTTCACACAACTTCCAACACATTCCAATACATTTCAAGCTCATTTGAGGCGTTCCAACGCATTTCAAAGCAATCCAGATTTCAAGTTTCTTTTAAATCAAAGTGGAGTTGAGATCCGGCAAGACTCGTTCCATTCATCAGAAAACCAAGAAAAGCAAAGGTATAATCCCTTTTCTATCTTTAAAATTATAAATTCAGATATAGAATTCTCTTTAGGTCTAAAACTGAAAAGATCTAAAACTTATTAATTTAAGAATCAGAATTAAGTTAATAAGCAAATCAACACATTCCTAAAACCCCTCCTTCGCAAGAAGGGAGAACTGCGTAGGGTTTGATTCCTATTCAATAGGATACGCAAGCTGCCATTCTGAAGGGCATCAACTCCAAAAATCTTTTTATCAATATTGTTTTCCTTTTATTTATTCACATTAATCCTTTATTTTGTGATTTTGTTTTTAGTTTATTTTTGGGGAATGTGTGCTTTTCCTAGTACCTATAAGGGCTAGAGGAAAGATCCCCTTTATCTCATTTATTTTGGTATTGTAATAATTAAGTAGGATTTATTTTGCCTATTTATTTATTATTGTCATTCCATCACATCATATATATACATATATATTCATTCATCATTATATCTTTATTCATGCATACATAAAAAAAATCTTTTTCAAGAGTTATTTTGCATTTCAAGCCAAGCTAAAGAAAATAATATTTTATTAAATCGCATAATTACCAAAACCTGATTCCCGAGCCCTCCTTGGTCACTCGTGGATTGGTGCACTTTTCCATTGGAATAAAATCAAATTTTGGAGTCAATCGTGTTGGGTTTTCTTTAATTTTCCCAATTAAAATAAATAAATTAAAGTGGTGACTCACTTTTCAACCTTCAAAATACAAAAATCAATTTTCTGAACTCACAGTGAGTTCCAATCGTGGAGTTTCTCCCAAAGAGCATTTCGATCCCTCGGCGGATCGGACTGGTGCTCGGGCGAGGCCTCACAGCGAGCACTATCATCCATCTTGCCATCTTACTATTAAGAACTGGTCTTTCTATGAGAAACTTTAAGGGGCTCTTGTCAGCCAGAACATGGGTAGTATATGAACTCAAATAATGTTGAAGCTTATGACATACCCATACCAAAGCAAGGCATAACTTCTCAATCTGATTGTACTTGAGCTCATGAGTAAGTATGCGCTTGCTTAAGTAATAAATGGCATTTTATGATTCAAGAACATTTTAGGGGAGCATTGTCCCCATGGATTCTTCTATAATGAAGAGGTATAGCAGTAGAGGCTTTCTAGGTCTTGGTGGTTGTAATACAAGAGGACTTAGTAAGTAATCTGTGATTTTCTCCAAAGCTTTCTAGCAATCACCATTCTATTACTTAGAAGCTCCTTTTTTGAACAACTTGAAGATTGGACCATAGACGTATGCTAGCTGAGCTATAAACTAGCTAATGTATTATAGTCGTCCAAGGAAGCCTCTAATTTCTTTTTCTGTCTTAAGTGCTGGCATCTCCAAAATAGCTTTCAATTTTGCTGGATCCACCTCTATTCCTTTCTTACTAACCATATACCCCAAAAACACTCCAGATGATGCCTTAAATATGCACTTGGTGGGATTCAACTTGAGATTATATTGGTGGAGTCTAGAGAAAAATCACCCTAAGGCATATAAGTGATCCTCTACTGTTTTAGACTTGATTACCATGTCATCAACATATACCTCAACATCCTTGCGTATCATGTCATGAAAGATTATGGTAGCCATCCGTTGATAAGTTGCCCCAGCATTCTTCAATCCAAAAGGCATAACTCAGTAGTAGTATGTACCCCACTCAGTCACAAAGGTAGTCTTTTCATTGTTAGCAGGATGGACTTGTATTTGGTTGTACCCCGTATATAAATCAGTCAAGGAGACTACTTCATATCCGGCCATACGGTCAACCAACAAGTCAATGTGAGGTAATGGAAAAACATCCTTGGGGCAAGCTTTGTTTAAATCCCAATAATCCACGCACATCCTAACTTTCCCATCTTTTTTAAGTACTGGAACAATATTTGCTAACCAAGAAGGATACGTGATTGACTCAATGAACCCATTGCCTAATTGCTTGGTGACTTCTTCCTTGATCTTTAAAGATAACTTTGGGTTCAATCGTGGCATCTTCTGTTTAATGGGCTTTACATGCTCATAAGTAGGAATTTTATGAACAGCTATAGCTAGATCCAACCCAGTCATGTCCTTGGGTTCCCAAACGAATCAATCTAAGAAGTCTTGGATCATTTTACTCAAGCCATCCTTGTTATGACATGATGTTGCAATGAATGTGGTTTTTGGTTTTTCATTCGTGCCAAAACTTATTGATTCTTTACCATCTTTTATTTCATTTAATATTTCATTCAAATTGGATTCAAGACAAGGAAAAGGAAAGGAAACAGGAATCACAGGATCATAAGATGAAAAGTTGAGCTTTTTATTATGAATAAAAGAGCCATTGTCCATTATTACATCAAAATGAAAGAAAGACCAAAAGGTTCGACTATTGACTCAAATGAAGAATCGAAACTATAAGACTCTAACTCGGGTTCTGACTCAGACTCGGACTCTGGTTCAGACTGGGACTTGGACTCTAACTCGGACTTTGACTGGACTTGCCACCATCTCCTTTCTTCTCATAATACCAGTTGTCAGGTTGGGTTTGAGTTGTTTGGATGAATTTGGTTAAGTCAACCACTTCTTTATTTCCTATCATGCAAATTTTCTCAAAGACAGCAGCCTCCATATTATCCTCCCAATCTTGTTCCAACATGAAAACTGGTTTATAGTCTTTTAAGGAAAGCCTAACATCAAAGAAGAGTTCAAAACCAGGGATTAGCTTCTTAGTAATGGGACAGACCTAAGGTTCTGAAAAACCACAGTATAGAAAATTCTCACCCTCCTTCACAAAGTATCCATTAAGTGTTTTGAAATAAGGATGCCTGGGCCAATCATACGACTCACCTGTCTTGAGAGCTGCCATTTTCTCTTTAGCCCTTTTCTCTACCTCAGCCAAACCTTCTTTAGTAGGTTTGTAACCCAAACCAAATGGTGGGTTAACCACAAGGTATTCTTTGAACTGGCTCACTCCTTGCTGCCTCTTGCCCAGTCCTAATCTAGGAAAATAATTCATTTTTCTCAACATATTAGCTACAGTAATATTTCCATAAGGATCAAAATCAAAAGGCACAAGCTCTTTACCTCCCTTCTTTTTATATGAATTGTACTGTCTCAAATGCAAAACCTGATAATGGGAGAGTTGGCAGCTCAGGTTGTATCTGCAGAATCGGCACAGAGCTTGGGACCTCACTTTTTCCATGCATATCTCCTTTTATAGTGACAACAGAAGATCTATAAGGAAATTTTAGCTTTTGATGGAGGGAAGAGGGGATAGCCTTAGCTTGATGTATCCAGGGTCGTCCAAGGAAGAAATTAAAGCATATTGGTACATTAATAACTTGAAATGGAATAGGATAAGTGACAAGTCCAATGACGACATCCAAGGTAGCCACACTTAGGACCTCCCTCTATGTGTTATCATATGCCTTTAGAATATGGTCAGAAGGTGTGAAGTCCAAAGCCTCTAATCCCAAGCAACTTGCCACTTTTAATGGATAGACATTCAAAGCAAACCCATTGTCTATCAATACCATAAGAACTATTTTCTTGAGTATGGACTGTTATGTATAAAGCATGGTTGTGATTTAGCTCACCTTTAGGTAGGTCATGGTCATTGAAAGAGATAGAGGTAGCCTTTGTGGTGTTGGTGAGAGAAGCCACTAAAGTCATAGGGGTGATATCTATGGGAGCTTGGCATTAGTTCAATGCCTTGCAAAGAGCTTGGCGATGGGGGTAAGATGATTGGATAAGGCTCCAGATAGATATGTTAGCTTGGGTCTTTTTCAGTTGCTTAAGGATAGGATCCTTATCAGGCTCAGTGCTTCCTTTAATCTTTTCAGCAGGGGATGGGATAGGTTGGATAGGTGGTTGGTCATCTTCTTGGGTAGGTGTTTGATAGATCCTTTCGCTCCTGGTTATAGTATCAATTTCTTCCATAAGATTACTCAAATCCAAAACACAACAATATTCAGAAGCTGACCGAATCAAAGAGATAGAATTAACTTCGAGATCAGTGGTGGTAATAAGATTAATTTGGTGGTTAGGGAGGGGATTGGTGGAAATGTTAGGTCTTGGTCTGGGAGTTATGATGTCCCCACTGTCTATAAGATCTTGTATTTTATGCAAATTCTGACACATTTCTATTTTGTGGCCAGCCTTTTAGTGATACTCACAGTACTCATTAGGGTTGTAATTTGCAAGAAGTGGGTTAGGAAGAACTCTTGGTTTAAAGGGCTTGATCAACTTGGCTTCTAAAGCTTTCTTGTATACCACAACCAGAGGAACCCCCAACTCAGTAAAGGACCTTCTCTCCAATCTTAATGGCTAATGACGAGAAATGGCAGATATCTCCCCTTCCCTCTTATTATTTGAGGTAGTGACATTAGCTTGGTAGGGAGTACTCTTCTTGTATCTATTATGGGTGTTCTCATCCTTGATGTGGCCACTTTGGATCAAATCTTCTATTTTGGAGGCAGTGGCAATAAGGGCTTTAAAGCTTGGGAGGTATTGTGTGAGGAGATGATTTTGGTATACTGGCAAAAGGTTCTTCACAATTATGTCAACCTGCTCTTGTTCAGTTCTTCGATTCACCATTTGGGCTGCTTTTTCTCTCTACCTCGTAAGGAACGAGGAGAAAGATTCCTTTGGATTCTACTGGGTAGTCCCTAAATCTCTCCTTGTGAAATCCACTTCAATGTTGTACTCATACTACTTCACAAATGTATTGCAGATATCATCCAAAGTCCTCTTTTTACTTATATCCAGGTCTAAAAACCATTTTATAGCAGTTCTAGTGAGAGATTGTTGACATAATTGGGCAAGGAGCTTATTATCAACTCCTAAAAGAGCCATTGCCCCCACATACATTTTCAAGTGTGTCTTAGGGCATGTTGTCCCATTGAATCTATCTAGCATTGGCATTTTGAACTTTGGTGGAGTTCTGGCATTAGGAAAGAGGGCTAAGGAACTAGCATCAATCACGTCATCATTTTTCTTAATGTTTTTTAGGGTCTTTTCCATGACTTCAAATTTTTCCATCAAAGTTTTGGCATTCATATGGGAAGAAAATTCCTCTCCTTGAAAAAGATTCAAAGGAGAAGGAGTGGTAGAATAGGTGGAATTTGGTATTTGGAAAGTGACAAGTGATGGGGTAACATCTAGAATTAGGATAGAGGTTGAGATGATATTTGGTTGTGCATCAACTGTAGCCTTTCTTTTATTAGTCAAGTCAATAGGAACATTGGGGGAAAAGAAGGTATTTGCAATAGCTTGGGTCACGCTTGGAATGGTTTGGTTTAGTGTAGTATTTGGACCAAGGCCAGCTCGACTCATCATAGCTTGAATTTCCTCCAAAATGGACTGTCTCTACTCTTTGAACTAGGCTCGTTGGGCTTCCAAAATAGCTTGAAAATTCCTTTCTTACTTGAAAATTCCTTTCTTGCTTTAAGAGAAGATTTGTTAAGAATGAGTTCAGTTAGGCTTCTTCCTCCGTATTACTTGCATTCAAATCACTTTCTTTCAATCCACTTGTTCCCTCGGCCATCTTAGGTACCTTATGATAAGGAAAAAGGTAGAAAAAATGAGTATAAGACCAAGGTAATACAGCAAGATGATAAACCTTTGGGCTAGCATTGGTATTATTAGGGATGGGTATTTTAGTGAACCATAGGCTTGGTGAGCTTTCCACTTATTTCAAGGTTCTTGGATATATGCATGAATGTATGTGTGCATGAATGAAAAGTCATTTTCATGAATACAATAAGGCTTCTTTTATGGTACATACAACCTAAGGTCTAAGTTCTAAGTTCATTATATGAAAGGGATAAGGTAGCTTGGTTTGGGGTACCCGTCACACTAAAGCAGCGATATACCTAACCACATGTGAGTCAAAGAGCCTCGCGTGGGTCCAATAGTACGTGCATACTCATTACACCTTTGAAAGGATCAAAGGATTCATCACAGGGTGGATGATTTCACTATCGGCTAATAGACCCAAGGAGGGTTACCCACTCGATATTACTCACTATCCATTATTTTCCTAGAACTAGGTTGAATGGCGAAGAGCCTATGCAAGTGATGCATGCAAAGTTACAATTATATTAAAAGGTCAAACTTGTTTTTTTTTTAAAACCAATTAGTAGTCCTCTTATTTTTTTCCTTTTAAAAATAAAATTTGTCCCCAGTGGAGTCGCCAACTGTGAGGCCTCACCCGAGCACCAGTTCGATCCGCTAAAGGGAATCGAAATGGTCATTTGGGAAAGAACTCATGAAAAAGCCCTTGAACTTATTTTCAAAATCATTTTAGAGTCACCACCTTAATTTATTTTTATTTGAGAAAATATAAGGAAAAAACCCATTTGACTCCCATCATTACCCAAAGTAAAAATATCACTAACCTTAAAACCAAAGAGGATTCGGAGACTAGGTTTTTAGTTTAACAAAACTTGTTTAGCCAAGTAATATAAAAGTAATTTAAAATATATTTCATGAATAAGTAAAATGAATGAACAATTTATAATATGTATGATCATTGATTTTAATAATAAATACAAGCAATAATCCAAGGTAAGATTAATCATTACAAATAAAATCCCAAAACATAAGGGATACTTCCTCTAGCCCTTATGGGTATTAGGAAAGTCACACATTCCCCAAACTAATCATAATAATAAAGCAAATAAATAAACACAAAAAATAAGTGAAGAAGGTGATAGCAGGATAATTGATTAATTTTAATTAGATTCAATGCTTGAACCAAGTATGCCTACGTATCCCTTTGAATAGAAATCAGAACCCACGCAGTTCTCCCTTCTTATGAAGAGGTTAGTTTAGCCTAGCCACTTTATCATATTTTGATTGATTGATTAACAGAGGGTTGAATTAATTAATTAACTTAATTGATTGCCAAGTTGATTAACTAGCAACCTAGATGCATCAATTTAATTAACTAACTAAAATAGACAATAATCAAATAGAAAAGAAAAGAAGATTACCTTACGCTTTTGCGGCTTGGGGATGTACAGCGGATGAAGTAGATGACCGGATCACAATTCCACCTTCTCCACAAAAGACATGAGCCTCAGACCACTGGAACGCAGCTTCGCCTTCTCCATATGACGGACACGAGCCTTGGGCAAGAGACTTGCCTCAAACAGGTTGGTGGAAAGCCTTAAACTAGTCGAGTAGGAATCAAGGAAAAACTAACCAATGTGCTTTGCAAAGCAAAAAGCAAAAGCAAAGCAATTTTACTTGAAGTTATAGCTTTTTAAGCCTCCAAGTCTGTGTGTCTTGAGAGTATAAAGGCCACCTCTATATATAGGGGGAAGAATGAAGCATAAAGACTCAATTTTCCAATATAGGAGTAGAGACTCACTGTCAGTGCTGCACAAGCCTCTGCGGCACCATAAAAGGCTCTATGATAGTGCAGCAGAGATCTTTGCAGTACCACAAGAGGATCTACAGCATTGCTGCGGAGCTGTGCGGCAACGGGCCGTCTTTCACCCTTTCTGCCCATTTTCACCCATTCTTGCTCATTTCTCATCCTTTTTATGCGATTCCAGCTGCATTATATTCCTTACTCAATCCTGTATGATTTAATGATGATTTATGAGCCTTGATTGATTCTTTTCCTTACTGAATGTTCTGTAATTTTGAGAGGTGCAGAATTAAGGGTTCACAACCATCGTATGCGTAGTGCATGAATCTTAGCAAGTGTCAAGCTGTGGTCAAATCCTAAGGGTGCAAATTTGAGGGTTCACAATAATACATTTATTATCGATCCATTATCCATAAGAACTTTGATCATTGACCTTCCATTTATACGAGCTCTCACATACAATGGCCTAAAGTGTTTGGTCATTTATATAGATGGTTTGTCAAAAATCTCCCTTTGGTTTGTTTGGATGGGTTATCTGCATAGTAAAATTACTCTTCCCTCTTCCTCCATAAGTGTTGAATGTTGATCTTCCTTCTTTTCCTTTGTAATTTCCATCACATCCTTCTCTTTAGTTTCTTTTGACTTAAAGCTAAAAGGAAGAGCAATAGAAGCTGTTGCATATCCAAAAGGAATAGAAGTCCCTCCCACGATAAAAGTCTATTCCACCATCGATTCAACCTCATAATCCTTTTGATGAACACCATTAGAACTATCTGTAAAGGACAAAAGATCATCCTTATCATCAATGAAACCCGCATCCTCAGCAGTTTTCTATAGAACTTAGATTTTGGTGGATTCTTTTTAGGTTGATTCTCTACTTCTTTCTTCTATCTTTTCTATAGCCCTTTGCCTTGGTAACCTTCTTTTCTGAGTCCTTGTCAATAGTTAAGGGAATTTTTTATGTTAAACCCTATACCATTGATTGCTTGGCAGCAGTATAGGAGGCACTATGAATCTTGGTTGACTCCTTGGGAATTTGGATGGCATTGCCACATTTTTTTGAGCAACATGTTGCACATTTGGAAAATTTGCAGGCATTCTCTTTGGAGGTTTCATTTTCTTCCCTTCCATTAGAGCCTTTTTAAGGATCTATACATTGTGTTAGATTTTCCCTGGCTTGACCTCTCCTTCCTTTCTTTTCTTTTCTTCCGCTTTCCAAGTAAGAAAGATCCTCAAGTCAATAGTGGCTGCATTGATGGGTGTCACATGGAGAAACAAGTCCTCATCTATCAATATAGCCTCCTTTTCATGGAAATTCAAAATTCCTTTGTTAATCCTTTCTTGAACTGAGTTCCTAAAAGACCAGCAACTGTTAGTAATATGGTTAAATGAATTATAGAACTTATAGTAGTCTTTCCCCTTCAATTCCTTGTTAGATGGCAACTTGTGGTCTAGAGGTAGTTTGATAAAGTTTTCTCTAAATAAGAAATCAAAGATCTCCTTCATCTTTGACATTCAAATGTACATTAAGGAGTAGCACTTATGGCATGAGTTTTCTTCCATGCTTCTGGACCCTTTTTTATTAGGAAAGGATAAATGCATGAACCTAAAATGGATAAATTAGCTACTGCCACCTCCATTTAGCTCTTGAAAATAATTGCCCATTGTTGATCTCCTTTTGTGGTTCTCTTCAGTGAGTAGTTCCTCATATTCAACCACTTTTGCTACAATCTCATAGAAATCTCTAAATTGCATCCCCTAATACTTCTTCCTCAACTCAATTTCTAGTCCCCTTTAAGCCATTTTGACAAATTCAGTCTCAGGTAAATACATATTACATCTATTCCTCATTTTCTTAAATCTTGCTATGTATTAGTCAGTAGATTCTCCTGCTCTTTTAGTTATTATGGACAGCTTTGTAATACACATTTCTGATTCAGCTTTGAAAAATTGAGTGTGAAACTGCCTCTCCATTTCTTGCTAATTCAAGATAGAATTCCTAGGCAATGTGGCATACCAAATAAATGTCACACCTATTAAAGAATTAGGAAATAGTCTAAGCTTAAAGTTAGCAAATTTTTCAAGATTGGCTAGTTCACCACATTGTATATTAAATCTAGCCACATTCTTCAAAGTGGATTGAACACTTTCTCCTAAGAACAAAGTAAAATAAGGGATTCTATATCCCCTTGGATAAGGATTTTCCCTATCAATAGCATTAGGATAGGGCTTATAGAACTCAGGCTGGCCAATATGCCTTAGGCTAGGACCATACTACACTTATACCCCTTCCCTTAGTGCATCTTTGTCAACTTAGGGTGGAAAGACCTACCTTAGTAGATAGCCTTAGTTTCCCCTATTAACTCTTAGTGTCATGCCCCCCGCACCCCATTGGAATGGTGCCCATTCATTAACTTCATACACCATAGGTTGATTGATTAGGTTTGTATTAGCAAAGATTTGTTGAGTAGCTGATTTGCCATTAGGCCGGCTATTCATTGGTGTCACCTTAGGTAACACATTAGTTTCCCCTCTTCTATGTGGAGGAAGATATCTCTCATCATTAAATATTTGAGATTGGTGCGCATTTTCATCATGGGAGTTGGTAAACAATTGCCCTCTATGTTCCTTGCCATTTCCTTGTTTTGCAAGTCCTGAAGTGACATTTTGACCCTTAGTAGTTATATGGTCTATGCTTGCACTCATTTTTTCTACTAACCCAGCTATCATAGAACTAATATGTTGTCTATCCCTATTATTGTCTGAACCAATTTGCTAAAAAAGCTTAGCATTCTCCTCTGTGATTGATGTAAGGTCTTAGCATTTTCTTTCGCAGCTTTCTTTTGGTTCTCCACCATAGTTTTCTGAGCTTCCTCTAGAACACGCATCTGTATTTTGAACTCTTCTCCCATAGATTTGAAATTAATTTCAACATATAGTAGGAATTAAACTCTCATCTTATCCAACAATAGGTCCTGTTGGATGAATTAGGGCCTCATTGTGATGCTAAACCTTTTAAGGTTCTAAGCCCTTCTCAATATGCTCTACTATGTAGAGAACAAATCCTTCTTGCCTAACTTCTTTAGCAGTGATATTGGCATCTTGAGATACCATAGTAATATCTTTTCCAGTTCTAGTTTTTGATGGCATGTCCAACGAGTCTCACTAGGTGTGCCAAATTTACATGGGTGGAATATTTGTCAATGCTAGTGTGCCACATTGTGAAATATTCAAACTATTAATTTCTTATGCCTTTTAAATTCTAAAATCAAAATAAATTATGGATCTTTAAGTTTCCTTAGCCATAATTCACTTGGATTCAAAAAATGCCAGTAAATTAAATTAAAAAACTACGAGAATTGGAAATTAAATGAGCTGGATATGAATAGCGGAATTGAAATGGATATGAACTTATTGTATTAATTCAAATTGTATTAAAGGAAAATATTGACAAGGCAATGGAAATATTGATAGTGAAAAAGAAAAACTTAATTCCAGCAATAATAAGAGCTTAAAAATAAAATGCTTGAAAAGAAAATGAAAGGCATGAATTGATTGCTTTGAAAAGAAATGAAATGCTTAAGTTGCTAAAATATTTGTTGTAACTTTGGGTAGTTATTAGTGATTGTCTTTGTGATTGTATGTGTTCCTACTTTCCTTTTATAGTTCTCCATCATAACTATCCACTAAATCATTTTCTTCCCATTGAGAGAATTCAGCCACTGAGTTGCTTGCACATGATCCCTTGAATTTCTCATAGTTGCCCATTATCCTATATTTCTAGCCCTTTAATCTTTTTATCTGCCACTTTATCAACAAACAGAAAAATATTTTACTTATAATTTTTCTGGGTCAAGTCCAATTCTCAAATGAGAAATGGGTTGGACTACACATTATGAGCCTAATTTAATTTTGGCCAAACAATAGGAAACTAATTAGGGTTCTCTCGTCATAATCCTAATACTAAACAAATCAATTATAATTTATACTCATACTTAAAAACTCAAAACACACGTCATAAATTCACAATACTTGAGTTCAATCCATTTAAGCATTTATGATCACTCTTAATAATATATTAGAATAATATATTTTAAACTATCCTGCTAATTCATATTATTTTATAAAAAATAAAATTCATTATAATCAATAAGCCCAAATTTAATAGAATTCTAACAATTTATCTTTTTTTTTTTTAAAAGAAATGATTCTATTTCTATGACAAATATCTTCTTTACGGAGATAGAGTAATGCTTTACAAAATATGACATTCATTTGATATATATATATATTTTTTAAGCATTAGAGAGGAAAATTCAAATCGTAATATCTTGGCGTGCATGGATTAAATATTTCTTCAATAACTTAATTAGTGTTATCACTGTCAAATCATCAGCAAATTATCACACCAAATTCTAGGGCCATCGTATACTTGCGGAGGTCCCACTGGTACCTATTACCTTTTAGTTGGTAAATGGCAAGCAATAAACTCCACATGGCATTAGTTTACCAACAGATTTGATAATCATCAACATAATCTTATGGCAAATTTTGGCGCTATCTTTTACCAATAATTAACATTTCGCTGGTCGTTTGGCCAAAAAAAAAAAAAAAACACGTTGGTGGACTAACCCGTCTTTTATTTGCCATATTCCATCGAAAAATACGGACGAATTATTTTTTGCCAGTATTTTTTTATTGGTAATTAATGAGTTTTTTTTTAATAATATTTTTATTAATATGAATAAAAAATTTATATTCCTCCTTCTAATGCTACCCCAAACTTTTAATAATTTACATTAAAAAAAAATCAATTTATACATAAAAAGACATCAATTATTGTCAAACAAATTTTTTTTTTTTTTTATCACATGAAAATCACTATAAACTTAAAGAATTCGTGATAGTACATCAAGATAAGAATGAGAATAAAATATAGGATCATATAGTCCCATATGATTATGCTATCCTAACGTGTAATGAGAAGGAATTCCACAAAAACATGGAACTATTTAGAGTAAAAACACACAAAACAAAGAAACACAAACAAAATTCAAATCATTCATATTACAAGAATTCCATCAAATTCTAGAAGCAAGCGTCCAAGACACAACAGCAACAGAGGGCAGCACAGCTACACCAAAAAATATATATATCAGGAATACAATAATGAAAGGGGCATATGGGAAAATAGTGGAAAAAAAAAAAGCAGCAGGGCATAGATAAATTAGAAATTACCATCCTTTCCAGAAGCCATCGCCCTTGGATTTGGTCTCCACTGGAACTGCAGGATTTTGAGTTGGATCATCTTTTGCTGGGTAACCAGCCGGTGGTGGTGGAGCTGTGTATGCTTCTGCTGCTGCTGCAGGCGGCGGATACGCTGCTGCGAATTCAAAGCCTTGTCGGTTAATTAACTATTATTTTATATAACAATATTGAATTAGAAAGCTAAAATAATTTCTCACCAGATCAGTTAATAGAGACTCATATTCATATCTCTTTCCAATTTAATTTCAAAAAACAGAGAAAATAAATATAAATTACCTGTAGTCTGATTCTGACTCATGCTTGCTTTTGGATAATGTGCTGTTCGTAAATTAATTTGGAAGAAAACGATTCAGTTAGGAATACAATACCCGGTTGATGATCACCAGAAAACCAACTTAAATAAAACAAGAAGAAATGAATTATAAGAAATGAAAAGATAAACAAGATAAAGCTACATGAGCCTATGAGATAATATTTATAATGTGTGGAACAGATGGAGTTGTTTACTCGTTAATTCGGCGAGCGAAAGTGAGGTCGGCGACCGCGTTGAAATACTTTTTTTATTTATATTAATAATTAAGGAAGCAACAAGGATTTTAACTTCAAACAAGTAACCATTAATATAAGAACTTTATTCTTCACGAGTCATTATCACGTCCAACTAATGTATATCTACAATTTTATTTTTAAAAGAAGATATATATTTTATTGTTGCGCAGTTTGGATTCATTGTATTTATGGTGAACTAGCAGCCGCTGTGCATTCTGCACGGATTTCTATTTTTTTATTTAATTTATATTTTTAAATATTTTATTAAATTTAAAATATTATTTTTTGGCAATTTTAAATATTAATATAAAAATATGCGTCCAATTTATTTATCTTTATATTACTTAAAAGAATAGTAAAATGATACTATTTATTAATCTGTATAATATTTAATTAAAATATATGAAAAAAAATAATGACATGGGAAAGAATTCGTTGAAAAAATGTCATATAAATTTAATTTATAAGAAAGTTGATATAAGGAAAAAAAAATTTCTAAGAACTTTTTAATTCAATTTTATTATATATATATATATATATATATATATATATATATATATATATATATATATATATATATATATATCATTGGCCTATGTGATCATATTTTATTATTTAATTTATGTTTTCTATAACATTTACTATTATTTTAAAATAATTTTTGTATATGTAAATTAGGAAAGTAGATTCTTTTTTGTTTGAATTAGTAATTAAAAAGACAATAATATTTTATCTCATTTATTTAATCTTATTTAATGGAAGATAGATATTTCAATTTATATCTATTTGAGTTAAAAAAGTCTAATTCTTTAATTTTTCCTAAGAAAGTGTATTTCTCCCAAACTTAAGAAATAAACATCCTATTTCCTAAAAACTTTTTTCTAATGATAGCTACTAAATAAATTAAAAATTTTCATTTCTCATAAAATTGTATTTTCTTAATGTACTTATCTCATACCAAATAATACTTTATTATTATTATTATTATTATTATTATTATTATTAAATTTTAAATATTATCTTTCATAATTTGTATAAGTTTAATGCTTTTGAAAAATTCTCTAAAAAAAAAATGCTTTTGAAAATTATTTCATACATAATTAAAAATTTTTTAAATAATTTTCAGCTCTAAACACAACTCCAATGCTAGCAAATTAAATGATTGTTGGCAATATTTTTTTAACATTTATAACATATATATATATATATATATTGTTTGTCTTTAATACAAAATGATCTTGTTACATTTTTCTACGTCATTTTTATTACTCGCGAAAATTCAATATGTGATTGATCGCTCACACAAAGAAAATAATTGAATAAAGTACACGGTTGTCGCTTGATAAAATACGAGTTCCAACTCTAATATTATGTTAAATAGTCTTAACCTTGAGCAAAGCAAAAAGTAAAGTAAAATATACAGAAGATTATATGGCCTCAATCATGCCTTAAATCATGTTTTATATCCTTGTAATTATGTTGTAATTATAGCTAGATTATATTATTTTCAGTCTCTCTATTTTATGTATCTCTATATATAGAACTCTCATTCTCTATACAATTTACTTAATACAATACATATATTCTCTTTAATCCTTTGTCTTGTCTCTGTTAACATAGTATCAGAGCCTCATTAAATTTTTTTCTGAAATTTTCTTTTGTTCTTCTAAAAAATTCTAGTATGAAATTTGGCTCTTGGTTTTGATTTACACAAAAAATATTTATATCAGTTTTTTTGGTTGATTTTTTTGGTGACTAATTGGTTTTTTGTATACATTGTTTTGCTCTGCTTTTTCCAACAAACCCAATGCAAATCACTGGAGCTTCATCAGGTGCTGGACGCACTATCGAAAATTTCTTCTCACTAGTGCTAACATCAGCACTCTCCACGACTTGTTCAGCAGCCCGATCTGCACTTTGTCCGACTCGATTTGTGCTTTATCAAGCCCAATTCACGCTCTCGATTCGCCCTCTGACTGACTTAGTCTAGCTCTCTTTGACCAATGAGTTTAGTGATTTTTTCAAACTAGTTTTCAATAAAATCATACCAGTTCCTAAATTTTTGAGCCTTTTGAGTACATTTATATCATCCATTTTTGCAAAATTCAGCTTTTATCTTTGACTTTTAGTTTTGATTCTCTATTTTTAGCACTGTTTTACCATTGTTTGCTGCGCAAATGGCTTCTAAAAGTTCCCAGCATACTAGTCAACCTGTGCTTCAATCCATTATTACCATTTCTGATGGCACCAATTATGACTTATGGTCACAAGAGATGTTCAATTTTCTGCAAAGTCATCTTTTATGGTGATATGTGACTAGCGACATTTTCCAACCAATAAAAAATATTGATGAAGATAAGATTTGAGGAATGATTAGTACAATGGGATGGTAAAAACCATCAAATTTTAACATGGTTCCACAACACTTGTCTTCTTGGAATTAAGAGAGAATTTTGTCGCTTTGATACTACTTATAAGGTATGGGACTTTCTAAAAACTCGATACTCTATTTCTGCTAATGTGTACCAGTTTCAGTTTTATCGCCCTCTTCATCAACTTCAGCAACAACAATATCAGACTATTCATGGCGATGTCTCTAAACTACAAACACTTTGGGATCAATTAGCTACCTGTGATCTTAAATGGCCTTATACTGCCTCTGCTAATCTTTTTTGGTACCTTCATGATTGCCAATGTGTTTGGCATCTTCTAATGACTCTTCATTTAGAATTTGAGACTGTCAGTGCTTCACTTCTCCATCACAGTCCATTGCCTAAATTGGATATTGTGATTCGAGAATTACTTTTTGAAGAAACTCATCTTAACATACTTCAGGTAGAATGATCCTTGCCATCTACTTATCACATTCTGGCCTCCTACAAGTCCTTCTCTTTTTATACATGTTTCTCAGCTTAATATTACTTTAGCTACTCTAATAAGTTTTCTAGCATTGTTACTTATAATTATTGCAAGAAACCTAGTCATATATACACGTTGAATGTCATAGGCAACGTCAAAATCAAAAAACTTCTGGCTATGGCATTTCTGCAAATTCCTCTATGAGTACTTTTAGAATTGGACACTTTTCTACCAATACCGCTACTAGTAAGGGTTCTTTTGACATTGCCTCATCCAAATTCATAATTCAGAACATTCAGAC